>JAOWBW010001471.1:256113-289386 GCA_026119855.1 Campanula takesimana
TATTTGTTGGTAGTGGTGCCCTATGGCACGTTTATAAACGTTGTAATTGTTATCATTTATTTCATATCAATAAGAGATGTTTTGATTAGTTTGTTGTTCATGTTTACTTATAATAATCTCCCTCCCTAGTACTTGTTGAGCACTAGTATAAAGGCTAAATGATCATGGGATGATCATGTTAGATTTATGGGTATACTTGTTTGGAACAAGGTAACTGACATGACCCGCTGTATGAGATTTATGTCATGGTCTATGTCGAACATATATCTCATATTAGTTATGTCAATTGAATCCTTAGACATGAAGTTATTATAGTCTTCCACTTGATGAACATTGTGTTTGACATATTCAAACGCTACCTTAAACGGTAGTTATAAAGGGTATGATTGGCATAATCGGATTCCCGTTGGGAAAATAATAAGCTAAATGGTTTGTCCCTCCACGGAGAGATTTCAAGCTTGGGCCTCTCGTAGGATGATGTTGATGAAATGTTCGGCCGGACTCAAATGAATTGATTGGATCAATGTCATTTGGATTATCAACATATTCGGAATCGAGAAAGTATTGAACAAACAAGTTGACTCTTTGACCATGCTTGTGTTCATGACATCGTGGACAAAGGGATTGTGACATATTCTAAGGAATGCGAACTTGTATCTAGTTACACTATTTGGGTAGGTATGACGGTTTGCTAGAACCTAATCATATCTTATGAGTTCATGTTTGAGCCCATTGCCAACTTAGTGTAATCCTAGAGGGTCACACACAAATAAAAAACGAATCATAAAGGACTAAATGGGAATTATGGAAAAATGTCAGTTTTGGTTTTTGCACGACCGTGCGCCTTAAACGGCACGACCGTGCCATAAATCCAAACCAAGGCAAAAGGCTCCGTCCGTTTGGCACGACCGTGCAAACATAGGGGCACGACCGTGCCAATATTCGGGGAAGGTCTGGCAGGTTCGACCCATTTGGCACGACCGTGCCAATAAAGGGGCACGACCGTGCCAGAATTCCTGGCAGAATAAGGACTTGCCTTAATTAAGGTGACGGGATTTAGGAATCCTAGGTCATTAAGAGTTAATGACTAGGTCCTATAAAAGCATCTTTTCACCAGCCAATTAAGCAAGGAATTCCTAATTCATGAGAGAAATATTCTGATTAGATCAAGAAATTCATAGTTCCATATAGTCAATATTTGTGAAACGTGTTTTCACAATTTTTGGTCTAGCAACCAAGATCAAAGAAGTTCCTTTGATATTTGTTCAAGGTGTGGATACTGCTAGAGGGTGAAGCTCATCATCTTCAAAGTTCGTGTTCGTACTTCATCGTGATCAAGCTTCAAGTTTCTCCACCAAAGACCAAGGAGATTTAATAGCCTCAAGGGTTAGTTTTATCCTATATTCATGTTATTGTATTAGATTTAATCATACGAACGGATCTATGGGCTTTGTTTCAAATTTTAATTGCTATATTCCGCTGCTCATGTTACTTGGAAACCCACAGTGGTATCAGAGCCCCGTTCATGTTGATTAATTCAATACTTGGATCATGTTGTGTGTATATAAATTGTTTATGTGCCAAGCATGATATGAATATTGGATTATATGATGTTTATGTGTTTTGTGATTTTATGTGGTTTATTGTTTTAGAAACTTTAATCGCACTATTCAATCGCAATAAAAATTATGGTGGATTTAAAAATTGTTTGGATTATCAATTTTGATTGGATCAAAGTTTTGATATTCTAGGGATTCAAGAATAAATTGTTTATTCAAGATTTTGTTGATCATGGTGATTGGATCACCAAGAAAACCAAATCCTTATTGAATCGGGAAAAACAATTTTGAGACAATTTTGGAACTTTAAAATTTTGATTTTCGGAAGGGTCCGACCGGACACCATACCTTGACCCGGCCGGACCTAGGGTTGGCGCGGGGTAGAGCTTGGGTCTTGGGTGTGGATCTTGAGTTTAAATTTCTATTTGTTTAGTCTTGTGAGTCTAAGATTGGTTCAAGGTTTGGATGGCTTATCTACGTTCATCGAGATTGTGTTTCCCAAAATTAATCGCAATCAAAGTTTCAAAGATAAAACGAAGTTAGAATTATGAAGAGTTCATAATTGCTAAAATTGAGAAACAAAATTCTTGATTCAAAGTTTGGAGATCCATGTGGAATTGTGAATGCAATTGGCCTACGTTCATCGAGACCATCTATTGCTTAGTTTCGGCCACATGGACTACTTCTTGCTTTCTTGAATTAGTGCGGGATTGTGGTTGCCTATGGCTTAGTTCGACCGCACTTCTTGTTGTCTTGATTTGGAATAATAAATCGAGTTGAAATAGTCTCATCCTCATAATTATAGAGAAACTAATGACACATAAATACCATGCTTAAATTAATGGAGATTAATTCAGTGGCTAAACTTGATGTGTAACATGTTATATTATGTGCTCATAAATGTGTTTTATGCTATATGTGATGAACCTTCAAAGAAAGTTTTAAGTCCTTTTGCCATGCCATGATTAAAACCTTGTTTATACATGAGTAATTTTTATGTGGGCTCGCCAAAGCGAGGTGCATTGATTTTATTCATGTTTGAGCAAGATGAGTGAATAAGAGTTTCCTATGCGTTTAAAATGGTTGGACTTAATTAAGCGTCAAAACAGTTTGGGCTTAAGGCAAAGATGAGATTTAACATGCTTTTTGAATTGGATTTCTTAAAGAATCTCATGAAAAGAACTGAGAGTCATATGAGATATGATTGACAAGAGTTGTCTACCTATTGATTTAATTTTGAGCGGTGCGCCAAGCGTACTCAAAATTAGATTAAAGCGGGATCTCAACCCATTTAATTATACTATACATTGGATGTATAAAGAAGGTTGTATAATTTGGTGAGTATTTGTGTTTAAAATACATTAATTATCTCTTTAATGAAAATCGGTACTTATTAATTTTTGAATTTTGCATATTTGTAGATATGACTAATAAACTCAATCAATGTCGTTGCGATCGATCCTTGAGAAGGATAAGCTCGAAGAGAATGGTACTAACTTTATGGATTGGATCCGTAGCATAAGAATCGTTCTTAGGCAAGAAGATAAGTTTGTACATTCTCGATGGGCCTCTCCCTGCTGAACCACCGCCTGCTGCCCCTAGGGTGGAAGAGACAATTACAAGAAACATCGTAAATGATTCTAGAGATGTAAGTTGTCTCATGCTTGCTGCTATGTGTTCAAAACTCCAACAAAGTTTGGAACATTTGGAAGCCTATGAGATGGCGTGGAGTTGAGAACCATGTTTCAAGACAAGCTAGGCAAGAGAGGTACAGACCATTGTTGCATTCACTACTAGTAAAATGAATGAAGGGCAACAAGTGAGTCCTCACTTTCTTAAAATGAAAGGTTATGTAGAGCACCTTGAGAAACTTGGCTATCCAATCCCATTGGAGCTAGCCACGGATCTCATTCTTAATTCATTGCCTAAAAGTTATAATCAGTTTGTGATGAATTATAACATGCATGGAATGGATAAGAATCTCTCTGAGTTGCATGTGATGCTCAAAACTGCAGAGATGAAAATTGTGGAGAAGGTTCTCCCGTGCTCTTTGGTTCTGATGGGAAGAAGGCTGGTGCAAAAAGAAGGGTAAGGCAAAATTTGTCACAAACCAGATAAGCAAGGCAAAGGTTGCCAAGGCTTCTGAGGCAAAACCTGATTCACAAAGGATGCAATCTGTTTCCCATTGTCAAGAAATTGGTCATTGGAAACGTAATTGCAAGGCTTTCTTGGAAGAGCAAAGAAGAAGAAGGGCAGCAAAGCTGCGTCGACTTCAGGTATCTATATGATAGATATTCTCCTTTCTACCACTGATTCTTGGGTATTGGATACCGGATGTGGTTCTCACATTTGTCTAAATGTGCAGGGACTAAAGAATAGGAGACTGCTTAAAGAAGGTGAAGTAGATCTACGTGTGGGGAATGGAGCAAGAGTTGCTGCATTAGCCGTAGGGACTTATGAAGTCACTTTACCTTCCGGATTAATTCTTGTTTTGAACAATTGTTATTATGTTCCGGATTTAAGCAGAAATATTATTTCAATTTCTTGTTTGGATAATGAAGGTTTTAAGTTTCTTATTGAGAATAAGAAATTTCTATTTTTTTAAATGATGTGCTTTATGGTATTGCTAATTCATTTTATGGCCTTTATCTTGGATGTCAAGAATGAAAATAATGTCTATCATGTAAATAAGAAATCTAAACCTAATGATGTAAATCATACTTATTTGTGGCATTGCCGTCTTGTCATATTAATGAGAAGCGTATCTCAAAACTCCATGGGACGGACTTTTGGGTTCATGTGACTTAGAGTCAATGATACTTGTGAGTCATGTCTTCTTGAAAAAATGACTAAGACACCTTTTACCAAGTTGGGTGAAAGGGCAAGCGACTTATTGGGTTGATACATTCCGATGTATGCGGACCATTAAGTAGCAATGCTAGGGAAGGATTTCAATACTTCATAACCTTCACTGATGATTATAGTAGATTTGGGTATGTTTTACCTAATGAAACATAAAAGTGAAGCATTTGAGATATTTAGAATATTTCAAAATGAAGTAGAAAAACAACTTGGCAAAAGTATAAAAGCACTTCGATCAGATCGAGGTGGAGAATACTTAAGTCAAGAATTTGATGATCATCTAAAGAATTGTGGAATAGTTTCACAATTGACTCCACCCGGAACACACAATGGAATGGTGTGTCCGAAAGGAGGAATCGGACTTTGTTAGGCATGGTTCGATCAAGATGAGTCAAGTTGATCTTCAATATCCTTTTGGGGTTACACCCTAGAAACCGCTGCTTTCACACTAAATCGTGTTCCAACTAAATCGGTTCAAAAGACTCCATATGAGATGTGGAGCGGAAAGAAGCCTTGTCTATCTTTCATGAAGATTTGGGGTTGTGAAGCTTTTGTCAAAAGACTTGTCTCAGACAAACTTGCACACAAATCTGATAAATGTATTTTCGTGGGATATCCTAAGGAAAACTAAAGGATATTACTTTTACAACCGAGAGGACACAAAGTGTTTGTTGCCCGAACTGGTGTCTTTCTAGAGAAAGAGTTTCTCTCCAAAGAAATCAGTGGGAGTAAAATAAATCTTGAAGAAATTCGAGACCCAGAAAATAACATTGAACCAATAGAGGAACAAGAACAAGAACCACAAGGAGTTGTGGAACCTGTTCAAAATACACAAGTAACTCGCATATCTAGTAGGTTACGATCCGAGCCCGAGAGATATGGATTTCTCATAACGGATAGTAATGAGGTAGAAATCATTGAGAATGATGAACCGTCAACCTACCAAGAGGCGATGTCTTCTCCTGATTCGGACAAGTGGCTTGGAGCCATGGAATCCGAATTACAATCCATGCAAGACAATCAAGTTTGGAATTTGATTGATGCGCCCGAAGGTGTAAAAACCATAGGATGCAAATGGGTCTTCAAGAAGAAGACTGACATGGATGGGAAGGTGCATACTTACAAAGCTAGGCTTGTAGCGAAGGGTTATAGGCAAGTTCATGGTATTTACTATGATGAGACCTTTTCACCCGTAGCAATGATCAAGTCTATAAGAATTTTGCTTGCCATTGCCGCATATCATGACAATGAAATATGGCAGATGGACGTCAAAACGCTTTCCTGAATGGAAAACTACAAGAGGATGTGTATATGACACAACCAGAAGGTTTTGAACAAGATTCTAAGGTATGCAAATTGCAGAGATCCATCTATGGATTAAAGCAAGCTTCTAGGAGTTGGAATCTCCGTTTTGATGAATCGGTCAAAGAGTTTGGTTTCATCAAGAACGAAGATGAGCCTTGTGTATACAAAAGATTAGTGGGAGCATAGTGCTATTCCTTATTTTATATGTGGATGACATATTGCTCATTGGAAACGACATTCCTACACTTCAGTCTGTGAAGACTTGGTTAGGAAGTGCTTCGCAATGAAAGATATGGGTGAAGCCGCATATATTCTTGGCATTAAGATCTATAGAGATAGATCAAGGAGGCTACTTGGTTTAAGCCAAAGTACATACATTGACAAGGTCATTAGAAGATTCCGTATGGAAAATTCTAAGAGAGGCACCTTTCCCGTGTTACATGGAGTTTCTCTAAGCAAGACTCAATGTCCTAAGACAAAAGATGAGCGTGAGAAAATGAATGATGTTCCATATGCTTCGGCAATTGGGTCCATCATGTATGCCATGATTTGTACTAGGCCGGATGTATCTTATGCTTTGAGCATGACAAGTAGATACCAATCCGACCCTGGCGAAAATCACTGGATAGCTGTAAAAGTGATTCTTAAGTACTTGAGAAGAACTAAAGACTCCTTTTTGGTCTATGGAGGAATGGAAGATGATCTCGTTGTAAATGCTTACACGGATGCAAGCTTCCAAACCGACAAAGATGATAGCCGATCGCAATCGGGTTTTGTGTTTATGTTAAATGGTGGAGCTGTAAGCTGGAAGAGTTCCAAGCAAAGTACAACCGCTGATTCTACAACAGAAGCTGAGTATATTGCTGCATCGGATGCTGCAAAGGAAGCTGTTTGGATTAAGAAGTTCATAACTGAACTTGAAGTGGTTCCTAGTATTGCTAATCCAATAGACCTTTTTGCGATAATAATGGTGCTATTGCTCAAGCAAAGGAACCAAGAGCACATCAGAAATCCAAACACATACTTAGGCGTTTTCATATCATTCGAGAGATCGTTGATAGGGGAGACGTAAATATATGCAGAGTACCTACTGATGACAATGTTGCGGACCCGCTAACAAAGGGACTTCCACAAGCCAAACATGATGGTCATGTTAGGTCCATGGGTATTAGATACATGGGAGATTGGGCCTAGGGCAAGTGGGAGATTGTTGGTAGTGGTGCCCTAGGCACGTTTAATAAACGTTGTAATTGTTATCATTTATTTCATATCAATAAAGAGATGTTTTGATTATTATTGTTGTTCATGTTTACTTATAATAATCTCCGTCCCTAGTACTTGTTGAGCACTAGTATAAAGGCTAAATGATCATGGGATGATCATGTTAGATTTATGGGTACTTGTTTGGAACAAGGTACTGGACATGATCCGCTGTATGAGATTATGTCATGGTCTATGTCGAACATATATCTCATATTAGTTATCTCAATTGAATCCTTAGACATGAAGTTATTATAGTCTTCCACTTGATGAACATTGTGTTTGACATATTCAAACGCTACCTTAACACGGTAGTTATAAAGGGTATGATTGGCATAATCGGATTCCCGTTGGGAAGAATAATAAGCTAAATGGATTTGTCCCTCCACGGAGAGATGTCAAGCTTGGGCCTCTCGTAGGAATGATGTTGATGAAATGTTCGGCCGGACTCAAATGAATTGATTGGATCAATGTCATTTGGATTATCAACATATTCGGAATCGAGAAAGTATTGAACAAAACAAGTTGACTCTTTGACCATGACTTGTGTTCAATGTCATCGTGGACAAAGGGATTGTGACATATTCTAAAGGAATGCGAACTTGTATCTAGTTACACTATTTGGGTAGGTATGACGGTTTGCTAGAACCTAATCATATCTTATGAGTTCATGTTTGAGCCCATTGCCAACTTAGTGTAATCCTAGAAGGTCACACACAAATAGAACGAATCATAAAGGACTAAATGGGAATTATGGAAAAATGTCAGGTTTTGGTTTTTGCACGACCGTGCGCCTTTAAACGGCACGACCGTGCCATAAATCCAAACCAAGGCAAAAGGCTCCGTCCGTTTGGCACGACCGTGCCAAACATAGGGGCACGACCGTGCCAATATTCGGGGAAGGTCTGGCAGGTTCGACCCATTTGGCACGACCGTGCCAAATAAAGGGGCACGACCGTGCCAGAATTCCTGGCAGAATAAGGACTTGCCTTAATTAAGGTGACGGGATTTAGGAATCCTAGGTCATTAAGAGTTAATGACTAGGTCCTATAAAAGCATCTTTTCACCAGCCATTAAGCAAGGAATTCCTAATTCATTGAGAGAATAATATTCTTGATTAGATCAAGAAATTCATAGTTCCATATAGTCAATATAATTGTGAAAACGTGTTTCACAATTTTTGGTCTAGCAACCAAGATCAAAGAAGTTCCTTTGATATTAGTTCAAGGTGTGGATACCGCTAGAGGGTGAAGCTCATCATCTTCAAAGTTCGTGTTCGTACTTTCTTCGTGATCAAGCTTCAAGTTTCTCCACCAAAGACCAAGGAAGATTTAATAGCCATCAAGGGTTAGTTTTATCCTATATTCATGTTATTGTATTAGATTTAATCATACGAACGGATCTATGGGCTTTGGGTTTCAAAATTTTAAATTGCTATATTCCGCTGCGCATGTTACTTAGAAACCCAACACTATTATCATCTTGATTTATTGGGTTAATTACCCAATTGTTCCTTGGATTTGCTCGTTTGTTACAATTGGTATCAGAGCGGTCGATCCCTGGACTGCTTTTGTATCCATGGCGGATGGAAGGTAAAATGGCTTGGACCTAATCGACGAACAATGGGGGAGAATGGAAAGCAGAATTGAATACATGAAGACTTTGGTGAACTCTATGTTGGAGAATTTGGGTTCCAATTGTGAAAATGGCACAAGGATGGGAGGAGTTTATGATCCAAACAATGAATTAGAAGTGAGGTATTCTACAAACCCTTACTTCTCTCCTTATGCGTATGTTTCTTCTTCATTTAATCCCCATCAGTTTTACCCCAATCACAAAATTCACATACATCTCATATTGACCCTACTGTCCAGATCCCTAATATTCATACTATTGGCCAAAACACGCTGTATACACAACCCAATTTCTCAATCCCTTACCAATTTACAAACCCATTCTCTTTTAACTGTAACCAAATTCACTCAAATTGCCAAGGAGCCTGGAACCAAATTAACCACGAACCACACTACTATACAAACCCAAACATTACTTATCAGTCAAATGGACTGAGCTTGGAAGCTGCTCATGGTGACCCAAATCTGCAGATGCATTGGCTAAACAACAGTCCTCTGAAAATTGATTTTCCTCATTTTGATGGTAGTGATCCCAAAGGTTGGATTGATAAAAGTAATCGGTACTTTGAATTTTATCCAATGGATGATGTTTTGAAACCAAGATTTGCTTCGGCATACTTTGAGGGACGAGCTAGCAGATGGTATAAACTATACTGTCTTGTAAAAAAGGGAAATTCATGGAAAGAGTTTACTGATGGCGCTCTAAGGTGGTTTTGACAGGCTGGAGTAGTGACAAAGGAAGGAGTAGTGGCAAGGGAAAAGAGTGTTGGATGTGACAATTTGATTATGCATGAGAAGAGGAAGGAAGAATTACGCTCGGTATTGGAAGAAAAAGATTTGAGTGTTTGTATTAATGAGTTGTGCAATCACGAGGACGGTAAGAAAACTAACATTTTGGATTCATTTACTGTAATCAATAAGTCCGAAGAGAAAGGGGTTTCAGATATTGATATTTTGCACTTGCTGAATGAGAGAAAGGAAACAAAGAGGCCAATGGAGTATATTGAAGAAATGGGTAATCAAATGTTTGGGGAAAATGAAGAAGCTGTGAATCAAAACGCAAAACAAAAAGAGAAGAAGTTGTTTTCAGATAATTCAAAAAAGTTAAGCAGGGATGTAGCTTTTGGTACAAATAAACTTTTCACTGAGCGGTTCAAGGTGGAGTTTCGGTTAGTGAAGGAGTATAGATATTCTGTTCAACAAAGTGACATGAATGAAATCATTCAGAATAATCCACAAGATATATTGCAAGGCTTCTATGTTGAAAGGGATAAAAATCTGTCTGGGAAGGGAAGAGACTGTGTGGCGAGTTCGCTGGTATAAAACAAAACTTGAAGTTCACATTTGATATCAATGGAATGATAATAGAGGTGGAAATGGAACTAGCAGGTGACGATGTACTGAAGGAAAGGGATAAGGCTGATCGTATCTCAGTTTTGTCCTTAAATGGTGTTTCCACTTGTAATACCATTAAGGATAGAGGCAAAATATGTGAAATACTGTCAGATTTAGGGGTGCTGCCATTAGGAGGGTGTAATAAGAGTCACAAGGTGAAATGGTTGAGCTCCACAACCCTATTAACATGGAACACAATAGGATTGAGACTACATTGTTTTTGGAAAAGAAGAAGGTCAAGATGAAGAGAAATTTTATGGAACCTGCTTGCAAGCACAGTGGGGTGCAAAATCCGGCATGTGTTGCGAGGTGTGATATTCCATTATGTCAAAAATGGTTCGGTGATTCAAAGGTTGAGGAAGTTTGTTGGTTATTTGAGTCAAAGTCATTTATGGAGGCCAATGCTTACAACTGTCTGATGGGTGGGTATGTGAAGAAGGAAATGTTGCGTGATACAGAAAATACATTTGATGAAATGCTAGTGAGTTCTAGGTATTCTCAGTATCAGGGCTTGTTGAAAGCGCAAATGCTGTTTGTGGAGTCTTTAATTCAAGATTTTTTTCTGCGGACTGCCATTGTGTCGGACTATATGCAAAATGGGATACAGGAAGAACCTACTAGAGTTAATGCAGAAGTACATAAGAAATATTCAGCTTCATGGGATACAATCATTACAAGGAGTTTTTCATTGATGTTTAGTGAGAAAAAGGCCAAATTGAAGATTAGAGATCAAGGTCAACTTGTGGGTCTTATTTAGGGAGAAAATAAATCAATGCTGCAATCTGTCTTTCCTGTAGTATTTGGTGCATTACGTGCAAATTCCATAGTTTTGCAAGGTCTGAATGTTCATTTCAAAGAAGATGCATCTGGAGTTGGTGAAATGTCCCATAGATTAAAATGTGTTTCTGAACTGATGAAGGATACCATGATGCACTGGAGAACTGAAGCTGGTGAACTTGATTCCATCAAGCAATGGTGCAATAAAGCTTGTTCTCTTCTGGAGTACATGGCTCAGTTATACAATGTATACTCTGCTCTTGAAATGATATTATTGCATGACCCTAAGCTGGGCAACACAAACAAGCTTGGCAACACAAACACTAAGGAACTGGTGGAAGTCACACCATTCCAGATATGGCAGTTGATTGACTTCAATGGCAACAAACTCAAGAAAAAATTTAACTCTTATGCTCGCCTTAATAGAGTAAGGCCAAAGAAGATTGTGACCCTTCGTGATGCTTTGGATTGCTATGCTACTTGGATTTGCCCTATGATCTTACATAGACCACAGGTTGTGAGTATTTCCGGGAATAACGAAGATAGAATGGATGGGCGATGTCAACATTTACAGCCTTGAGGACAAGGCTGTTGTAAGGGGAGTGTATTATAACAGCCCGACAATATGGAAGGGCATTTTTGTCAATTCGCAGCTAAGGGCACGGAGGTAAAATGATAATAACAAACTCACGTGTTGAGCTCGTGGTGCGTTTTATCAGCGTGTTCGAAATGGGGCTCCAGATGCGAGAATTATGGAGCGGATAATCACAATATAAAGCGCAGCCATGGCAAGTAATTGGGGTGGATTGAATTGTGTTAATTCTTAGTGAGTATTTTTCCTTGTTTTCATAAGAGTAGGAGTGGCAGTAACCTAATTGTAGTTAGTTTCATTCCAATTTCCAGTTAATTCCATTGTTATCGTTATTTCCAGTTCTGTTATCATCTTGATTTATTGGGTTAATTACCCAATTGTTCCTTGGATTTGCTCGTCTATTACATAGGGTGGGGCGGCTTATAGGGTTTGGTGGAGAAGTCCCTTGATGTATCATAGCTTTGATACCATGTCAAGGATTAGAGAAAGAGATAGTCGGAGCCAATCATACATGGGGAGAGAGAGATAATTAATATGAGAGACTCAAATATTATTGATGCCAGTTATACATATATATAGGATTACAAAGAGTATTCTAGAGTCCTAATCTAATTAGGAAAACTAATACAAAAGGAAACTAATGTTCTAGAATAATCTAGCTTGGTTTACAAGATACAATCTATATGTTTGGTAACATTATATTTACAATATATGCTAGGAATATAATATTCCTTAATAGTTGGTTCGTACAGGTTATGGGAATCAGGAAGAGCTATGAACTTTTTATATACATTAAAGGTTTTGAAATTTGACTTCAACGCGGAGTATCAATTGTGTAATTGGGTTTGATTTTGGGACAATTTGGATATACAGTTGGGTTTTTTCTTGATCAAGTCAACAATGGTGATTAGTGTGGGTTGTATAAAATGATACCAGGGATTTATATAAAATGTATCGGTTCTAGGGCTATGAAGTGCCAGTGAATATGTATTTAAAGTGCCGATCCATGTGTGATTTAGGTGCCAGTGCATGCTTAAAGGTGTAAAGATTGACTGTACACTTAGTGTAAGTGCCAGTGTAAAAACTGTCAGTTTTAGGATAAAAAAGTGCCAATGTTAGTGTAAAAAAATGTCAGTGCATCAAAGTGTCAGTACATGATTATGAACTGCCAGTATAAAAAGTGCTAGTGCTCGTGTAAAAATGTGTGAGTGTAAAAAGTGTTAGTAAAGTCAGTGTATGCATGTTGAAGTGCCGTTTTTTCTTAAGCTTAGGAAAAACTAGTTTTCCATAAGACCAACTCAATTTTTTTGATATAACTTTATGATATTTTGAAAGTCAAATGAGACTATCATTTATGCGGAAGGTAAATTGCAATCTGATTCCTGACATTTACATATTTTTGCAATATTGCTCCCAACAGTTTAACTTTTCCAATTGGTACACTGACATGCACATATTTTTTTCAATGTGACTATAAAATTAACACCCAGTTAATATTCTAACAAAATAAGACGCACGTGACTAACAAATGCAGTTTAAATGGAAAAAATGGTCATTTAAGGAGGGTTGTGTTTCTTCTTCTTCATAAATAACATCAACAACCAACAACAAACTAGTGTAACACCCGTGCCTTAAAGGCACGGGAAAAAACTTTTGTAAACAACAATTCATACATAAAAAAAAAGTTAACAAAAATTTCATAAAAAAATATTCATAATGTAATTAATAGAAACAATTACAAATTTTGAAATATTTCTTTGTAAACAACATTTGTTGTTTCATCAACATTGTTCCCCTCCTCGTGAGACACTCTGATTTTCAACCCATCACAAGTAGTAACCCTAGACAAAGCAACATACAATTGAGAAAAGTATTTATTGAAGGATGTTCCTAAAGAGTGCCTTTAAGGCACTTGTATGTTATCCAATAAAGATCATCATTGTGCATATAACACCAAAAGCAGACATTTGACTTCATACGTGGTATGGCATGTGAGGGCAAAAGCCGAGCACAATGCTGACTTTCTCAACTTTTCGTTATCAAAGGACTTCCATGTATTCGCCCCCACTATAAATAGCTCATCTTCATTTTAGTTAAAATCATGTTGACAGTAAGGCCCCAATGAAGATGAAAAATAGGACCAATCCACCATTCCATTGAGTCATTGACATATGAAGAAATAATAGCCACTTAAACATTGGCATATCATCAAAATTCGATAAATTTGGGCATAATTCAATAAGTTTGGGAATAATTCAACCTGAACTAAACCTTAATAGTTGACGTAGAGAAATAATAATTTAAACGAATCTACATACCAATTCAAGAGTGAGCTATGTGATATTGAGTTCACAAACCGGGAGGATAACAACTACATGGGAGAGAGGTTCATGCCTCTCATGATTGTCTAATTAAATTCCTATGACACTATCTTGTTGTTAATAATGTGACATAGAAGCACCCTCCAAACAACACAAATTGATTTCTTAAATAAAAAACTACACCCTTTATCCCCAAATGAACTTTTAGGAAAATTTTTCTCTAAAATAAATGATTGTTTTTAAATTTATTTTTTACAATAAGTTTGTCCTAAACATTTTTTCACAAAAAAAAAACTAATTACTTATAATTTTCCAAAATGAAAAGTTGTCATTCATTTTGAGATGGAGGGAGTACCTATTTAGCCAGTTTATACATCTATTGCACCTCTGTGTTTATACCTCCGCCCCTCTGACAATTTTGCAGTAATTGATCGCTTCCCAATCTCTTGACAATCTCCATTCCAACTTACTCTTCCAAACATTGTGTATTTTCCATCGGAGTGGAGTGATTGTGTCGATGACAATGTAATAGAGTAATGGCTCCCATATGCGTTTGTATCAACATTTGGCATGAATAAAATACCCGCACAAGTATGTTTCAGATTCAGATTATCAACTTCGAGTCATATAGAAGCCCACTCTTCTCTAGTAGGACCACCCCCCTCTATAAAATTCCTTGATGTTACGGTGGAATTTGACATTATCGTAATCGCCAGCGAGAGCATTCGATGAGTTTTTGTAGGTATTTGGGTTGTGCTTGTCATACATCTCGATAGTGAAAGAGCCCATGGAGGTTTCCAGGATCACCACCAAAGGACGTCCTCCTGCTCACAGCATCTTGAAGAAGCCCTTGTTCTCTGTTCAAACTGGGATTACCTAAATAATACCTACCATAAAACAATGAGAGTCGTGAGTCCAGGTTAAAAAAAAACAATGTGAGAGGCAATGGTTGTAAGGGAGGCGACACTGGTAGGGCTAGATAGGGAGGCGTGGGTGGAGCATTTTACCAAATGTGTTAGATTCCCTTGCTATATTAAGTATTAACATTCGCAAGCTTGGTAGTCCCAATTGTTTTGCCTTCACCTACAACAACTTCTTCACCTTGAGGTTTTGTTTGTGTAGTTGCCGGCAATATGATTCCACTTACAGACTTCTCTGCAGGATTGATTTTTACCAACACTCTGTCACCCAATGACTTGAGAGCAGTGTACTGAGGCAAATGAGAGAGGCAAGTAGAAAGTGAGTAAAACAACATCATATTTATCCCATTGTCTGAATTACATGGAATTCAAATATTGCATGAATTCAACCCACAATTCATCGTCCCAAATACTACTCCCTCTGTCACGACCCGAAATCTAGGCTCTATTTTATTAGTAATAAATAATTATTATTTATTTATTTGCTTATTTATTTATTTAAGTTATTATTTATTTAAATATTGTTGTGTGCATTTTATGTTCATAATAATTATGCTTAGCATTTTATTTGGGTCTTAGTTGTTAGTGGGGAGTTTTGAGTTGGGTAGTATTAGAGGAGGGGGTCTTTGTGTAAGTTTTTAAATCATACTCCTACCCTCTCCCTACACCTCCTTCTCCCTCATACACTCCACCTCCCTCATCATTTCCCAGCAACACTTCTCTCTCTCTCTCCATTTGGTGAAGGTAAACTTTCTCTTCCTTCTCTCTTCATTTCCTTCTTCTTCCTCTCATAATCTCTCATTTCTTAAAACGTGAAATGTGTTTAGATCGTCGATAGGATCGCGTAGAACCAAAAAAGAATTGAATTCCGTCAACTTTGAGATTTATCAAGTAAGTTACTTTTCCCCCATTTTGATGCTAAAATGTTCATATCATGTTTAGATAATGTTTGATGTGTTATATTGAAGTTTGGTTGGGTTTTGAATTTATTGAGAATTTATTTTGGGTTTTGATCAAAAAAATGGTGAAATCTTGAATGTTGGGTTTGATTCTTGATTTTGGTTGTTAAATGTTGTTGTATGAGTCTTTTTAGACTTATTAGTTGTTTTGGTACATTAGTATGCTATTTAGAAGGTTGGATTTTTGTTGGAATGTGTTTTGGGTTGAAAATGGAAGAACTCATTTTGTTCTTCCCGATTTCTGGCAATTCAGAAGATTGGGCGGCCGCACAAAAATGTCTGGGCGACCGCACATCTATCTGAAAGCTTTTGTTATTGTTTTGAAGGATTTTGGGCGACCGCACAGTCCCTTTTGGGCGGCCGCACAGAACCCCTGAAAGTTTACATTTGTTAATTTTGCGTGATTGAAGAATGCGTTTTGATCCAAACCATGGGTGTCCTTCTAGTTGACCTTAGTGAACATTGTAGTACACTCTAGTGATATAATTGGGTCCTTTGTGATCGAGTTTGTGTTTGAAATTAATTAAGTGTTAATTGGGACTTTGGAACATCTTTTGAGGTATTGTTGGTTTGACTTATCTTTGTGATGATCATTTGTGATCAAGTTTGTGTTTGAGCATCTTGTGATGGGTTCATGATTGTTCCAATCGGATTGATTTTGGATAAGACTTGGTCTAGGTTTTAGGTGATATCCTATAGCACCTAGAGGGTGGTTTTAGAACACTAAAGTGTAGGGTTTAGTCCGGTCGTGATCATGTTCTAATAAGAGTAACCTTTTGGATTCGTTTGGGGTGTTTAGAATTGGTTCGTTAGGGACGGAGGTAAAGCGTGAATTGGCGATTTGGTACTTACGGTTTGATTAACCTTAAGGTGTACTCATTCCGATTTCCTACTTTGGAATTTCAGGTGTAATGAGATGGTTGAGTTCATTGTCCTAGTATATCTTTATGAGTAAATGTTTAGGGTCATTTCGGTAATAGTCATTTTGCCATTGGTGAGTGACCGTTTGGGTTGTGCTCTTTACGATTAACTTGTGGGTACCATATTTAGGATGTATTTGGTACGTGCCTTATCTTTGAATCATTATGTTTTAATGGTCAATGTTGTTGGACTCTCTTATGAGAAACTTCTTGTGCTATTGTTGTTGAACTCTTCTTGAGTAATCGTTTGCATCTTTATGGTGATTTAATTGGTGTGGTTCCCTACTTTGGAACCTTAAGTTGTTTATTCATGCTAAAATATTATTACTTAGCATTTAATTAGAAGCCCAGCTGGCATATTTGTTGCATCGGGCGATGGGAAAGATTATAATGGCAAAGCCAAGTCCATTATAATGTTGACCATTGTTTTGCCCCCTTCTATACCCTTTTCCAGATTGGCCTTGGAAAAGTCAAGTTAGCGTTCCTCTGTGAATGTATCTAGCTAACGGGCATGACTTTGTGTCATGGTCCTTGTCCTTTGTGACACTTTTATGGTTATTGGTTCCGGTACCGGGTTTTTCTCTTCGAGCTTTCATGCTGCTATGAAGATGTTGATTGTTGATTATTGAAGCTGCGCAGCGACCTTTATTTGGTTCTTCAGTTGGGTGAAACCTTGGCTATGTATCCACTTATGAGTGTTTATTTCAGCTTTATGTGTTGCATGATGAGCTGGTCGTTATTTCCAACCGGTATGGGACGGTTGGCGATAGGGAGCCTCTCATTTGTTGTTATATGTTTATTTATATGATTGACTATTGGATGTTACTGTTCGACAGCATGTCACTTATTATTCCGCTGCTATCTATCTTATGTTAATTGCTATCAGTCATTGCATATTAGCATGTCATGTAGTTGCATTAGTAACTTACTGAGATTTTATCTCACCCCGTTTATTTCCATCTTTGTTTTTCCTCAACCCCCCCCCCAGGAGGAAAAGGATTAGGATTCGCGGTTCAAGGAGGACGTCGAGAAGATTGAGATTTTAGGGCAGGTTGTTATGGAACGGTTTACATTATTTAAATGTATAACCTTTTGGGGATAGTTTCACCATTATTGACGTCATTAAGAATTGTATATTTATTCTTTTGAGTATAAGCTGTGGAGCTTATGTTGGATGTAAATTATTGATTTAATCTTGGATTTGTAAAACCTTGTGTTATCATTTTTTGGTTCAAAATGAAATTTTTAACTTCGGTATTTCATAGTTTTGGGTTTTAAGTCGACGTCCAGATCGCGGTCTCGGGCCCGCGGGGTCCGGGGTCGCGACAGTTGGTATCAGAGCTATGGTTTAGCTCTAAGTATCGGTATAGGTGGCTAGAACGACCTAGGAGGGTAGTTGTGTTCGTAGTGAGTAACGGTTGATGTTTTATACAGGTAATTGTTCTCAATGGCTAGAAGAAGGACAGGTGAAGGTTCTAGTGGGGCTCAGAATCAGAATGATCTTCGGGAAGAAAACCGTGCAATGTTTCAAGAGAGGTTTGAAGCGGCCGTGAAATCAATTCATGACCAAGGGCCGAGAGAGGAACATGTAGCACCTCCGCGATATGGGTTGGAGCAATTCTTAAAGTTGAAACCAAGTGAGTACGACGGTGAGCCGGTTGTGAAGAAAGCCGAGCTATGGATAGAATCAATGGAGAAAATCTACGATGTCTTTGGTTGCACTGATGAGGATAGGGTTCTGTTTGCAGCCTATAAGCTCGTGGGGGCTGCGGAACATTGGTGGAAGGCACTGAAGACCAGTTGGGATGCGACTCTTGTACCATATCCTTGGGAGTGGTTCGTGAGGAAATTCAAGGATCATTTTATCTCTCTAGTAAATCAAAACCGGAAAGAGATCGAGTTCCTCAGCTTGGAGCAAGGCATGATGTCAGTAGCACAGTACTCGGCTAAGTTCGCAGAATTAGCCAGGTGTTGTGACTACCTAGTGCGGACCGAGGAGCAGAAAGCGATGAGATTGATCAGGGGTTTGAAGACAGCTATTAGGACGCAACTTTTAGCCCAAAGAATTAAACCTTTTCAGGATGCGGTGGATCGAGCCTACTTGATTGAGCAGGATATTGGGGAACATAAAAGGAAGACTGAGATGGTTAACCCGGGTAAGCAAGGAGGGCAGAGTAAGTCACAACAGCAACATTCGGATAACATAGGTAATTCTGGAGTGCAAACTCGATTCAGAAGGAAACTTCAAGGGCAACCAACAGTAGGAAATCAAGGTTCTAATAAGGGGACACGAAATGGGAAAGTCTGCAGCTACTGTCAGAGGAAAGGACACTCAGAAGACAAGTGTTGGAAGAAGCAAGGAAAATGTATGAAGTGTGGTCAGTTGGGACACTTCGTTAAAGATTGTCCGAGGTTTAGAGTTCAGTCATCGGGGACAGGAACTGGAATACCATAGGGTCAGAAGAGGGATGCTTCGGGAAGCCCAAGGTTTCGGGTAGAGTATTTGCAATCAATCAACACTCACCAGGTAACAGATAATTTCAGGAGGTATTATTTTGCGTCGTGAGAGCGAGCGCGTGCATTTTAGGGTCATCGCATTTATGTGTTTCTGTGCATTTAATTGCATTTATTTCTTCTGAGTCTTTGACTTATGTGTTGTAGGTGTCTACTCCTATGGAGGAGTTTAGGGTATCTGATGAAGTCTTATGTGCTTATGATGTGCTTAAGTGTGGTTATGTCTCACCTGCTAGATTAGCCATGTTGCTATTACAAGATTTTGATGTTACTATTGCTTTAGTCCATTGTTGTAGGGGGATTGTTATATTCTCCATTCCTAATTTCTTAAAACTGTTTGAGACCGTTCCTTTGGGTAGAGTTATATCTACCTTTTCTTAATTGAGATCCGAGTAGTTAGCTTCGGTCGAATTGTTGGGTGTAATTATTATTTGTAAGATTTCCATTTTCCTCCGTATAGTACCTAGTGTTTAAGGGGAAACTTGGTACAAGGTAGTAATGCTAATATTTAGATCAAAATCCATATTGTATCGGTTGGGTTATAGGAGTTGAGGATTCAATGAGGATCTCTTAAGGAAAATTTTGGTCACTTTTAGTACATCTCCGCGAATGCATCGGAATGGATTAGTATGGAGAGGTGTACGATTTGTTATGGATGATGAGTTTGTTGTAGGAGTTATGATCAGTAATGGTGGTAAGCGTGTTAAGTTAGAAAGGACTAAGTACATTTTGAGAGAGTAATAATTTCTCAATCTATGTTAAAGGCATTTTGAAATTTTGGTTAAATAGTGGTTCTTTGGTCCTAAAAATCTCCTTGGTGGCGTTTCGCGATTTGGACCAAGGGTATGTGAGGAAAGTTGAGTATCAATATTTGGGCATAATTAAAGAATATTGTGATTTGGTAATGGATCTATTGGAATGAAGCTAGCTAATTGGTTTATCATTTGGTAGTACCATTGAGCTTAAAAAATCATTAAGTCAATAAATGTATGCGTGAGAGACTAACTGGGGTTAGCTATTAAATTTAGAGTTCGTTGATCTCCTTTGGGTATATGAGCTCGGATTATGACTTAAATGGGAGTTAGAGAAAATCTTTTGAAGATGAAACTTGGATCGTTTTGCGGACTATGGAGTATATTGAATGGTTTAGGCTTCAAGACCAGATTAATGAAGGGATGAGAGTATAACATAGATTTAAGTGGACACTTTGTACGAGAAATTTTGGGGTTGTATGGTACTATTTATTTAAGGTGTTAACTCAAAGTGAAGACACTATAATGGTAACCCATAGATATATAGCCATTTCGATGAATATTGTGGAAGTAGAAATTTCTTTAGCCTTTTTATATTTTAAAAAGCTAATTTAGCTCGAGATGGTAATGTTTTGAATTTCTGGGGAATAATACTAAGTATGCGAGTTACAAAAGGAAACACCTTTGCAGTGTAATTAAGGTTATGAATAAGGTGAGCTTGGGATATCTCGAGAGTTATGTTTGGGAGCAATTGGGATTCTCCAATTTTGATCGTGGATTCTAATTAGTAGTGAAGGTTATGATTGAAGGAAGTTATGTGCGAGAGGTCGTGGTATCGTTAACATTATTTAAGGTTACTACGTGGTGGTTTAGAATGGACAATTGAGGAATTTGAGAAATGGCGGAACTATCGTATCCGTAGCTATTTGGTCTTTCGGGTAAGTCTCGTTAAAATTCGGGTCGAATTTTCTTTAAGGAGGAGTGAATGTCACGACCCGAAATCTAGGCTCTATTTTATTAGTAATAAATAATTATTATTTATTTATTTGCTTATTTATTTATTTAAGTTATTATTTATTTAAATATTGTTGTGTGCATTTTATGTTCATAATAATTATGCTTAACATTTTATTTGGGTCTTAGTTGTTAGTGGGGAGTTTTGAGTTGGGTAGTATTAGAGGAGGGGGTCTTTGTGTAAGTTTTTAAATCATACTCCTACCCTCTCCCTACACCTCCTTCTCCCTCATACACTCCACCTCCCTCATCATTTCCCAGCAACACTTCTCTCTCTCTCTCCATTTGGTGAAGGTAAACTTTCTCTTCCTTCTCTCTTCATTTCCTTCTTCTTCCTCTCATAATCTCTCATTTCTTAAAACGTGAAATGTGTTTAGATCGTCGATAGGATCGCGTAGAACCAAAAAAGAATTGAATTCCGTCAACTTTGAGATTTATCAAGTAAGTTACTTTTCCCCCATTTTGATGCTAAAATGTTCATATCATGTTTAGATAATGTTTGATGTGTTATATTTGAAGTTTGGTTGGGTTTTGAATTTATTGAGAATTTATTTTGGGTTTTGATCAAAAAATGGTGAAATCTTGAATGTTGGGTTTGATTCTTGATTTTGGTTGTTAAATGTTGTTGTATGAGTCTTTTTAGACTTATTAGTTGTTTTGGTACATTAGTATGCTAGTTAGAAGGTTGGATTTTTGTTGGAATGTGTTTTGGGTTGAAAATGGAAGAACTCATGTTGTTCTTCCCGATTTCTGGCAATTCAGAAGATTGGGAGACCGCACAAAAATGTCTGGGCGACCGCACATCTATCTGAAAGCTTTTGTTCTTGTTTTGAAGGATTTTGGGCGACCGCACAGTCCCTTTTGGGCGGCCGCACAGAACCCCTGAAAGTTACATTTGTTAATTTGCGTGATTGAAGAATGCGTTTTGATCCAAACCTTGGGTGTCCTTCTAGTTGACCTTAGTGAACATTGTAGTACACTCTAGTGATAGAATTGGGTCCTTTGTGATCGAGTTTGTGTTTTGAAATTAATTAAGTGTTAATTGGGACTTTGGAACATCTTTTGAGGTATTGTTGGTTTGACTTATCTTTGTGATGATCATTGTGATCAAGTTTGTGTTTGAGCATCTTGTGATGGGTTCGTGATTGTTCCAATCGGATTGATTTTGGATAAGACTTGGTCTAGGTTTTAGGTGATATCCTATAGCACCTAGAGGGTGGTTTTAGAACACTAAAGTGTAGGGTTTAGTCCGTCGTGATCATGTTCTAATAAGGTAACCTTTTGGATTCGTTTGGGGTGTTTAGATTGGTTCGTTAGGGACGGAGGTAAAAGCGTGAATTGGCGATTTGGTACTTACGGTTTGATTAACCTTAAGGTGTATTCATTCCGATTTCCTACTTTGGAATTTCAGGTGTAATGAGATGGTTGAGTTCATTGTCCTAGTATATTTTATGAGTAAATGTTTAGGGTCTTTCGGTAATAGTCATTTTGCCATTGGTGAGTGACCGTTTGGGTTGTGCTCTTTACGATTAACTTGTGGGTACCATATTTAGGATGTATTTGGTACGTGCCTTATCTTTGAATCATTATGTTTTAATGGTCAATGTTGTTGGACTCTTTATGAGAAACTTCTTGTGCTATTGTTGTTGAACTCTTCTTGAGTAATCGTTTGCATCTTTATGGTGATTTAATTGGTGTGGTTCCCTACTTTGGAACCTTAAGTTGTTTATTCATGCTAAAATATTATTACTTAGCATTTAATTAGAAGCCCAGCTGGCATATTTGTTGCATCGGGCGATGGGAAAAGATTATAATGGCAAAGCCAAGTCCATTATAATGTTGACCATTGTTTTGCCCCCTTCGATACCCTTTCCAGATTGGCCTTGGAAAAGTCAAGTTAGCGTTCCTCTTGTGAATGTATCTAGCTAACGGGCATGACTTTTGTGTCATGGTCCTTGTCCTTTGTGACACTTTATGGTTATTGGTTCCGGTACCGGGGGTTTTCTCTTCGAGCTTCATGCTGCTATGAAGATGTTGATTGTTGATTATTGAAGCCTGCGCAGCGACCTTTATTTGGTTCTTCAGTTGGGTGAAACCTTGGCTATGTATCCACTTATGAGTGTTTATTTCAGCTTTATGTGTTGCATGATGAGCTGGTCGTATTTCAACCGGTATGGGACGGTTGGCGATAGGGAGCCTCTCATTTGTTGTTATATGTTTATTTTATAGATTGACTATTGGATGTTACTGTTCGACAGCATGTCACTTATTATTCCGCTGCTATCTATCTTTGTTAATTGCTATCAGTCATTGCATATTAGCATGTCATGTAGTTGCATTAGTAACTTACTGAGATTTATCTCACCCCGTTTATTTCCATCTTTGTTTTTTTTCCTCAACCACCCACCCCAGGAGGAAAAGGATTAGGATTCGCGGATCAAGGAGGACGTCGAGAGGATTGAGATTTTAGGGCAGGTTGTTATGGAACGGTTTACATTATTTAAATGTATAACCTTTTGGGGATAGTTTCACCATTATTGACGTCATTAAGAATTGTATATTTATTCTTTTGAGTATAAGCTGTGGAGCTTATGTTGGATGTAAATTATTGATTTAATCTTGGATTTGTAAAACCTTGTGTTATCATTTTTTGGTTCAAAATGAAATTTTTAACTTCGGTATTTCATAGTTTTGAGTTTTAAGTCGACGTCCAGATCGCGGTCTCGGGCCCGCGGGGTCTGGGGTCGCGACACCCTCTATCCCAAAATGGCTGTCTAAAATAATTTTGGATTTGCTATTGATTAGGAAAAAATAGAATTTATTTCGGGGCGGAGGGAGTAGAAAATAGAGAATGCTTCAAGCGTGGATGCAACCATGAACAGAACATGGTAAGCGTCCCTTATCCACAAACAACGTGAATGAGCAAATATTGATTTCAAAGCATTCATAACAAAAATAAACTCCGGCAAAGCTCTTCTTCTGTGGTTAAGGAAAGAGAAATATATTCCTTCCAATCCACATAGAAAGTCAGTACCCTTGTAGTTGGTCATACTGTAATGTAATTTGAAAAATCACTGACGGTACCACTGGCGGACCTACGCCTAAGGATAAGGGGGTCGCGGCCCCGTTGGTCAAAAAAATTTTGTTTTTTTACTAATGCAATTTGTGTAAATTTTAAATTAATTAGTGCAATAAAAACTTTGCCCCCTTTCAATGAAGAAAAAAATACACCAAATTTTTTTCTTGCCCCCTTACACTAATAAAAATAATTTGCCCCCCCTTTAAAAATATTCCTGGATCCGCCACTAGGGTACTCAAGACAACAATCTCAAATGCCGAGGTCAAAGATGAAATTTTCTTGATAGCCCAAGCTTAGAAAAGCTTTGAATACTGCCCCATCATCATAAAATAGATGTTCATTTTAGTTGTTGTTCAAATATATGTTTAGGACATAGAATTGTTTAATCCCAATCATAGTTATCACTTAGGATCCCCCAATTTTAATAGAACCTTTGTAAGGTACATTTAGGATTCTTTGTGACCATCACAGGTGTATTCCAACTCTTCAATCTTGGCAAACCAGCAGAAGGAAGCACAATCAGCAGACCAGAATTCAACAAGCCGATCAACTTACTACTCAAGTTGCCGATGACTCAAACAATCAGCAAGGACAATCTGAACCTTACTGACAGTCAGGTTTTCTTGTTCCATCTCAATGTCAACTTACTGGTTGTCTCTGTCCTTTCTGTACTGTCTTATTAGAAAGTTGTTAAACTGCTCTGTCATGATTACTGCGCCATCTGACACATAGCTAGTTTTAGCTATACTTTGTCCCTACTTGCTTTTTGCAGTAACCAGTTGAGACAAAGGGGTCTTTACCCATCAGACTTTTGCAAGCATGCGTGTACTCCATATCTTCGCCATTAATACTAAAGATACCGCATTTAATGCTCCTCAACTACCCAGCTGGATATTCAAATTGCAAGCCTTCTTCTACAAGACTCAAGACATTCACTCCTCTTATAAATAGAGGACTTAGAGCATTGAAGACGGTTGGTGGAAATAGAGCATTGAAAGAGTTGAATGTTTTTAGTATTCATTGAAGACTCAAACATTCTGTCCAGATAATCATTAGATCATTAATAGGACATACAATGTGCACCAACTCAACAACAATGTTAGTATTCCCGAACTAGATCATTTAAGGAATACGTGTTTGAGTTATTCAAACACCCACCTGAGTGAGACAAGTTCTATTGGACTTTCCGCTCAAAAACACTTGGTCAGATTGTATTACGATCCATTAGTGATCTCTAGAATTTAGTCTTAGTTTCTGGCAAAGCCGTGCTTGTAATAGACTAGAGATATCTAATAGTACTCTTAACCCAAATCCAAGTTCTGACCAAACTTGGTAGAGGACGTAGCAGTATTTACACTGTGAACCTCTCCAAATCTTTGTGTCTTTTCTGTTTACTTTATCCTTGTCGGTTGGAACTCTATCACCGGCAGATCGTATATGTTTGTACTGATTCATTATAATTTCCATTGACCAATCTCTTGAAACTGCATTGAACTTTTAGGAATCACTTTGTGTTAAACCAAGCTCTCAAAACCTTTTTCATACTGATTTTGTGTGAGTTAAAACCAAGTCATACCTTCTCCGTTGCGCTTACTGATAATAGTTTGCAAACTAATATATGACGTTGTATTTATAAAAGTATTTATTTGAAAAAGTTTTAATTAGGCTATTCACCCCCCCTCTAGCCTATTTTCCTACCAATTGGGCCTAACAATTGGTATCAGAGCTTAAAATTTTGAAAGAAATTTCCAAGCTTTGCAGCTTGTTTGCCGATACCATGGCAGGAAAAATCATGCAGTCATTCAACATCACTACCATACCGTTGTTGAATGTCAACGAGTTTGGTGTATGGAAATCTCGTATGATAAAGTATATGAACTCAATCGATGATCGGTTGATAAAGGTCATAGAAGGTGGTCTAATAATTCCTTTAAAAGTCTCAACCACCTATAGACCTATTCCCTCCACTCCGCTGACACAACATGCTGATCGTGACACTGAACAAGAAACCCATGTTCAGATTGAAGAAACTTTGGTCGAGAAACCAAGAGAGGAATGGACTGAGGAAGACAAACTTTCAGCTGCCCTAGATGGAAAGCATGCCACATTATCTCTGTGGTTTGGACGACAAGCAATATAAACTCATTGACTTGTGCTCCACGGCTCAAGAATGCTGGAACAAGCTCCTTGCATACTTTGAAGGTGATGAGCAGGTGAAGGACAACAGACTCTACGATTGCATTACTGAGTTGAATCCTTCAAAAAACAAGATGGTGAATCACTAAGGAGTGCGTACGACAGATTCTGCGAGGTAAGTAACTTATGTGCTTCATTAGGTAAGATTTATACCATGAAAGACCTAAATATTCGTTTTCTAAGTTCTTTGGGAAATGAGTATCATACCAAGGTCACTGCTGTTAGAGAGGTTAGAGACTTAAACAAGACTTCTATTCAGAATCTTGTATCCAGTCTATTCTTGTATGAGAGAGAACTGCAAAAACTTACGTTCTCGATAAAAATTTCAAAAACTTGTCTCTATTAGCTCAGTCACAGGTATCCTTCCCTTCAAATAAATTCCCTCCTATAGATCCCCATCAAACACCCTGCAGTTCCAAAACCCCAGAAACAACCTCAGAACAACCTATGGAAGAAGATGAATTTGCCGCCTTCGCTAGGAACTACAAAAGGTTTAAAGACTTCAAAAGGACGCAGAAAGGAAGCTACCAGCAACCAAAACCATTCACACCAGCATTTCAAAAATCAGCAAGTTATAGCAAAACCTCAATAAGTGCTACCGACGGAAAGAACAACAAAGGTGATCTTGTCTACTTCAACTGCAGAAAACCTGGTCACTTTGCTTCCAAATGTCCTCAACCAAAATATGAGTATGTGAGGAAGTCATTCAACAAGAGACATCCTAAGTCTCGAAGCTTTGTTGCCGATGAAAGCACATAAAAGGCCTTGCCGGTTTGGTGAGAAACTGACTCAGACGAAGATGCCGATGAAGATGAAGATGCCGATGTAAAGTTTTGTTGCCCTAGACATGGAAGATGCCGATACATCCACATTACCTACTCTAGTCTACCGAGATCCATCTCCTCCAAGAACTCCAGTCAGAGAAGAAGCTACTGGAAGACCTCAACCACACTTCAAAGAGATTAGTGTCAAGGCAGAGAACCTAAATGGATACAGAGTTCACCAAGTGGGAAACTCACTCTATGGTCAGTGTAACTCTATTCAATTCACTGTCATCAAACCTAACACCTTACCGATGACCAGAAATTCTCATTCACTGAGCATCAAAACTTGCCAAAAGCTTATCTAAACCCATCTTTTCTCTACCTGACTTCTCTCCCAAACCTATTCCCTCTGCCACCAAAATTTAGCTGATCCCTTTCCTGAAATATCCAAAGCTGAAATGGTAGAAACAATGGATGAATTTTTATTGATCATGAGAAGCTGAGTAGCGTCATAAAGTGATGCTGCTGATTTCAATAGAATTTCTACAGAGAATGACTTGCTTATGTCTGAACTTAAAGTTTTCAAAGGACATGAGCTTGAGTCTGTTCTTCTAAAGAAAGAAAACCTAGATCTCAAAAGTCAAGTGGCAGTATTGATAGCTCAGATCGAAGATCTTATGAAAAGAAACAATCATCTCTCAAGGATTGTTGATTCTTACACAAAATCTAGAGTTGCTGTGAAACAATCCTACAGACCCAAATGTTATATAAGGACCAATTTGGGTTAGGATTTGATTCCAGCAGCAGTAGCTCTACTGAAACTTGTGCGACCGAGAAAAAGGATGAGAAAGTTGAATGTAGTTCTGTTAACTCAGTGCATGTGAATGCTAAGCCTGCAGTATATAGTGATGTTGTTATGAAGTATCCTAAGAACCAGACAAAGAAAATGATAAGCACAAACAAAGATATGTTAGGTTGCTGATACTGAGTCTGCCGAAATGGTATTCTTGGTGAATACATAAGTAGAGCAAGTGCTGCCGGTCTAACCACTCTGCTGCCGATGGACAAGTACCTAAAAAGGTAACTGCCAAAGGTAAAACAGAATGGAAATAAAGGCAACACTATCACCTTTAAACCTACTAAGTTTGTGCTGCTCAATTCTCTAGTTCTGCCGATGCACTGACTAAACAGAATGATGTTTTACGACTCCACAGCCTATCAGTCAAGTGAGATGTTCTAATTATTCCTGATTATGGTCACAAGGCTCATGAATGCCTCTTGAAGCACCTATCTGGACCCACTGAGGTTGCATCCTCTAGTGGTGGCCAGATGTGTTGCCAAAGAGGAACTAACCCTCGGACCCAAGAATAAGGGGGACCATAAGCATACCGTTTTATTTCAGGAATGCTTCATGGCCTCAACTGGTGCAAGCAAGGATTTGTGGATTCTAGATAGTGGATGTTCAAGACACATGACAGGATTTACAGTTCTACTTGCCGATATCTCAGAAGCATCAGGTCCCCCAGTGGTTTTCGGTGATAATGCCAAAGGAAAAATCATCGGTATTGGTACCATCAAGAGAGGTGCAGTTACTGTACAGAAGGTCTCTCTAGTAGATGGCTTAAAACACAACCTTCTATCTATTTCACAATTCTGTGATAAAGGGATGCAATGTGTATTTACTACTAGTTTCTATGTGAAAGACATTGCTTCCAATGAAACCCTTCTCACTGCCAAAAGAAAAGGTAACATTTATGCAGTAGATTTAAGTGCTATTACTGGTGTTGCTAATGTTTGTTTTGTAGCTAAGAATATCAGTGAGAACTCATGGCTATGGCACAAGAGACTCAGTCACTTGAACTTCAAGTATCTATCTAAGCTTGCCGGTTCAAATCTAGTTACCGGTTTGCCTCAAGTATCTTCTGATCAAGCAAAGAAATGCTAGGCCTGCAAGCTTGGAAAACAACATAAATCATCCTTTCGAAGCAAGCCCTGCATGTCAACATCTAAGTGCCTCCAAATTCTACATATGGATCTATTTTGGCCCCACAACTACAGCAAGTATTGGGGGAAGTAGATACACTTTGGTTGTAGTAGATGATTTCTCTAGATATACTTGGGTGGAAACTTTCAGTCATAAAGATGACACATATGCCGTTGCTACCAAGTTATTCAGACTACTACAAACACAGAAAGAAAGCGATATCATCAGCATGAGATCAGACAACGGCACTGAATTCAAGAACAATGGTATTGCTCAGTACTGTGATGATCATGGCATAGACCACAAATTCTCAGCTGCCGGTACACGACAACAAAATGGTGTCGTTAAGACAAAGAACAGAACTCTCATTGAAGCTGGTAAGACCATGATTGCTGAAGCCAGGCTGCCGAAATACTTTTGGGCTGAAGCCATCAACACCGCCTGCTTCACTTAGAACAGATCTCTTATCAACAAATTCCATAACAAGACTCCTTATGAACTCTGGAGAGGCAGAATTCCTAACATTGGATTCTTCAAAATATTCGTCTGCAAATGTTACGTGCTTTACAACGGTAAGGAGCACAGAGGTAAATTTGATGAGAAATATGATGAAGGAATCTTTGTTGGATACGCTAAACATAGGAAGGCCTTTCGAGTTTTTAATAAGAAACTTTTGAAAATTGTTGAATCTGTTCATGTAACCTTTGATGAATTTGATTTGTTAGAGTCTGACAAGGCTCCAAATAGTACTAATGCTTCTAGTGCTCATGAGACAGGTGAATCCAGTAATTCTAACCCTGCAGGTCAAGTACCAGCTGCTGATCCAGTCATTTCAGTAGAAGAACCAGCAGATACTTAGTATTTCCCATCATCGGCAAACATGATCATACCGATAACTTTAATAATCCATTTGCCGATGCAAATTCTGCTGATCATCCTGAAGACAGATCAAGCCCTCAACCAATTTCTGTTATAAGATCTAATCCTCCAAGTTCTCACCCACCTTTTCACTCAAAACTCTAACTCTTCCTATCAACCATCTGGTGACCTTGATCCTCCTCTAGAATCACTTCAACAAGAGTCAGTAAGACAAGACGTGCCGAGAGAAGTTAGACCAGTTCGTGATCATCCATTAGAAAATGTGATTGGTGATGTCTTTGGTCCAAGATTAACAGAAACCTTAGTAGAGCATTTGCTGAAACTCTCTTCTCATCTGCTATGGTTTCCAACATAGAACCAAAGAATACTGAAGAAGCTCTTGCCGATCCTGGTTGGGTTGAAGCCATGCAAGAGGAACTGAATCAGTTTGAAAGATGCAATGTATGGGAACTTGTGCCAAGACCAACTTCTCAGCAAGTTATTGGTACAAAATGGGTCTACAGGAACAAATTGAATGAAGCTGGGAATATTATTAGAACACAAGCAAGGTTAGTTGCTAAAGGCTACCGACAAGAAGAAAGAATTGACTACGATGAGACATTTGCTCCGGTTGCAAGATTGGAAGCTATAAGACTTTTCTTAGCCTATGCTGCCTTCAAAGAATTCAAGTTATATCAAATGGATGTGAGAAGTGCATTCTTAAGTGGAGAACTCCAAGAACTTGTTTATGTGGAACAACCACCTGGTTTCTAGGACTCTAAGAAGCCTAATCATATCTACCGATTGAAGAAAGCTCTCTACGGCCTAAAGCAAGCTCCAAGGGCATGGTATGAAACCCTATCTAAGTTCTTACTTAGTGATGGCTTAGGTTTCACACGAGGTAAAATCGATACTACTTTATTTGTTGCCAAGCATAAGGGTCATTCATTGTTTGTTCAAATATATGTCGATGATATTATTTTTGGTTCTACTAACGAATCACTTTGCAAGAGATTTGAGAAGCTAATACAGAGCAAGTTCGAGATGAGCATGATGGGTGAACTAACATATTTCCTTGGACTTCAAGTCAAGCAAACCAATGAGGGAATATTCATCAGTCAAGCCAAGCACGCAAAAGAATTAATCAAGAAATTTGGCTTTGAAAATGCTCACTCTCAAAGCACACCTATGGGCACTAACATTCATTTAGATAAGGATGAGTCCGGTAAGAAGGTAGATATGACACTCTACCGAGGTATGATCGGCTCACTCCTCTATCTTACTGCCAGTAGACCAGATATTATGTTTTCTGTTTGTGTTTGTGCCAGGTTTCAAGCTGACCCTAGGGAATATCATCTGCAAGCTGTTAAACGCATCATTAAATATCTATGTGGCACTGCTAACCTTGGATTATGGTATGCTAGAGATTCATCTTTTAATCTAATAGGTTATTCAGATGCAGACTTTGCAGCTTGTAGGGTGACCAGAAAAAGTACTAGTGGAACTTGCCAATTTCTTGGTGATCGGTTGGTGTCTTGGTCATGTAAAAAGCAAGCATCAATTTCCACTTATACTACTGAAGCTGAGTACATAGCTACCGGCAGTTGCTGTTCACAGATCCTTTGGATGAAGCAGCAGCTTGTTGACAATGAAGTTCCATCTCATGTTTGTCCCATCTATTGTGACAATCAATCTGCCATCTCAGTTTCCAACAACCCGGTCATGCATTCCAAAACCAAGCACATAGACATCAAGTATCACTTTCTGAAGGAACATGTTGAAAAGGGAAACGTTGTGCTGATCAAAGTTTCATACCGATTTCCAAAGAGCAGACATACTGACAAAACCCTTAGATCAAAAAAGATTTGAATTCCTCAGAGGTGAACTAGGTATGATTTATTATTATGGTTAAAATTGTGCTGACTTTGCTACTTGTGTTAGTCTGCCGATCAAATCAGCAGAACGTAAATTATCTTGCCGACAAGCATCATGCCGATAAATATCTTGCTGATCAACAACTTGCTGAATCATGACTTGCCGATTTGTCAAAATTCAAAATTCATCGGTAGATCTCATCCAAACGGATAAAGGATTCTCTGACACATGACATAAGCTTAGTCAAATCAAAGGTACAATCGGTCACACCTCCTCTCTGACACGTGTGTGCACCGCCTTACCCAAATCGTGTCAAAGATTTATCCAATTTTTTGTGATAAATCAGAAAGGTAACTTCTAATTTTATTGTTGCCGCTTTTACATTTCTCTCTCCTAAGTTTAACCGTCTAATTTAAACCGTCCGGTTTGTGCATTTAATGCATTGTGTGCGCATGTTCTCCTAGTTATTCGCTACAGTTAAACTCATCATTATTTCTCTTTCTCCCATGCAAACTCTTCTCATTCTCTATCTCTCTTCCATAACATATATAAGCATCACTTAAAACTCTTCTTATTCTTTTCTCTCCTTCTCTCATTTGATCTCTCCCTCTTTCTCGTGTTCTTCATCACTCTTCCTATATGCTTTCAACTGAAATAACTCTATTTCTGGTAACTACTTGATGATTTTACACTTGCATCTCAAATCTATTTTGAACTAATTTATTTTAACTTGTGAGATCTTTTGAGTGATTTTACAGAAAATGTCGAGCAACGAAAAGGATATCTATGGAGGCTATGTTGACTCCACCTTCTTCGACGACGATCTAGATGGTGATTTCTTGAAGAATCTTCTGATTGGCTCTCTGCTGGACTCCTTCATCACTCCAACTGGTGTTGAGTTTATCTTTTTGGGTCAAGTTCAAGAGTTCTTCTCCAATGCCTCAGTTATCTCTGCTCCAAATGATCCGTCTACCTTCGTATCCATCAATTCTACAGTCGCTGGCGTCTCTATCTCCATCACTCCTTCCTCTATTTCTATTGCCTTTCCACTTCTTGGAAATGAAGGCGTGACAAGTCTCACTGATGACAACTCCTTCGACAAGGCATGGACCCTTATGAGGGGAGCCGGTCCTAGACTCAGTGGAGATAATAATCTTAAAGCTCATTATAGAAGAAGATTCTTTGCCCTTGCAGAGATTGTTGATAGATGCTTGGTATGCCGATCTGGCTCTCACAGCCATGTAACTGACATTCAGTTCGAGGCAATGGCAGCCATTGTGTTGCAAGAAGAATTCAACTGGTGTGCCTACCTGTTTAGGGTCATTGCCATTGCTGCCGTTAAATACAAGGAGGATAGAAGGAATAACAAGCTCACCCTGGTAAGGGATGCCATTATATGCTGATAAGCATTATCTTGAGGAACAATTCAAACATTGTCAGAGCCTCTCCTGCTCCTCAAAGTTTTGACTTTACCAGCCTTAAGTCCTTCAAACTCTCTGATTGGAAAAGAATAACCAGAAGGCTTCTACGGCACAGTAGTTGTTCAAGTTGCTGGTTCTCCAAAGAAGAAGAAGGCAAAGAAAGTGTTAAGGTTGCTGCTATTTGCGCCTACCGATGTCTCGACTCCTGCTCCTTCTACCGACAGAATACTTGCGAGTCTACTCCACCAGCACCGAAAGAAGAGGAAGTTGGTCAAGGCTGCCGATAAAGCCCAAGTCAAGAAGTCAAAGGTC
>JAOWBW010001472.1:0-289274 GCA_026119855.1 Campanula takesimana
TTCACAGTTATTCACACATGAGTTGAGTATAATAACTGAGATATATGCATTTCAAAGTTGTTCATACATGAGTTTTGTATTATAACTGGGACATGCATTTCACAATTGTTTACACATGAATTTGAGTATAATAATTAGGACATGCATTTCATAGTTGTTCACACATGAGTTTGAGTATAATAATTGGAACATTATTTCTGCTAGTATATAACAGGACATGCATTTCCTCAATTGTTAGTATGATACCTGTGACATGCATTTCTCAGTTGTCAGTATCATGACCAGACATGCATTTCTCAGTTATTAGTATAATAAATGAGACATGCATCTCTTAATGTTACATTATCTATGAAAGAACCGATAATTCAATTTTGCAGTTGTTTAAAGTCAAAAAGTTGAATATGTTCTTATATACACACTAGACAAATGATAAATTAATTTATCTTACTTTTCTAATTTTATTCATAAATTAACAATTGTTCAATTGTGAAGAATACTCATACTCGGAAAAAAAAAAAAAAACAAATTGAGAAGTGTGACTTTTTTGTGTTAAGTTTATAACATATCACAATAAAACAACAAGGTGGTTTGGTATAAAGGTGAAGGGTAACACTTATGACTAAGAGGTCTTAGGTTCTATCTCTTGTAACAACATTACATTTTGTTAGGTCTTAACTTATTGTTTTGGTATTGTTCATTTAACGGACAACGTTATATGGTCTAAATTGTCAAGAAAGGAAAGTTGCCAAACTAACACAAATACCCTCCAAGTTTTCCATGTTTTTCAACAATAGTTTTCACCACCTATCGAGACCGAAAAATATTCAATATTAGACTCGTTCGAAAGCTAATTTAATGAGCTACAAGATTGTGCAATCAGATTTTGCATCCATCCAACCGGTGAAAAGTTACACCTAAATTACTAACGGTGGAAACAACGATAGCCAAAAGTTGAGGGTTCAAAGTGAAAGTTTTCTTTCATCATCCTACACATCCAAGACTACATATTCAACGTGGAAGAAAATTTATGAAGCTGCTATTCTTCATTTCCCAAACAATATGCATTCAAGTTTGAAGACCAAGGACCAAGACAACATTGAAGCCTTTCTTTGACCATCAAAACGGCTACTTCCTCTTTTTCCCTTATAAATTGTAACCAAACACCCCATTTACCAGTGTGTTTTCCAGCACCAATTCCACTCACCCTTTCCTTATGCCTCCATCTTAGTGTGTGCAATAAACACCAATTGCACACACTAAATTTTACAACCAAGAACCCAACCCAAACCTTTGACAGTTAACCTTCACCCTATTTACCATCCCAATCAACCCCACTTGAACCTTACAAACATTAAGGGGGAACACCAAGCTAAAGCATTGCTTCCATCCGACAACTAAAGTGTCAATCCAAGGAAGAACTACATTGATATTCACTCTTGTGATTTTCTTTTTCTTTTTTCGCTTTGGAAGAAGCAACCTTAGTTGAAGAGTCAATTAAGTAGAGGGGGTTCAAAGGAACTTGCCTTCTCGATCCTTGCAACTCTTGTAAGAAGGGAATATTATAGTGGATTGAGCTCACTTGTCAGGGACAGTAGGGGTGGATGTAGGAGATGGGTTTGCCTCCGAACCCTTAAAAAATTCACGCCTCTTGTCTCTTTTAATTTCTTGTCTTGCACTTTAATTTTCATTTCAATTATATTTCTTGCTTTAGTTTATTATTGCTTGATCACATAGACAAGATAAAATTGACAAACATATTAGGAATATATATGTTAGACAACCACTTTAAGGCTTCAGAAAATATCTATTCCGCTGCGCATATTTCTCTATCATTTTGACACTAAGAGTGTTTTAATGAAAACCGGGACCTTACACATTTGAATTGAGTATTTGTGGTTGTCAAATATAGGTGAAAAAGGGTGATCAACTGGAGGTGGAGCAGCAGGTGGCCGGAGGTCCCGCAGCCGTAGGTAGAGGCGGCAAGTGGTTGGTGAGCTGTGGTTGTTGGCGGTGGCGATGGTCGGCAGCGGTGGTCGACAATGGCGGCGACAAGAGGTGGTGGTCAAAAGATGATGGTGGTTAAAGATGGTAAAAGGTAAAAGGGTAGGAATTAGTTTATCTGAATTGAGTGTATTTTTGCCATTTAAAAATAAGTAAGGATGATTATGTATTTTAGTTTTAAAGATAGAGATTTATTAGCTAGATTAGAAAATGTATGTTTTAGAAATAAATAGGTGCATCTCTTAGGGAGTTAGAGATAAAAAAAAACTCCTTAAAGTTTTTCATAACTAAATCTAAATACTTTAAGGGTGGTACCACGCACATGGTAATCATGTTTATCATATTTGAATTTGAATAATTGTTGTTTTCCTTAGGCAGATTTTGAGAAAAATTATCGAATGGATATATCTAAAGTTTAGTAGAGGGCCTTTAACTACATTGCTCTATACTTCCTCTGTCACAGCTCACATGACACTTATTTCTATTTTGGGTTGTCCCAGCTCACTTGACACATCTCAAAATAGCATACTTTTAATAATTTTATATTCTTTCTAACCCACCACTCATTCTTTCTCTTCATTTTCAACCACTCATTTATTCAACCAACACTACTATTTACCCCACTCATTCTCTCTCTTCATTTTCTACCACACATTTCCCTTATTTTATTCTTTTTTCTTAGTTATTGTGCCCATCTCTTAGGTGTCAAGTGAGGTGGGACGGAGGGAGTATTCAAATAGCTGTCTTCTAATAGTTACTTGAATTATTTTGATGACGTTTATGGTGATGGATCGTGTGGTTTGGTAGTATTCCTCCTAGGGTCTATTGCTTGAGCTTTTCATTATTTAAATGTGTAAATTGAGGAATAATTTAATAGATAAATGGTGACTTTATTGGTTAATATATATTGTCACTAAAACGATGTTATTACTTATGGTCTTAATCAAGGGGTTGCAACTCTTTGTGTTTGTGTTTGAGAAACACATTAGCGATATACTCCCTCCATCCAATGATAAGAGGTACTCCCTCTGGTCCAAAATAACTATCACTTTTGGTCAAACAAATGTAAGTTTGACTAATAAATTTAAACAAAAGATAATGATCCTAATAAAAATCTAAAAATTGTTATTAAAAGTATTATTAATTATAATACAATGACAAATTTTAGATTTTTGTTACCATCATTATTTTTTATTTAAATTATTGGTCAAACTTTAAACCAAAAGCGACAGTTATTTGGACCAGAGGGAGTATAAATCTTTTTATAGGTGTCCCATTGACAAGTTACATTACTTAAAATAGAAATTTTAGAAATAGTAGTTCTTTATTTATTGGAGTCCACTTATCATACTTACAACAATTATCCACTTACTATTCCCTCCACACTTTCTCTCTTTTACATTACTTTTTATACACACAACACCTATTCCACTACTATATTTTTTTTAATATATACTCCTCCCGTCCCAGCTCACTTGACACCTTTTGATTAAAACTGGTCAACTTAGGGTCGTTTTGACCAACACTTTATAGAAATATTTATGTTCAAAAAAAAAAATTAAAAATTGTTTTTGAGAGGATTTTTAATGGTGATCATTTTACATTTTTAAAATTTTTATTCGGATCATAAATATTTCTATAAAGTGTTGGTCAAACCGACCTTAAGTTGACCAGTTTTAGTCAAAATGTCAAGTGAGCTGGGACAGAGGGAGTATACCCTTTCTTTAATTCTCGTGCAAGACTAATTTTGTGCCACTTATTGTGAATGGAGGGAGTATAGGTGTATTAATGTTTTTTCAGATGTACTTGATTATTGAGAGTGTGCTTGTCATATTTTACTTATCTATTTTTCAAAAAGAGATGCATAATTTGTCATATTTTACTTATCTATTTTTCAAAAAGAGATGCATGTTTGTTATACGTCGTTTTGATGTTCATTATTATATTTGTACATTTAATTTGGAAATGTAATTGTGTACATTGTGGGTATGTATATGAAAAAAACTTGGTACTTGATATTGATTTCACTAATCAATTGAATCTTGATAAGCCATCTCCCTCAACTCCTATGCTGTCATTGCCCACTGATAAAGGCAAAGCCGTTCTTGTTGAAGAAAATCCATTTGATAGACAAGCTCATGATTCCTTATCAGAAACTGAAAAGATTGAAAAGTTACATGAACTTGAGCAGAGATATGGTTTGGAATTCACATGGAAGAAACTTGGACTAGAAAAATCATCCCCAAGGCCTCCACATTCTGCAAGCTCTCACTCATCATTCATTGTGAACCCTCATCTTCACACTAACCACACTTTTGAGCTCATCACTCCTGAACCATATAACATTTCCAATGATCCCTTCTTCTCAACTCATCTGCTCCACCTCTACTATGTGCCTCCTCCATGGTTCTTATCTCACCCCATTGACTTATTTGCCTTTGTCTTGCCTCTAGGTCTTACTTATGAAGACCGTGAGTTCCCTGAAGAGATACTAAGCTCTTCTATCTCCAGTCACTTTTTGAGATAGCGACAAATTCGCATTAAGCTGTCAACGACCGCATTACCAACCGATTTGATAACGGATATAGCGACGGACTCTTTTCCGACACTAATCCATCGTAAAAGTGGCGCCAAAAAAGTGCGTCCATTTTTTCCGACAACCTACCGACGGATTAACGACGGATACAAAAAATAAATAATTTTTATTTTTGGAACCTTAGCGACGGATTTTTTCAGTCTCTATATAAATTAAAATAAATAAATATCTTTTTTCTTTTTACATTAGCGACAGATTAGCGACGGATTTGTACATTTATTTATTTTTTTCGTAACGACGGATGTTTTCTGTCGCGCTATATAAATAAAAAATAAACAAATATTTTTTCTTTTCAAATTAGCGACGAAATAGCGACGGATATGTACATTTATTTATTTATTGATTTTTTTAAAAATCAATACTTCCTCCGTCTCAAAATAGATGTCGATTTGGAAGTTTAATTTTGTCTCAAATAATTGTCGTTTCACTATTTTCAAAGCTTTTTTATTTTTTTATACCAATTATACCCTTAATAATGATAGTGAACTATCTCTTACCTAACCATTTAATTACCTAGGTAGTTGAATTACTTTAGGGGTATTTGAGACTTCTTCACATGCATTAATAGTATTTCTTAATATGTGTGAAACACTCCAAAACGACATCTATTTTGAGACGGAGGGAGTACAATTTTATGCATGTTTATAAATATACCTCTAATTGTTAAGTCTACCTCAAAAGTAAATGAAGTAAGACCGAATATGATAAAAATATGGGGCGCACTAAAAATGTTAATTAGTTATATTAATTGGTTATAGTTTAAATTTTAAAATAAATATACATTTTTTGACCGGCGGATATCAAATATTAATTTTGTAAAGAATAAAGTTATTAGAATTCATATATTATTTGGAAAATTGAAAACCATAAACCGCTGGTTCGAAATGCCGGTTTTTCAAACTAGCCGTTTATTTCCGTTAGAAATCTAACTGAGACCGAAAATATATATATATATTTTTTTTTACTATTTTACTAACTATAAGTATCACTTCCCTCCTCCCATTTTATTTCCACCTTATTTCGCTCAACTCTTTCTCTTTTTTTTCTCTCTCTCCAGTATTCATACTTTCATTACTCTCATCCAATATTCAGTTAACTATTACTCCATTTTCAATTAGTTTTCTAAAAAGTAATTAAGAATCACCACAAACAACAATATGTTATATGGATATATGATGTATTGAGTACTCCCTCCGTCCCACACCAATTGACACTAGTGGTCAACAGGACATATCTTTGACCAATAATTTAAAATAAATAATGATCCTAAAAAGAATCTAATTTTTTTATTGAAAATAATATTAATCATGATACAATTTTAAATTTAATTTTTTTTTTAGGATCATTATTTATTTAAATTATTGGTTAAAGTTATGTCCTGTTGACCACCGGTGTCAATTTGTTTTTAGGATCATTATTTATTTAAAATTTTTAAATTTGTTTTTAGGATCATTATTTATTTTTAGACTTTTTTTAGCATAAGTTTGATTTTTATTATTATGAATAAAATGATAATATTAATTTAATTTTTCTTTACTAAGTATTTTTCTCTTAATTTTAATATTAGGGATAAAATAATTTTAACTAATACTATATGATGTAAATCAAATACACCATGTGAAGTGAGGCAGCATTATTTTAATGGATATCAAACTTTCACATGGATTGTGGGAAAGAACAAATCTGGACCATCAAATACAATTAATCCAATGGTCCACACACTTTCTCTCTCACTCTCCTCTTTCTCTCACCTACCCAATTAAACCTAAAAAAAAATAAACACTCTCTCTTCTCATCTTCTAGATCTGACTTCCCCCTCTTTCTTTCTTCCTCACAAAACCCTAAATCAATCCCCCTCTCCACACCGCCGCTCCTCCCCCCACCACCTCCGAGACCATCCCACCCCGTCACCATCCCTTCCTAACACACCTGTCTTCCCCTTCACCTACCCACCTCTTCTTTTCAGATGCCATTGTCGCCGCCCCAAAAAAACTCCATTGTTGTCGTCATCTCTTCAACTGCAGTTAACTCTCTCTCTCTCTCTCTATCTCTCTCTCGCCATCGGAGACCTTCCCACTTCTTCTTTCGCCTCACTATATCGCAGTCGCCGCCCTTCAAAATCAGATAACTCCAGATCGTTGTAGATCTGGTGATTTCTTTTATGTGTGTGTTTGTGTGTGTGTGGATCGATATACATCTGGCGTACTTGGATGTTTGTGTTCATTTGAGTGTGTTTAATTTGGGTGTGTGTTGATCTAATTTTTTCGTCTTTGATTTTTGATTTTTTGTTGTTTGATGATGTTGGTAGGGATGATAGTTGTGGGAAATGGTTATTCTGATGGAGGCAACTGTGTTCTCCGGTGGCGGTTCTGTGGCGGTTTTGTGGCGGCCCGGTGGTGGCGGTGATGATGGTGGCTGATTATGGTGATGGCCAGATTATGAAGGTAGTGGTTGAATGATGAAACATTTTAAATTTGGATAGAATTGTAAATTTTATTGTAATTTTAATTTTTAATTTGAAAGTTGTAATTTATAATTTAATGGCTATCTTTGTGAAAAATGATTAGTGATTAAGTGTAAAATATAAAATTACAAATTAAGATATTTTATATTTTTATTATTATATCAAAGTAAGATTTTTTTTTTTGAAATAATAAAATTGATTGACATTATAATTTATTTTTGAAAAAATATTCAATGTATATATGTATATTTAAAAATGTATTTAATATATATTTTTAAGTATATACTCACTCCGTCCCATTTTAAGAGTCAAAAAATGGGTGGGTTCAAGATTTAAGGAAAAGGTGATGTGTTGTGAGTGTTGATAGTTTGATAGGAGAGAGAAAGTGGGGTAGAGAAGAGTTAGTGAATAATTGTTGTGAGTATGACATGTAGGACCCACTTTCCATTTAAGGATTTTGACTCTTAAAATGGGATGCCCTTTTAGGAAATTTTTGACTCTTAAAATAGGACGGAGGGAGTGTATGCTATTTTTAAAAAAATAATGTACAAATTTAGCGACGGATGTGTATAAAAAGGTGTTATATAAAAAAAATTGTAATATAGCGACGGAAATTCCGTCGTTAACAATGTCGCTAATACGATCAATCGGTCGGCCATTTATCAATATTAGCGACGACATTTCTATTCTAGCCGACGGATAATTCCGTCCTTAAAATAACGACGGTCCAATAAATCTGTCGTTGTCATTTTCCGACAAGGGTTTTAACGACGGATATTGTCTGTCAGTAATCCGTCGGTAAATAAGATTAGCGACGGATTTTACCTTTTTAACGAGGGATTTTTCTGTCGCTAAAACGTGATTTTCTTGTAGTGGGTGCAATGGAAGTTCTTTTCTCAATGGTTGTCTCCCAATCTGCAAGAAGTCCTTCACATGCAATCTGGGTTGTTATAGCCAAATGCATTGATCTGGCCAAAATCATCTATTGGAAGTTGGTTACTGAAAAATTCTATGGTCTCTATGCCATCAAAAGATTGTTTGGTGTGCTTCTGCCCAGCTCCTCTATCTTTCCAAATGAGGCCTGTATGGAAGAGCCATTTTTCCAATATGCTTGTCCTCTAGTGCCTAATCCCATCTTCTCAGCATATCCAAATCCCTTTCCTGCTGCAACACATGAAGACATCAATGCAATTGGAAACTATGTCAGAACACAAATGAAAGGGCTCAGGGTTGATTTAACAAAGTTGGTTTAAGAATCCCTTGCAGGCAAGACAACTGACCAAGATGAAGTCATCTCTCATTTCAAATCTTTCAGGGACTTCACTCAACCTCAATAGATCTTCACTCAAAGTCAAGCACTGCCAAGAAGTCACTCTGCCAACATACTACTACTACTTGGACCAGCCTCAAAAGTCCCATCAGTTTCAAGGGATTTAGGAAAGAAAGAAAAGCTGTTAAAGAAGAGTTAACTCATCAGCTTTGGCATTGAGTATGATGACAGAATGAGCCTACCTGGAACAACAAGCAATACTACTTCTGGTTCAACAAGAAAACAACTCCAGCTGCTTAATCTTGAACGTGAAAGACATCTAACTGCAGTAGAGCTTGGGCAAGCACAACCTGAACCTGAGTATCAAAGTGAAGACATCATTGAAGCAATGTTTGATTAAGTTTCTCTTAAACCCTTTCTTTCTTTAAAACAACTTGTTTAGTTCATTTATTTGTAAAACTTTTGTTGCATCTCTTATTTTGAACTAACTTTGTTTGATTGTGACATTGTCTTAATTAGAACCCAAGTTTCTCTTTAGTCTTAATTATTTCCCAAAAAGGGGGAAATCTTTAGAACCCAAGTTTCTAAACAAGAGTTTTGACAAATAATTAAGCTAAATAAAGAAGAATCCTTTCAAAATATTCATACAAACAAATATTATGCTCAAGGGAAAATCAAGATTGCAGAAGAAATCAGTTCAAAAAAAGGTCCACTATCTTCTTCAGTCTCACTATGTCGAGATAGTAGACTTCATTAAGATAGCAGACCTCAGTCTACATAATGTGGCATGCCAAGTCAACTCTTCAGTCAAAGTCAAATTCTGACTAACAACTGTTCATAAGCACTACACCAGTCAAAGATAAGAGACTGACAAATATCAAAACCCAAGATGCTCAAGACCGTTGGAGATAACAGATACTTTATGAAGATCTATAAAAGGAGCATTCCAGTAGCTGAAAAACACACCTTCAACATATATCTTTCTGTCATTCAAAACAATCATATAAGATTTTAAGCAAGAATTGTAAAAGCACACTTAATCATATAAATTTGTGCTGATAGAGAAAACAGAGATCTCACATAGCTAACAAGAGCCATTTAGAGATCACCAAAACTTCACATTTGTGAAAACTTTTTCTTTTTTCTTTTCAGTGCTTCGTAACAAGCACAACTTAGTTAGTGAGGCTAATAAAGTTGGAAAATTCTGAGGGAGTTTTCCTTGCAATTTATTGTAACTACTTGACGAAGGATTATAGTGGATTGCTCTTCACTGTTGAGGACAGTGAGGCGTGGATGTAGGAGAGTTGCTTTACTCTGAACCACGTTATATTGCTGTGTTTGTTCTTCTCTCTCATACACCTTTAACACACACATCACACTTACTTCTTCTCTTTATATTTTTCCAATTTTACTTATTATTATTTCGCTGCAAAACTCAACATTCACACACTGCACCACAAGATAGTCGACCTACCTTTCAAAGATAGTAGACCTCTTGTGAACTAACAATTAAACTTGTTTAAGTCCATCAGTTACAACATGTACTTTCAATATTTATTCAAAATATTATTTATTTTTAATTATTCTAAACAATTCCTAGATTTTTTTAATTGAAAAGGAAAATTGGCAACGGATTTTTGGAATTTGGCAACGGACAAAGTCGTTGCTACTTTTGATAGTTCCCAACGACCTGGTCGTCGTCAAATTTGGTCTCCCTGCAGTTTAAAATGGCAACGATCAAAATGGCAACGACCTTTTCGAACTTGGCAATGACTTTTCCGTAGCTATTTGGCGACGACCACTCTTGGTACCGACGAGAAATTGGCAACGACCAAAGTCGTTGCCATTTATAAAATTGGCAACGGATTTAGATAATGGCAACGAATTTGTCCGATTCAAAATGCTATTTTTCTGGTAGTAATAAAAGTAATTCTAATCTTATATGTAAGTGTAGGAGCGAACCGAATAATAAAATATGAGATTTTTCTATGTTTTTCTTCTTTTTTTTTTAAATGTGAATTTGTGAAAAAATATATTCGAGTCTTATACTTTAAGTATAGGAATAGACAAGTAGGTGTAGACTTGTCTTTTGAAACAACAATGGGTTTCCATGCTGTTTTCAATAATTAATATGCTGTGCGTTTTTATGGGAATTTCATCTGGCTGAAGGGGCCTTGTGTCCAAGCCCCAATTTTCAATCACAAAAACGTTGCTATTTGCAGGTAGCCAAATTTAGATATGCTTATCCCCATTTTCAATACAACATAGGGGTATCTAATCGATTTAACTACAGAATATTACACTTGTGACAACAGGAGGAAGCTCTATTAATTCAGGGTTATCATTGAACATCTTCTCCTTGTCCTCCTTTTGCTCCTTCAACTCACCATAAAAGTAAGAAACGAAACCCCAAAGAGAGAGGACTAGCACAACTCCCTTTTCTGCTTGAAACTTTTCCTGATAAAAGGTTACGGTTATGATTTGCGTCACTGGTAGCAGGACCGTAATTAGGATGTGAAAGAACCTGTTCTACTTATGCACTTTAAACATGTAGATATTAGTTCACAAGATGTCGACTATCTTGGCAGAGTAGGTCGACTATCTTGAGGTGCAGTGTGTGTATGTTGAGTTATGCAGTGGAATAATAATGAAATAAATAGAAGAAATAAATGAGTAAATGATAAGTGATATGTGTGTGAATAAGTGTGAGTAAATGAGACACAAACACAACGATGTAACGTGGTTCAGAGTATTGCAACTCTCCTACATCCACGCTTCACTGTCCTCAACAGTGAAGAATCAATCCACTATAATACTTCATCAAGAAATTACAATCAATTGCAAGAAAATTCCCTCAGAATTTTCCAGCCTAATTAGCCTCACTAATTAAGCTTTGTACTTATTGCAAAGTACAAAAGAAGAAAAAGAAAAGGTTTCACAAATGTGAGGGTTTGGTGATCTCTAAGATGGCTCTTATGTAGCTATGTGAGATCTATGTTTTCTTATCTATTTTAGCACAGATTTATAAATATCAAGTGTGCTTTTACAATTGAGTTTGCTTATAAGCTTTAATCAAGTTGTATGAAATATTTCCAAGACAGGGGTGTAGTCTTTAGTTGTGTATAGATCCTTTTATAGGTATTCATATTATATCCGTTTGAGTTCCAACGGTCTTCAACATGTTGGAAATGCATATGTCAGTCATTAATCTTTGACTGGCATAAAGTTTGTGAACAGTGTTAAGTCAGGTTTGACTTTGACTTGAAGCTTTAGTTGGTAAGTGTGATGAGGTCTGCTATCTTGAAGATTAGCTATCTCGTCATGTGAAGATAGTGGACCAGTGAAGACTTGATGATTTCCAGTTTACTTCTTGATAATTCTTTTCATGTTCTTTAATTATTTGTCAAAACACTTAGTTAAGAAACTAGGGTTCTAACAATTTCTCCCTTTTTAGGAAATAATTAAGAATAGAAGTGAAACATAATCTGTAAAGAGAACTTAAAACATAATTGAAACAAAAAGAGTTAGATCACAAAGAGAGATGCAAAGATTAAGTTTACATCCCAACAAAAATGAAATAAATTTGTTCAATAATAAACACAAGGCATGAGATAAAAGGACTTAATGAAATAAAGCTTCTATAATATCTTCACTTTGGTAGTCTGGTTCAGGTTGTGCTTCTCCAAGGTCTACTGCTGTTAGGTGTCTTTCTCTTTCAAGATTCAGTAGTTGGAGTTGCTTTTTGTTGAACCTGAAGTAATACTGTTTGTTGTTCCAAGTGAGACTCATCCTATCATCATACTAAATGCCATAGTTGATTAGTTGGCTTTTCTTTAGTAATGGCTCCTTCTTTCCCAGATTTCTTGAAACTGTAGGGGCAGGACCAAGAAGGAGTTGTCTTGATGAAGAAATCCCTCTTGAAGAAGGTTGATCCTGGGTGAAGATTTCTTGAATGAACTCTCTGAAATTTCTTGGATGGGTACTGGCTTCAGTCTGGTCAGCTATCTTGCCAGCAAGAGTTTCTTAAACTAATTTTGTCAGGTCATGTCTGAGTCCCTTCATTTGAGCTCTCACATAATTCCCAACTGCATTGATGTCTTCATGAGTGGCAGCAGGAAATGTGGATGAATATGCAGGCACAATTGGATCAGGAATGAGAGGACAAGAGTATTGATTGAAGGGCTCTTGAAGAGATGGTTCATTTGGAAAAATAGTAGAGTTGGGAAGGATTCCACCAAATAACCTTTTGATAGCACAGAAACCAAACAATTTTTCACAAACAAGCTTCCAATAAATCACTTTGATGAGGTCAATGCACTTTGTCAAAAATACTCCAGATTGCATATGGAGGCCTTCATTGAGCTTGGGAGATAACCATTGGGAGAAGAATTTTTCCCATTGAACCATTTTACCTCCATTAAGGCTTGAGGGAACAAGAGGGGTCTCATGAATATAGAATTGGTTCAAGGCTAGTCTGATGGTTTTCCACTCATTGTGCACTAAAAATATTCTCCCAGGAAGCTCTCTAGTAGTCATTTTTAGCTGGGCTTTAGAGTAGGTCCAATATTGACTGGAGATAGCTGAGTTGAAGATTTCTTGGGGAAAATCAAGATAGTCAAATGAAAGACCAAGAAGTAGAATGGAAGGGATAGAGAAGTCAACTGGATGAGAAATAAACCAAGGGGGAGGAGTATAGTAGAGATGGATCAAATTGGTTGAAAAGAAGTGATCTGTTGAGGGGTTATATAGTCCAAGAGTGATGACTTCAAAAGAGGAATTGGTATGAATGTGAGGATCATCATCTCTGGAAGAGTGAGAGGAGAAGGAAGATTGACCAGTAGGGGGAGTTTTGTCCAGACCAAGTCTCTTCCATGTAACATCAAAACCAAATTTTTCTTCAAGTTCATGGAACTTGGCAATTTTACCCATATCAGACAGGGCAGAATAAGCTTCTTTATCAAGTGGGTTATCCTCAACTAATATTGCTTTTCCTTTTACAGATGAGAAGGGAAGGGAGGAAGGAGGCTGAACAAGCCTCTCAATTGTTAATTGGGTGGAAGGAATAGATCTTGGAGGGATGGGGAGAGATTGGGCAAGGTCAACTGTCATGGACCTAGATTCACCAGGGTCTACTGTCTGTTCTTGAATGATTTCAACAAAGTCATTCCCCCTTTTTGTTTCAACTAAGGGCTCAATCTCATCAAGAATGTCATTCCCCCTATCAGTTTCAACAAGTACATCCTCAAATTGTGATAAGAGACCAGGAGTGGGCATGAATGAGGACGATAAGGGACCTGATGATATAGGAGAGTGAGGAGGGGGTGAGGAAGCCTTTTTGCTTTTAGATAGAGTTAGGGTTTTGAGAGCTTCTGCAGCTCCTTGGGCTTCTGAACTGATGGTATCAGTTGATGAACTATGATCAAAGTCAAATGGTTCAGGAGGAGAGATGGAGGGAGACTGGGGTGGTGATTCTTCTTCAGGGATAATCACATTTCTTCTCTTACTCAGCGGTCTGACTGAGACTAGGGGAACCTCATCTAATTCAATGGGTTCATTGTCCTTTTGTAGTCTCTTTGATTCTCTGGATGGTTGGGGTTTGAATTTTTCTAGAATGGGTGAGGGCGAGTGTTTAGGTTTTGCTTTGGATCTTTATACACAAAGGAAATTTTAGAAGAGGGAGAAAGGTTTTGAATGGTGCTGGGACCAGGAGTGGTGGGTGGTGGAGCTTCAAGAAGTAGGGGAGGAATGATTTTGGCTAATGGTTCATGCTCAGAAGGATCATCATCCAGGTCCACTATCTTGGGTCCTTTGTCTTTCCTACCCTTGCCTTTAAACCTTTGGGCCATTTCAGCTAGGGTTTCCCTTTCAAGGTCACTACCAGATTGAGATGAGACATGGGAAGGTGAGTTATCATCATGCTGATCAGGATCTGGTTGATTTTCAATAGGTTCCTGTACCCTAACCTGTTGTTTGTATGAGAAGGTATGAATACTAAATACCTTATATCTGTGATGGGTAGCTTGCCTATTATAGGGGGCAGGTACTCTAACTCTCATAGTTCTCCCAATATGAAGCAAAATCCCACTCATAAACCTAAATAATCTTGGATTTGTTGAGGATTTGGTTTTGGTTTTAAGGGGATGATGGCCAGACCTAAGTCTAAAATTAGACAACAACACAAAGCTCCAATTTATGGTTTGAACTGTATGTAAAAGACACAACAATTGTTTCCACTCACTAGGGCTCATGACATGGTGAGATGAGGTCTTTCCACATAAACCTTTCATAACTACATCAGCTAGAGTAGAAAATTAGGGAGAAAGAAACTTTTTATAGACAGGTTTATCAGTATGGTAAGCAGGCCATCCCTCTATATTTGCAGTTTGAGATGAGTAATTGATGTTGGAATCCCAAATGTCTGTTATCATGTAGGGTTCATTCACAGTGCCATAAGTGGCAGCAACATCACTACGGGATATAGTGTAGGAGGTACCTTGGAGAGTAAACTGAATGTTGTATTGCTCTGTCAAAACTCCATTATCGTAGATGTGGGAGCAGAGCAAAGGTAGAATTAGGTTTTTGGCCTCCATAAATGTCTTTAGACACCCCGCTTTGGACCTCTCACCCCGATTGCGTACATAGTATTTTTATTTAACTTATTTTTGTTAATTTCTGTTACTTAGGTTAAGTTCCTAACTGATTCCGTTAGTTTTGGACTAAACTGCATAACAGAATTAACTTTAGAGTCATTTCTGTCATTCTGTCTTTTCCACCCGCGGGCGCTTCCGACACTGTTTGTGGGCTGCGCGCGCGTCTCGCCCCTAAAGCGGGACTCGCGCGCCTCCCATTATGGCAGTAACGGATTGCATCTTATTTCCCTCCCTTTTCTTATTTACAACATCTCTTCTTGATCACAAAAGAGCCTCTTTTTACCTCCACATTCATCCCCCCTAGTTTTATAACCTCCAATCCCATTATTCTAGCCATTTCTTAAAAACAAAATATTTCTTTTTATTATTATTTGATTTTCTTTTATTTATTTCATTTATTATTTTATTTATCTTATTTTCTATTGGTCAATTCCATCTCACATGGATTGATCATTTTCCCTCCAACCTTTCCCTCTCTTTTTTACCTATATAAACCCCCTTCTTCTACCTTAGAAAGGGACCTTGGACCTCAACTTTGATTCACAAACTACACTATACCCAAATTCTCCCAACAAGAGTTCTTAGTAACAAGACTCTACACAAATTGTTCTACAACAATTTCTCTACAACAACACCATTTTCAAGTCCAAGTTTGAAGTCCTCTTTCTTAAGGTACTTTATTCTTCTTCTCCTATTTTACAATGTCTTTCTAATGTATGCAATCCCCATCAATGGGACATGACCAAATAATCACTTTACTATATTAAAGTTGGTTAAGGTTATCTCTCTACATTTACACTCTAGTTTAATTTACTCTTCTTCTCTTAATATAACCTTTGACATTTAATCAATAAAACAATTCTCTTTTAATTCCCCTTTTCTTTACTATATAATTGTTAGCACATTTTAATAACAATAGAAGGACTTTTTAGCATTAGAACACCAAAAGTAGAAAGACCCGCGTAAGCGGGGCGGAGTGGGTGTTTAAGTACTCCCCACTCCGTCACCTAACCCCCGAACCCCTCATCTCAAGAATCTCTGGTTTTCGTACAAAAATTGGCTTTCTTTAGGTTTTCTCGCGTTCCTCTAAAAACGCGGGTGGCGACTCTTAAAATCAATTAGACATCCTAGGTAATTCACCGCTCTAGTCAAGCAGTGGTCCCCCGGGGTATCTACAGTGGCGACTTCGCTGGGGATATAAAGGGTCAAACTTGCATTTTCTGCTTTTTGTGTTCTAATTTCTGTTTTCTGGGCATTCTGGTACAAAGGATGGGAAGCGCGCGCTTCTGGCCTTCTTGGCCTAAAGCGCGCGCGTCTGACCCCTTCTACCAGAATCGCCCGCCTCTCATTTTGTTCTTCGAATTTCATGTTTCTGTGCTAACAATATCTGCAGGGGAAAGAATTTTTTATTTAGGGTCAAGGCAGTCCCTTGAACCCACTGATTTGCAGGTACTGCCCAGAAGCGGGCGCCTCCACTTCTCTCAGTCTAACGCGCGCGCCTCCCGAGTAGGCAATAAAACGTGCGCGCTTCTGGTCCATTTTCCAGAACAGAAATAGTGAACAGAATGGGCAGTTTTGACAGTGTGTGGGCACTGGGCCTGCATACACCCCCTTTTACTTTTGTTTATTCATTTTTATCGGTCACACGGGTGATTCGAAAGTTGTAAATTACGTGCTTATTTGTTTTTTTTATTTCCTTTGAAAAAAAATATATTTTGTCACTTGTTAGACCTCACACTACGCACACAATTCTTATCAACTGTTCAATATCGAGTCGCACAAGTCCAACCCCAAACCCGTCGAGGCCCATCCTAGGAAGTTTCAAGCTCCACTCGACCTTGACTCTTCCGAAGCGGTAAACCTCAGCCCGTGGCGTAGTTCACGACTACATGCCGGGGGTGACCTTTAAGCCTCTCTTTAGCCGAGCACAAACCACACAATTCTAGTTAGGGTCTAACACTCCGTGACTCAAGTCGGTTTCCATGTGCCGAGATTTCCCTAAACTAATGTCTTCAAATCATACATGCCACTCGTTGTTATGGACGAAATAAAAATCCATCCCCAAGTGGTTATTATGGACGAAAATAAAAATCCGTCCCCGCATGTATACTTTACTACATTAATTTAGTTTAATCCCGACACATGTAGGATTCACAAGCGTAGTGGAATCCGATGAGTATATGGGACCGTGAGAAGGTCTACATACTAGTGTGACGATTCCACTATTTTTCTAGAAACCCCAAAAATTATCACGTCCTTCCGACTTTTATAAATAAATAAATAAATAAAAGAGTCATTTTTCTTATGTGGTTAAGTCTTTTTCCTTTGTTTGTGGGTTAATTATTTTACTCAAAAGGTGTTTGTGGGGCCATCCTAAGATCAACCGTGTTCTCTCCAAAGGTCCAATGGCTTCCAACAGCAACAACAACAAGGGTGAGAACATCTCCATGTCCAACGAAAGGCTCTTCAACATAATAAGAGCCATGGGGGAACAAATGGATAGACTTGTCGAGGATGCCCGCTGCAAGGATGATTTGTGGCAAGACCGTCTTGATCTCGAGAGGAAAATTCACAAGGAAGAAGTGTCCGAACTTAAGGCTCGTTTGCAAGAGCTCACCGACAGCAAGGCAAATTCCTCGGTAAAGCACGCTAAAGTGGCTCATCCCTCAAAAGTCACAAAGGTGCCACCAACGACCGTGTCTATACCCCTCTCAATGGCATGACCATCACCGAGGCCTACGAAGCTCTCAAAACCAAGGGACGAGTTTCTCCTCTCCAAGGGTACAAGCAACCACAACCATTGCGTCACAACCATGCCCACCACAAGTGGTGTGACTATCACCTATGCAGCGGTCACCTCACCGAGGATTGCTTCTCCATCTGCAACATCATCCAAGACTTAATTGACAATGGTGAATTTACCGTGGGTGAAGAACAACAGTTAGAGAATGGCAACATGCAAGAACTCATCAAGGAAGAGGCTCAGATTTGAAATGGGGTTTCAACAAGAGATCATGCTACAAGGCCGACAATAACAATCTCCGTTTCTCTTTCTCTACCTAGAAATAGGATTAAAAAAAAAAAAAAAAAAGAGTCAAAAGTCCTCTTAAGTGTGCATCAATGTTTTCTCTCGTCCTATGTTAAATGTTCGAGTCCATTGAGTCATCAAATAAAAGTCGTTCTTGTCCTCATACACTCTTCCAAGTTGTTCAATTAATTCTTGGCAAAATGATGAAAAAAATGTCTAAACAAGTTTTGGAATGAAGGCCATCGCTTGAACACCTAGGGGCTAAACATCAACGACGGCATCAACAACGAAGACATCAACAACGACGAAATCAAGACAAAGAAAGGTGGAGCAACGATCATGAAGCAAAGTTTTCAAAAGGGGATTAAAAAAAAAAGGCTCGCTAGGTTGAAATCCTCAAATCAACCTAGGCAAAAGTTAGAGCACCAAAAAAAAAAAAAAAAATCCCCCTTCATTCAAAGAAGTTCGAAGTTCACAACAACAACATCATTCCACCAAACGAATCAACATCAACCATCACGACGAATGGAGCATCCACAAGAACTACGGTGACCTGAGCCTCTTCACTGGAGGAACGTAGGCAACCTTCGGGTCCGGTCTCATGCAAGAAAGAAGATATGTTTAGCCCTAGTGCATTATGGTGATTGGCCTTCATCTCGAACTTGTCAAGACATCTTTGTACGAGTCATTTACCGATGAATTAATCACCTCAAGATTGAACAACTTTCTTAGAATTGGAATCGCTTCACGTTCCTTGTCGAGTCTAGGGTTTCTCTTCTTTCTGCATACTCCCAATTTCTTGCAATCAAATTGGGGCTTTCTTTCTCTTCTATCTTAATGACTTACTTGCCTTCGTGAGTCATTCAAAAAATATATATACATGAAGTCAATACTAGGGACACTTCCCTAGTCGAGTCAATGTCACTCATCTTTAGTGACAAGAGGTCTTCACCGCAAAATCACATGTCTTATCTCCTCAGCCAGAGTCAATGCACACTTACTCATTAATCGAGTAAAAAAAAAGAAGACGCAAAAGAGATGCCCGCTAGATTGAAAACCCGAAAGGGCGCTCTAGGCAAAAAACAGGGTGCGTCATAAAAAAAATGAGAGAGTGAGAGAGAGAAGGGAAAGAGAAATGGAGATCTCCGGCCTCTAAGGAAGACAACTGCACAAGCTCTACATTGGATCTCCTCTACAAATCAATTCCCCACCGAGTCAACTTTGGGATTGCAAAAGGATCGACAAGATATGGCACCATCAAAGGTTGTCTTGGGTTATCAGCATCATTCTCCAGCAGTGTGCATTTTTGGGTTCATAAAAAGAAGGCCCGTGGTAACCAAGACCCATCTGAGAGCGAGCCCATCATAAAAGGGCACGAGGTTGCACAAATAATCCCTAGCTAGTCAATTGGCTTGGGCAGTAAATAGCAACAACATGTGTCTCAGTTTTCAAAGCTTCTGCAAGTATGTGCTTCTAAAGTACGCCGAAAGACTCCCGAGAAATGGAGTAGCTCTTGCCATGTCCTCTCATGTTTGTTCCCTCGCACGAGGATGAGTCACTCTTGCTTTGCTCAACAAATGGTGACGCCCTAGGGGCTATGTGACTCAAGAACAAGGGCTTCTTTTGCTTCATTTGACAATCAATAAGCCCTAGGGGCTATGCTCGAGAAAGATGTGTGAGACTATCCTCAAAGTCTCTCAAAAGGGATGTCAAAAAGCCCTCTTGTCATGTGTGCCCGTACTCGTTCCCCCAATCAAGGATGGACCTTTCTCGCAATCAATGATGACACTCTAGGGGCTACGGTCAAGTCTTAAAGGCTCCCTCGGCAAGAAGTAATTCACTTCAATGTCCCCAGCAACATTTGAAGTTTTATACCGAAAGGTCTCAAGGGGCTTCGCAATCTACAATCTTTTGGGCTACGGTATTACAGTGATACAAGCAAAGGGCAATATTGGGGCTTCGCAATAAACAAGCTTTTGGGCAGTGGTACCCGAGCAATTCAATTTGGGAGTAGTCTTATGGATCCATGAAAGGGATCAAGCTTCAATGATCCCTCACCACTTCAAGTCAAAAGGCCTCTTGGTTTTAATGAAGGCTCCGATGATATGAATGAATTTGATGATTCTTGTTAGAACTCACAGCGAGATTCTGAAGGAAGTCTTAGAGAAAAGGAAAAAGATTCAATATGCTAGACTCACCCGGCTGAGTTATAGCGGGAAATGCCAATATGTTAACTCTATAAGCAGAGTTACGGCCAATCCCAATGTTTCTACAAGTACTGCACCCCCTTCTCCAAGATCAAAAGCACAGGCTGCATCCGAAGATCCGCCGTCGGCTCAACTCAAGAAGACTCAAGCAAACATACCATTCGAGACTTTGTCACACCAAGACCTTATCATCTGCAACAACATCACCATCTCCCACGAGACGTCTCCCGAAGACCGTTCTACACTTCCAATATGGGCCTTCCGCCATTTGGGTATCAACCACAAAAAGGGCCATCCACCTCCAAGCAAGAGAAAGAGGAAGATCACTTTCATGAGTTCTACTCAATGGTGCATCTGCTCTCAATACAATGCCAAGATAAGTTGGAGCTTCACACCGAAAGTTCTTCACATCCTACCATCTACAAACTTGATAAGCCCATGACATTTGGGGCTTAACAATCTCTCAAAGCTTGGTATCAATGATCTTCTCTTGGGGCTTGCCCACGTCGACAACAAAAGACAGTTTATTTGAATGGGCTAAGAGTTGATTCATCTTGGGGCTTCATAAGCCACTCAAAGTTCAGCATTCGAGGGGCTTTACAATCAGCAACCCCTTGGCATCTCGGCATCAATAGTGCCTTTTGAAGCCCCATAATCAACAAATCTTTTGGGCTAGACATCAATTTCGTTGGACACCACGTCAACAACGACATAATTCAACAAGGCAATCCGGACTTCGATTGAACACGACTTGATCTTGGGTTGGCTTTACAAACGCACAATGGTTAAAATGGTTCACCCACGAACTAAAAAAAAAAAAAAAAAATCTTTTTCCCACATGCGTACATATTCTATTCCTACAAAAAAAAAAAAAAAAGACAAAAAGAATTTTCTTTTTTCTTTTCCTTTGTCTCCTTATTTGCGCAAAAATGTGTGCATCATTTTATCTTGCTCCTAGCTTCCTCCCTAGCATTCCCCAGGATCCTTGAACTACGCTGGTCTGATTCTCTTAAAGGGATACGTAGGCAGCCTTTTGGCATGACCAACCCATCATCCGGAATACTGTCCCACCGACACTCCATCAAGAACGAATTCGTCATCAAAGGCAGCGACACCCTCCGCCAAAGCATCTACCACAACATCACGAATCCATCCAACAGCAATGGTAAGTGAAGGTATGGACATCATTCATCTCTCTCAAGCAAATCTCTGCTTTCAAAAATCACTTCACACACCAAAATCACTTTACTTCTCCCTCATGCAAAAGTGCTTCAAAATCACATCACACCACGAGCACGATTTCGCTCAATCTTCACACTTCATGCATCTTCTTGCACAAACACATATACCTGCAAAGCACACACATCACAGGTACCACCACGAAGTCAACAGCATCCGCTACTCAAAGAACTTCATCCCCAACAGAAAATGGTCTACAGTCAACCATGCCCGCATCCCCACGATAAAGCCAACAGCAACTGCAGCTCTAGACAGCAATTTGGTCCATGGTGATCCCACAATAAGCAAACGGATCCCGCATCAGCAAAAGGATCCCACATCAGCAAACGGATCCCGCCTCTAGCAAACGGATCTCGCATCAGCAAACGGATCCCGCTTCAGCAAACGGGTCCCGCATCAGCAAACGGATCCCGCCTTCGCAAACGGATCCCGCCTTAGCAAACGGATCCCGCCTTAGCAAACGGATCCTACCTCCAGAAAACGGATCCCGCACCAGCAAACGGATCCCGCCATCAGCAAACGGATCCCGCATTCAGCAAACGGATCCCGCCTTAGCAAACGGATCCCGCTTCAGCAAACGGATCCCGCCATATCCTTTCTATATCAATAAAGCCGCTCACACAGGGAGCGCACCCCTATCCTTCGCAAATTTCAAATTCATGTTTTATCGAGTCTTTGATTTCTCTTGTCGATGTCCTCGGCGGTTGTCTTTCTTTCGTCGACGCGTTTTGCTTCGCAATCCACGTCGCTGAGAGGCTCTGTAGACACCCCGCTTTGGACCTTTCACCCCGATTGCGTACATATTATTTTTATTTAACTTATTTTTGTTAATTTCTGTTACTTCAGTTAAGTTCCTAACTGATTCCGTTAGTTTTGGACTAAACTGCGTAACAGAATTAACTTTAGAGTCATTTCTGTCATTCTGTCTTTTCCACCCGCGGGCGCTTCCGACACTGTTTGTGGGCTGCGCGCGCGTCTCGCCCCTAAAGCGGGACTCGATTCTTATTTACAACATCTCTTCTTGATCACAAAAGAGCCTCTTTTTACCTCCACATTCACCCCCCCTAGTTTTATAACCTCCAATCCCATTATTCTAGCCATTTCTTAAAAACAAAATATTTCTTTTTATTATTATTTGATTTTCTTTTATTTATTTCATTTATTATTTTATTTATCTTATTTTTTATTGGTCAATTCCATCTCACATGGATTGATCATTTTCCCTCCAACCTTTCCCTCTCTTTTTTACCTATATAAACCCCCTTCTTCTACCTTAGAAAGGGACCTTGGACCTCAACTTTGATTCACAAACTACACTTTACCCAAATTCTCCCAACAAGAGTTCTTAGTAACAAGACTCTACACAAATTGTTCTACAACAATTTCTCTACAACAACACCATTTTCAAGTCCAAGTTTGAAGTCCTCTTTCTTAAGGTACTTTATTCTTCTTCTCCTATTTTACAATGTCTTTCTAATGTATGCAATCCCCATCAATGGGACATGACCAAATAATCACTTTTGTCGCGCCCCAGACCCGTGGTCCTACTTGGCCCCACGCTCGGGACACGAACGGAAGACGTTATAAAACTCTTTTAGAAAATTTTTCGAAATATACTTTTAGAAAGTGGAATAAAAACACACTTGAAGTTCAAAGACTTCACTTAACATGAAACAAACTTTTATAAACACTTTTACAGCGGAAGTACTTAGCCCGAAGGCTTACAAACTTTTAAACAAATGTACATACTTCAACCTTTACCAAAATAGATGGAACCATAAGAAGTACGGGTACTCTACCCAAAGGGTTTACATTTACATAATGTAACCTTCAACAAAACAAGTCCCAACTCTTACCAAACGAACGTCCTCCCGTGCCAAGTGTCCTATCCCCTGGACCCGCCTTTATCTAAAACAGTAAACAAATAAGGGTGAGAATAAATCTCAGTAAGCTACTAAAATGCAACTACGTTACATGCTGATATGATGATCATAAAGAAACAATATCAACAAGTAAGCATATAGCATATAACATCAACTCATATATCACTTATATCACATTGCCCACACTCCGGTGGATACCAAAGCCAAGGTTTAACCAATAACAATAACTGATGAGAATACCAACTGAGAAACCCATCAGAGAAAACCATCTGAGCAGCATAAATAGCTGAAGCCGTCGGGATCCCGAAAACCAAATCATAACCAATAGAACCAAGTAACCAGAGAGGGAAATATGACACAAAGTCATAACCCAAATACTCACCAAAGGGAGCAATTCATCCCATCCAAGGCCAATCTGGACTGGGGAAACTAGAAGGCACAGTGGACATCTTATAGTGAACTTGGCTTGTGTGCCACTATAATTCTCCCACCGCCTGACTCACAAGCTCCAATGGAAAACCTTATAGTGGACTTACCTGTACCACTATAATTCTTCCATTGGCTGACTCCACAACAAGACCAGCTGGACTTTTAACAAGAAGCACAGTAATGAATACTTGCTAAACACAACCCGGGGCATTTAATCCAAGAAGGAACTAAGCCAAATACATCACAAGATGCACACAAAGAATCCTTATAAAGAGTCCATAAAAAGGACATTAAATCACAACCCAATCTTGTTTGTTAACGACATAAAAGTCATACACATACATGTGTAAGTCATAAGCAACCACAAGGATCACATAAACATTTTCCCTCTTATACCCAACTTGATCAAAACTATCAAACCTTGGAAACAGGGGGGATGCGCACGCCTCACCCCATAGGATGCGCGCGCCTCCTAGGACCAGAACTTCCCTATTATTGATTCACTTAAGGGTGCGCGCGCCTCATCCAAAGAGGATGCGCACGCCTCCCACTCCAGTCAATTTTTGCCTAAGCTGGTGACAATGGATGCGTGCGCCTCCTTATATAGGGTGCGCGCGCCTCCTCCTATTTTGGGCCAAATCCCAGATTCTTTCTTAGTTCAATTTTTACTCCTTCCGTCCCACAAGTACAACATATATACTACACAATTTAGTACACAACATTAGCAACTCTCATTATAATTACAACTTGAGTTCATAACATTCACAATACTCAGCTAAACCAAGTTCATATACTCCCTTTGTCCCAAAATTACAAGTATAGCAAATATTACCCAAAACACAAAATTAACAAGTAGGAGTATCATATATAGCATATATGACTATTTTAACATTTAAAGGGGAATTAGTAACTTACCTAGTTCCGGAAAAAGTATCGCTGAAATAAGTTTTGTTCGGCTAGAAATGACCTACTCGACGCCCTGATCATTTTTATATAATTAGTTTTTAAAACGGGTAAGTAAATAAAAAGAATTAAATCGAAATGGGTTGAACTTACCTTTTTCTCCTAACCCTAAGCTGAACGAGGAATGTTGCAGAATGAATTGTTCACACAGAGAAAGAAAGAGAGAAGGAGAAGTTTCCTTAAATATCTTTCCCATTTTCACAACTTGGTCACCCAACTTTCAAGGTTAACACTTTAGCCCCTGAACTTATATTTTCAACAAGGACCCTAAAGTTTCAACTTAATCATTTAACTCCTTTAATCATTATTTTTACTAACTAAGTAAATAACACAAATAATCAAGTATGATATGCAAATCATAAAATATGATGCAACACATAAAATGCACATATAAGTCAAATAAAAATCCCCAAAATTATAAAATAAATAGGGACGGGTTTTGGGGTCGCTACAACTTTACTATATTAAAGTTGGTTAAGGTTATCTCCCTACATTTACACTCTAGTTTAATTTACTCTTCTTCTCTTAATGTAACCTTTGACATTTAATCAACAAAACAATTCTCTTTTAATTCCCCTTTTCTTTACTATATATGTTGGGTATGCCCACACATATCTTAGTTTTAATGTAATAGGATTTATTAGATTTGATTGATCCATCACCTAAGTTTTATTTCATGGACTTTAGACCCACATGTAAGAAGTATTTATACTTCATTTTTTAAGTTGTCCATTGTTATAGAATAGGCTTAGAAATAGGGCAAGAAGATCAAGTTTCAAAAAATTCACTCAGTGAGTTTGAGCCGCGCATATGCGCCTCCTGCGCCTCGCGCCACGCGCCTTCTACATTCGCGCCATGCGCCTCTCAGAAACGCGCACAAGGATTTCTTCATAAGCTATGTTACGCGCCTCTGCGGCACTTGATTTAAGCGCACGCTTCTGTGCGCCTCTTGGCTCAATGCGCCTCTTGGCTCAAAAGCGCCTCAAAGTGTTTATTCAACACTCTGTGATTTATTGAAGACTCGAAGACTTGAAGAGAATTCAAATTACGCCAATGATCCAACGGTGGTTAAAAGATGCATATGCGCCTAATCTGTTGACACGTGTCCATAACGGTCACTTTTATGTTGAGTGTCAAAATGGCCATAATATATGCATGCTCCAATCAACGAGCGACAGCTCATCTTATCCACAAGGATTTCCAACGGCTAGTTTTTTGAAGTTCACTATAAATACCCCATAACTTCAACATTTTGAAGTTGCTGAGTTTTGCTAAGAATTTCAAGAATTTCTCTCTCTAAGCATTTGTTGAAGATTTGAAGATTGCCTTCGTTTTTCCAGATTTCTCAAGAACATCTTCATACCTTCATCCTTAGCCCAGATCTTCAAGCCTTAACACTTTAGTTTCTCGTGCTCTCCATCTCAAAGATCTAAAGAGCCTTGATACTAAGAACACACACGCACCTCTTCAAAGATTAATCATTTAGATTCTTCTTTAAGAGATACACCGGTTATTGTTTGGATTTGTTCTTTCATAGTAATAGATCTTGAGTTAGTGTATAAGCTCAAACATTGTAATTTGTAACACTCACTCATTATATAAGATCTCCATTAGAAATCCAAGACTAACCATCTTGGTAGAGGACGTAGATCTTTCATTGATCGAACCTCTCCAAATAGCTTGTGTGATTATCTTGTCATTTCTTTCAAGTTATTATTTTCACTCATTATTTGCTTGTTTACTCATTGTAGATTGATTGAACTGAATTGTGTTGTGATTGTTATATCATTTGCCTTAGTTCCTTATTTCACTCACTTTGAGCCAAAATACTTAGTGTGTGTGTTGCGCTCCCTTTATCACTTTGCGCCTATTTTCATTACTAAATTCCGCTGTGCATTTCACTCACTCACTTAGGCGCATTTCATTACGCTTACTTGATAAAGTGCGCATTTGCAATTGAGTTTATCAAGGGTACGAAAAGAATTTTAAAACAGCTATTCACCCCCCCTCTAGCTATTTTTCATACCCTTGTTGCCCTTTGGGACCATCAATATAATTGTTAGCACATTTTAATAACAATAGAAGGACTTTTTAGCAATAGAACACCAAAAGTAGCAAGACCTGCGTAAGCGGGGCGGAGTGGGTGTTTAAGTACTTCCCACTCCGTCACCTAACCCCCGAACCCCCCATCTCAAGAATCTCTGGTTTTCGTACAAAAATTGGCTTTCTTTAGGTTTTCTCGCGTTCCTCTAAAAACGCGGGTGGTGACTCTTAAAATCAATTAGACATCCTAGGTAATTCACCGCTCTAATCAAGCCGTGGTCCCCCGGGGTATCTACAAGAGGACTTAGCGTGAACTGAACAAACATTCTTTATTCCCTTATGTAGATACCCTGGGGAAACCCCGCTTGGCTAGAGCAGTGAATTATCCTAGGATGTCTAACTGATGTTTTAGAGTCGCCACCCACGTTTTTGAGGAACGTAAGAAAACCTAATGTTTATGAGCCTAAGTTTGATTTACGAAAACAGAGATTCTTTGGGATGAGGGGTTCGGGGGTTAGGTTACGAAATGGGAAGTACTTAAACACCCATTTCGCCCGAGCAATGTCGGTCTTGTTTGTTCATAATTTACTTTTAAAGGTAGATGTGTTCTTCTTATTTGAATGATGATAAAAAGGGGTTTTATAGTTTAGAATGTAGGGAGATAACTCCTAAGCCAATTCAATGTAATGAAAGGGCCATTGGTGTCATGTCCCAAATGGTTTTGGGGGATTGCACATTTGGTTGAAGAAGAAGAAGAATTAGAAGAAGAAGAAGAAATAAAGAATAAAAGTTAAGACATTTTACCTATAATATCCTTCAAAGAGAACCTCTTAAAAAAATCTTGAAGAAGAGGTTGAATACTTGGAGAGAATATCTTTTGTAAATTGCCTAGAGCTTTGTTTAGAGAAAAGTCTAAGGTGGAAAAGATCTTTGTGCCAAAAGTCCCCCTTTTCCAATGATGGATTGGAAGGGTTTTTATAGTTGAAAATGTGTGTGTTTGGAGCCAAACGGAGTCTCCAAGAAATCTTTCCCAGGCAAAATCATGTATAATGAGCAAGGGAGAGTTTCTTGGGCAGAATCTGTAACTGACCCACCCCAGAAGCGCGCGCATCCCACCTAGTCGGTAGAAGGCGCGTGCGTCTGGCCTCAAGGGCGGAGGCGCGCGACTCTGAAAGGCAAATTTTGGCAGAATGGACTAGAAAGTTAGAACTGTTATTCAGTTTAGTCCCTGGACTTAACGGAGCCCGTCTAGAACTTAAGTAAAGTAATAGAAACTAACAGAAAACACTTAAAAGAGGGAGAAACACAAAATCAAGTGTGCAATAGGGGTGAGCGGTCCAAGTCGGGGTGTCTACAGAGCCCCTCGGCGGCGTGGATTTCAAGGCAAACGCGCCGACGAAAGACAGACATCTGCCTAGGACATCACCAAGAAAAGGAAAAGACTCGATGAAAGCAGGAATTTAAACTTGCAAGGGATAGAGGTGCGCTCCCTGAGTGAGCAGCTTGGTTGATCATAAAAGGTTCGATGGCATGAAGCGGCCCAGCATGGCCGACAGCGGGACCTGGGGGCCCGTTTGCTGGAATAGCGGGTACCGAGGTACCGTGTGCTAGAATGCGGGATCCGTTTGCTGGTAGCGAGATCCGTTTGCTGGAAGCGGGACCTGTCTGCTGGAATGCGGGACCCGGAGGACCGTTAGCTTGAGTGCGGGACCCGGAGGACCGTTTGCTTGAATGCGGGACCCAGAGGACCGTTTGCTTGAGTGCGGGACCCAGAGGACCGTTTTCTTGAGTGCGAGACCCATGGGACCGTTTGCTTGATTGCGGGACCCATGGGACCGTTTGCTTGATTGCAGGACCCAGAGGACCGTTTGCTTGAGTGCGGGACCCGGAGGACCGTTTGCTTGAGTGCGGGACCCGGAGGACCGCTTGCTTGTAGATCTTGTTTGATAAGGAGGTGGTGATTTTGTGGCTCACCCAGGACCAAGTTGTTTCCGTGAGTAGTACTTTGATGTTGATTGTCTGACTTTGACTTTTAGTGAGGTGCGGGCACAGTTGACTGCGGAGTGCTTTCTGCTGGGGATGAATTGTCAAAACTGATCTTTTGAGAAAATAAAGGACACCCTACTTTTGAGTGGGAGTTTCTATCCTATATCAGTTTTTAAGACATGCCTTGAGGGCGGACCAATTTAACGTGTGCCCAACTGGGTGCTCAAGGATTTGGAACTGCATCTTGATTTGGGCGGAAATTTCTTGCCTAGTATTCCTGACAAGGCTTTTCCGAAATGACCTTGGATTGGGAAGCGCGCGCCTCCCTTTGTAGGCATGTAATGCGCGCGCTTTGCGCACCGGTGACGGGTGGCACGCGCGTCTGGGGGGTACGGTTGTCATATGGCGGGTTGATTTCTGGCATGGGCTTCTCAATGACTCCTTCATCAATACGATCCTGGATTTCCTTCCTAAGAGTCCAACATGAGTCAGTGTCATGGCCGTGAGATTGATGATATTCGTAGAACTGGGTTTGATCTCCGGGGTCAACGTTCTTTGGTTGATATCCTTCCATAGGCTTCATCAATCCTTGAGTGACTAGCCTTCTGAAAATTTCTGAGATAGAGGCGTTGAGTTCATCAAAGTGTCTATCATTGCGCTGGGCTCTCTTCTGTGAACTACCTGGTTGATAAATCCCTGTGGGTTTTACTAGAGTTCCATGTATTTCTGGGAAAGCAGTGAAGCTCGGGACGTCACTCATCGCTTGAGGGCTGATTTGCGGAATGGGCTTCCCAATGATTTCTTCATCAATAAGGTTTTGGATTACATGCTGGAGTGAAAAGCAAATGTCTGTACTGTTCCCCTTTTTGACTGATGAAATTCTCAATACACAGAATCATCCCAACGTTTTGGCAACGGATTTAAGGGAACATAACCTTTCATGGGTTTCAATAAGCCTCGAACAATTAAGTCATGGAGTATCACACTCATGGGAGCATACAACTCATCAGAGTGCCTATCATGGTGACTGAACCTCCTGTTTGAGTTGTTCGGTTGGCGGTCCTCTGATACATCTCGGCTAGCCCCGGTACGAACATCATTACTAGTAACAACCTTCTCACTACAGGTGGAGCGAGAGTTGGAATTTGTTTTCTGGGACTAGGGTGCTCGGAGATCATTAACCCCTGACTTTCTTAGATCTCTCAAGAGGGTCGAGACATGGTCCAACGTTTCTTCTTGGTACCCTTGGAAGAGGCTGATCAGACGATTGGTGTGATCATTTAGGCGTCTTTATAACCATTGTTCCATTGCATACCCCAGCTCAAAGTTGGGTGAGCCCCTAGTTCCGTTCCCAGTTTTCCGTTCGTTGTTGGCCATAGCTGATGAGTGACTCAGGGTAGGTCTTGATCATAGAGGTACCTGGAACTGACCTTGAATGTCGCGCTAGGAAAAGAAGCAAGATTCTCCGTCTACAAAAATGGATGAAAAGAATGTTTTAGATTTTGAAATGATTTTTCTTTTATGTACAAAAAGAAAAGGACAAAGAGAAAAAAAAAGTACTCCCTCCGTCCCAGAGTAAGAGTCCTATTTTCCTTTTTAGTCCGTCCCAGAGTAAGAGTCCTATTCCTAAAATGGCAAAATTTGAATAGTGTCTTTTATACATATGCCATTATAAAGTTGATATATTTACAGAAAAACTTCTCCTTGTGTGTCTTGGCCTATAGGAGTAGAATGTGATTTTACACTCTCTCTCTCTTCTTATTTCTACCCACTTGCAATTGTTTATTCATTTTTAAGCACTTTTCTTAATAAGCGTGAGATTTGGGGGTAGGAATCTTACTCTGGGACGGAGGGAGTATAAGATTTTGAAACAAAATTGTTTTCGAAAAGGTTGAAGCGCAAGCAACGCACAAAAACCTAAGAAGCCGGACAAGCACCTCGCTTTGTTTTGATACGTTCAATGATTCAATCCTGGAATAGTGGATACCGTCTCCAAAGTATATGACCAACGTTTTCACCTGTACTAATGACCGTCCGAAGCCCCTAGCGAAGGGCCTATACTCTTTCTGGGATCCACCATTCGGGTTACAGTCTATGTGAATGTCTTGATAATTTCGGGTCAACTCAATCGTTCCAAAATATCCACACTTTAGGTTGTTTATAACCTTTCAGGAATGCTTAGGGTTGAAGAGAAATTATTAGACAAAAATGGGCTTAAAGTCGAGGACGTGTCATTTTTGAAAATTCGGACATCGAGGCTTTTGATGGCTGGCTTGCATGTGGCTTACACCCGCAGCGACGACTAGTAGCCGTGCTTTGGGGCGGGAATGTCAACCGGGAGCCCTATCGGGGAATCGGTGACCCCCCTTCACTCGCCGGGCTACATCCCCTAAGGTTTGTACGGTTGCTATGTCGGAAGTTCGAAAAACGTGAATGTGTGTGCGGTCTCTAATTTTGAAAAAAGATTTTTGAAAGAGAGAAAGGAAAATATTTTTTGCTTTCGTTTTTTTATTTTCTTTTTATTTACACATATAAAAAAAACTTCAAAACAAAATTAGGACATATATATACATACAAGCAACACAAAAGGCAAATAATGGCGAAAGCACACAAATCGAGTCTAGCCCACTTTTGAAAATGTCCCCAGCGGAGTCGCCACTGTGAGAGCCCACGCTCGAACCATGATCCGCGCTCGTGTTCTCATAATGGTTACCCTACTTGATTTTTAAAATAGAGTCGCCACCTCATTTTATTTTAAGGAAAATAGAGATAAAACCTTTTGTTTGAAAAGAAGTGGGTTCGGGGGCTATGTTACGAGAAGAGAAGGTGTTAAGCACTCCGCTCGCCCTTTCGGTCTCTAGCATGCTTCCGCCTACGCTTGATTTTAGTTTGCCTTTTGAAAATGTATTTTATGCCCTAACTTTGAGAAAAATATGTGTGTTTATGTACAAAGGTGTCACCTAATCTAGGTCGATTCAATTTTAGGTAACAACCGGGAACCGGTTTGGGTGGCCTCCCGATTGGTTTTCAAAAATGGTTTTGAATCACATAGACAAGGAAACATTCAAGGGGAGAGGGGATTATGTACAGATTATTCACAAAAAGGGAGACAAATCCCTTATAAATAAATGTCCAAGTTTTAGAAGTTTTGTTGATTTTGGACCATCTTCCGTCCCCATGCAATTGTACCTATCAAACCTGCTCCAAATCCAGAAAAACAAAACTTGGGATTTTCTCTCAACACATTAGATAACACACCTGATTTTTTTTGGATTTATGGATTAGTATTTTAAGCACAAATCAAGCAAAGAATATTGGCACAAATCTTCCCAGAACAGGAAGAACATGGCATGTCAAACTTTCATGGCCAATTTACTCTATCATAGATTGGGAATCTGGAAAAACACAAAACATGAAAGTTGAAGCTAACATATCAAAACTAAAGTGAGTCAATATTGAAGCCCAGAAAACATGTTTAGAAGATTCAAAAGGCCTCTGACATTTAGATGTCAGAATCTGGAAATTATCTATCTGAGAGTAAGCACTTGTTTCAAAAATTGGAAAGAAGCCTTTTCTTAGGTCATAAAATTATTTCAAAGATATTAACATTTTACTTAGTTTGTTAAAAAAAATATTATGTTTTGACCTCAGTTTGAAAATCAAGTTTTGATAGAGTTTTAAGCATGAAAACACAAGTTGGTCAGAAACACAGCAAACAGGGCAGCATGTCTTGGGCTACGAAAATGTCTTTCAAAACATGACCAAAACATGGAATATGATCATGAAAATTGGCATGAATCATCTTCAATATATAAGGAACAACTTTAATATTTTTATCTAAATCCAAAAATGAAGTTATGATGAAGTAAAAATGACATGAAAATCATGAGTTGGATAGAGTATATGAACTGGTTGCAAAGAGCATGAAAATGGGCCTTAAAACATGGTCTAAACTTGGAATGGACTCATGAAACTTTGGTAATTTGTTCGTTAACATGTTATTTACATTATCAAGAGTTTATTTATGAAAAAATGTGGACCAAAGCATGAATAAACATAGAAGAAGCAAAAGTGGCCAGATTGTGACCATTTTGAAAGAAACTTCATTTTCATGCTTGAAACTATCATTTAAAGCTTGGAGATTAACACAAAATGAACATGGAACACGTATATACATGATGGAACTGAATTTTGAGCATTTAAAACATATTTACATGGAGATTACAAACCTTAAACATGAACTACATTAAGGGAAAATGGGGATCTAGCCATCTAATAGCTAGACCCCAAACTAAATCACATAAAGACTTACATTTCTTACCACTTAAATATGTGGATTCTTACCTATTTTAGGTTGGTGATGGGGTGCTTCCTTTGTCTACCCAAGGGAATAATTCTTTTTTTTTGTTTTTGGTTTGAGTTGTTGTTGTTGTTGAAGTGGAGTGGATTGTATTGTTGTTTGCTTGAGTTTGTTTGTTGTTTGAAGGTTGTTTTGTGGTGTTTGGATGGTGGTTTAGTGGTGGAGATGTGGTGGAGGAGTGGTGGTGTTATGGTGGTGGTGTGGTGGAGGCAAGAACAAGAGAAGAATGAGAGTAAGTGGTGTAAGATGGGAGTGTAGAGAATGAAGATGGAATCAATGACCCCCCTTTCTTAGGCCATTTAGGGAGGTTTTGGAGGGGGAGGAGGAAGGTGAGTTTTTGGACCAAAATGCCCTCCTATTAGGGGTAGTAGGGGGTGGTGAGGTGATGGACGGATTGCTTGATGGAGGTTCCAAAAGGGCCATCATTTTTCCTTGAATTATTGAGGAGCAAAAAGGCTGATCAGCCCAGGAGAATCAGGACTCAAAACCGAGCAAGTAGGCGTATTTTCTTTTTTGGTGTCCCATAGGTTTAACATGAAGATGCCATAAACCTTAAAAAAAACAAAACAAAATGAAGCTTTATTTAAAACCAACAAAAACACAATCTGACCATTGACAAACCAATTACACAGTCTAAATTTCTGGAAATGAAATACAAAAGAAACACAAATTTCATATGAGCTAGTCAAGCTCAAGGTGGTACATGCAAACTAAAAACCTTACAACATATGAACTTTCAAAACATTTTGGCTCATAGAACAACAAATTTGATTTGAATCTTTAAATATGCAGATAAGCTATTTGATTTTGAACTTTGAAGGTGATATATCAAATATTTTGGCTCCCAGAACAATAGATGAACTTTCAAAACACAAAAGAAATACATAATAACAAATTAACAATTACCACTGTCCACTGTTACCAATTGGATTCGAACACGGAACAGATCGACAGACGATGGATCAACAGACAACGGAGGAGACCAGAGACGATGGTAATGGAGACGACGGCGATAGAGACCGGAGACGACGGCGATGCCGGAGGACGGCTTTGGGATTCGCCGTTGAGCCCTAGACCTAGTCGAGTGAATTTTCAAAATGGAGTCTGAGACTCTGAGAGTCATGATAAATGGCTATTTTATAGTCATTTAAGGTCTAAATATATGTCTTTTTAGAGTCAATTTAGTATTAATGAGTCTCATATTGCATTATTTCACTTTACTTTTACGGATATAATGTGCGTGGTGTAGTATGGGTTTTGTGGACAGAAAACAGGTACTATTTGGAGCTATTTTGAGCTAAAGGGAGTAAAGGAAGGAAAGACGGGAGCAAAACATTTAAAAAGGAGAAATCAGATGCAGAAGTCAAAGATCCGACCGGACCCATCTATAAGACCCGGCCGGACCTCACCAATACAAGAACAAATTTCCAGAAGACAAAGATCCGACCGGGGCAAGGAGAAAATCCGGTCGGACCAACTGGATCCGGCCGGACCATTATGAAGACCCGCCCGGATCTTGACGCCTGTTCTGAAAGAGTGTTTCCCAACAGACACTCCTCTTGGTGGATGTATCCGGGAACAGACACTCAAATCAGTCCTAGGGCCTATATAAGAAGGCTACAACAGCCTTAGAAAAGAGAGAGATATTTTTAGAGATTGATTGTAAAGTTATTATAGTGAAATTCTAAGTATACATTATCATTTCCAGAATTTTGAGTGAATTTGAGAGAGGATTCCTAAGCAATAAAGAAGTATTCTTCCATCATTAAGTTCTCCAATCTGAATAAGTATTCTCTTCTCTATCTTAATCCTTTATTCTTATTCTTGATGTTTTATTTAATGGCTAGTGAGTAATCCCCCTCTTTCTTGGGGTTGGATACTCATTGTGTTCATATGTTCATCATAATTTTATGTTCTCTAAATTCATTTCTCTTCATCTTTAACAATTTTACTATATCAATCTAAAACGCCTATAACCACGATGACGTCCTTGGTTATATGAACTCCAGTTAATCGAGAGAAGGACCTAGCGGTGAATCTCGATTAGCGGACCCATATAGTCAAAACTAAGTTCATTACTCACGAGAGTAGTGTAATGGCTTAGGGATGCTCCTTGAGTGGAAAGTGTGCCGATTTTCATAAGAAAACCTAATGGATTCTTACTAATTATGGTCAGCTAGAGATAAGCCGGAATGCCCGTTTGTGACAGGGCGGGGGAAAAACATAAACGGATTTCTCAAAGAGTTAGGACATAATTAGTATGAGAATACAAACACTACTTGCTTGATCGTGAGAAGTAGTGTAGGCTAAGCATACCATCCTTGTATAAAAATGAACCCTTAATCTAAAAGAGAGCATAAATGAATGATGAATATATGAATACTTGAGTCCCAATCCCGGGAATTCCTTTAAAATAAGAGTTTTTCCTACATAAATAGCTTTTACTATCATTTCTATTTTAAGTGACAAACAAATTTTCCTACCCCCAATCATTTTATTTTCTTTACTTTTATCCAAAGCAAAAAAAATATTTTTAGAATTAAGTTGTCTCCGTGGGATCGACCCGTATTTGCACATACTATACTATTAATAACCCGTGCACTTGCGGTTTAAACGTAACAAGTTTTTGGCGCCGCTGCCGGGGACAACGGTTAAATTTAAAAAAAAAAAGAAGAGTTTTTGCTTTTCAATTTTCTGTTTTTATTCTTTTTATTTTTATTTATTTCATCATCTTTTTTTTCAAAGTATTTTTCTTTGAATTCTTCTTTAAAGTATTTTTTCCAAAGTTTATGAAAAGAGTCCGGAGAGGTGACAATTACGTTGAATACAATCCGGAACCTGAGAGATACCTTAGAGAAAGACTTAGAAGTTTGAGAGAAACTTTAGAGAAAGAAATGGTGAGAGAAAACAACGAAGACGGGCAAAATTCGGGCGATGCCCCACCACCTAAGACCTTACGGGAGTTTGTTAACCCAAGCACCCCGGGTTCTAGGACGCCCATAGTAGTACCAAATGCCGACGCAATCACATTTGAGATAAAGCCACAACTTCTCCATATGGTTATGAACAACCAATTTGGTGGCTCGGCACTTGAAGATCCGCACCTCCATGTCCAAACTTTCTTGGAGTATTGTGATACTACAAGGATTGTTGGAGTCACACCCGAGGCAATACGGATGCGCCTATTCCCATTCTCATTAAGGGATAAGGCGAAACAATGGTTGAACTCGGTCCCACACAACTCTTTAACAACATGGGACCAAGTTCAAGAGGCTTTCCTTGGACGTTTCTTCCCTCCTTCAAAAACCGCTCAAATCCGGACCAAGATCACTAATTTTAGTCAAAATGGAGATGAGTCGCTTTATGATGCTTGGGAGCGTTTCAAAGAACTCCTAAGGATGTGCCCACACCACGGGCTTGAAAAGTGGTTGATAGTGCACACCTTCTACAACGGTCTCACATTCAAGACAAGAGAGACCATAGATGCTGCTGCGGGAGGAGCACTCATGAATAAAGGAGTGGACGAGGCATATGACTTGATCGAGAGCATTGCCCTGAACCACTACCAATGGTCCAATGAAAGGGACCAACCGCAAGTATCAGCAGGTAAGTATAATGTTGATGTCGTCACTCTTCTATCTTCAAAATTTGATACTCTTTTCAAAAAGATAGATAGCTTGAATACAAATTCCGTGGCTAACATTAATGTTTTATGTGAACTATGTGGGTCAAACTCACATAGTAGCGAAAGTTGTGATTTACTTGACACTACTTCTAGTGAGCAAGTTAATTTTGTTTCTAATGGACAACGAGGGGGTATGTATTCAAACACATACAATCCCGAATGGAAAAATCACCCCAACTTGTCCTATAGAAATAACAATGTTTTAAACCCACAACCTTCCTCACAACCACCGGGATTTGTACCCAAGAATTTCAACAATAATGCTTTCCCTCCCCCTAAATCTAAATTAGATCTTCTTATGGATTATATGATTGAAAATAATAAGAACCAAGAGAAAATCAATAATGAATTTAGGGAAAATTTTAAAATTTTGAATGCTAGGTTTGATAACTTAGCTGCTCATAACAAAATGTTAGAGAGCCAGCAAGCTCAACAGGCCAACCTGCCGCAAAGACCACAAGGGAGTCTTCCCGGTCAACCTCAAAGGCCTAGCGAGCATGCAAATGTAATAGTTTCAATAAATAAAGAAGAGGAAAATGAAAGTCCAACCCCACCAAAAGTTGAGACTGAAAATGAGACTAGTTACAATAGATATTTTGAACCACCGATACCGTACCCAAAAAGATTAATAAAGAAAGGGGTTGATGAACAACATGCCGAATTTTTGGAAACATTAAAATCAATGAATATTAGAGTTCCTTATTCTGATGACCAGAAAGAAATACCTTCTTATGCAAAGCCTTTGAAGGAAATGATTTTTAAAAAGAAGTCTTTAGAAGAATTTGAAAATTTCACTTTGGCGGAAGATGTTAGTGCCATTTTACAAAAGAAACTTCCGCCTAAACTCAAAGATCCCGGCACTTTTTCCATCCCCTGTAGTATCGGTAGGATCAATATGGATAATGCTATGCTTGATTTAGGGGCTAGCGTTAGTATAATGCCTTTTTCGGTTAGTCAGGGATTAGGTGTGGGGGAACTCCAACCCACCACCATATCTCTGCAGTTGGCAGACCGATCCATTCAATACCCGATAGGTATTATGGAAAACTTGCCGTGTCGAATAGGGAGCCTAATCATCCCTGTCGACTTTGTGATCCTCGAGATTGAGGAGGATCAAGATATCCCAGTCATCTTGGGAAGGCCTTTCCTTGCAACTGCGGGAGCCATAATTGATGTGAAAAAGGGTACTCTTACTTTAAATGTTGGAGATCAAAAAGAGGAATTTTGGAGGAGTACCCCAACCATTGAAGACTCTTGTCAAAAAATTGATATTTTAAAAGAAAATCATAAGGAAATTAATGTCATAAAATCTATGGATTCCAAAAGGGATCATATAGATGAATTCAAAGCTTATGAAAATTATTTGAAAGAAATAAAGGAAGCAAGGGAAAGTACCAAGAATTTAGACTGGAAGAGGGTGCTACATGATGAAAATGATGGAGATGACATCATAGAAAAACCAAAGAAAGTAGCACCACAGAAAATAACGGGATTACGAGCTTGCAAAGATTTTCATAAATTAATCCCGTCAAAGAATGGATGGCGCATATGTACTGATCATAGGGCCCTAAACAATCCACCGGAGAAGAAGTGGCGTATTGTCAAAGACAATAGGCCATCTCGATACCGTACAATGGCCATTCCAATTAACAAAAAGGCGTCGAGCTAAAGACGTTAAACAAGCATCATCGGGTGGTAACCGATGGATTATTTTGTTTTTTTTTTATTATTATTATTATTGTTATTATGTTCTGTTTTTCTAACATTTTGTAGGTAAAAAAAAAAAAAAAAAAAAAAAAAAAAAAAAAGAGAGGAAGAATTTTCGAAGATCCGATCGGGTCAACAATATAATCCAACCGGATCATCTAGATCCGACCGGGCCAAGCTGAAGCACCCGACCGGATCAAGCAACTCTGGAGATTCCAGAGAAAATTATCCGTCCGGGTCTGAAAAATAATCCGACCGGACCATAATAAATCCGACCGGATCCCCAGAGCGACCCGCCCGGATCAGTCGCATAAAAGGACATACCGATTCGCCAAAAGGTCAGATCTGTTCAATTGTATTCTCATTCTTCCCTTCTTCTTCATCTCAAACCTGTCTCACCACCACCTCCACCACCATTTCAGTGATAAGTTATTTGTTCCCCCGTCCCCATTTTTACTTTCTTGTCCAATTTTTACTTTCATGAAAACATTGGGGACAATGTTTAGTTCAAGTGTGGGGGGAGGATTTTAATAAAATTATTATATCCGTTTTTCTTTTTCTTTGCATTTAGTTAGCTTGTTGCTTGCATTTAGTTAAGTATTCTAAAAAAAAAAAAAAAAAAAAAAAAAAAAAAATTTTGCCAATGCTCCCATTGATGAGAATGTTATCTATACTTACAATTTGCCTAAGTAAAATTATTTCCTCTTAAACTTTACTTTTTGAGAGATTTGTCACAAAGAACTTAGGATCATATTGGATTGTAAATGAAAAATTTTCAAAATTTATATAGACTTTTAAATATTCTTGAATAGAAGCATTACATTATTAATGAAATTGTGGATATTAAGTTTGAATACATTACACTTGTGAAAAGTTATAAAACATCCTTGTATATACATTTCAAAAACTTTTACTTCTACTCTTTTCCAAAGATTTACTACATTGTTATGATCTTTAAGAATCACGAAGCTTTCCATTTCCACTTTTAAGACTTAATAACATAAATCAATCTTCTTGTATATCATCCACTCGAATATCCAAATGAATTTATCATTATAGAGTGTGATGATTTACAAAGAACTCAATTGCCACTTCTAAAACTTAATGAAATTAAATTTTCCACTACCTTCATCCGCCTTATTTTTTGTGATTCAAGGAGCATAACAAAATCTGAATATCTTTGAAAAAGAATAAAATCATGAGTTTAAGAAATGTATTCCCAAGCATAAAAAACCCTATTCACAAAGCACTCAAAGAGTGAACTTAAATTCTATTTCATACTTGAAATCCACAAGTTCATTTAGTTATTCCTATATGCTCTTGTTCAATAGTATTTATTCATGTTATATTAACATCCAAAATTCTTTATTTACTTTCCAATATCCTCTTATGTTCTTTCTCACAAGTTTCTTGGGACGGAAAATTTAAAAGGAAATGATTTTGTAAAGGCAATACAATATAACAAATATTCTGAGGGAGCATTGAAACCTTCTTTGATTTTTCAAAAATTTTATGTCATTTGTCACTCTCTCTTCTTCAAAATTGTAAGCTTGCTCGAGGACAAGCAAGGTTTTAGTGTGGGGGAGTTGATAAATGGCTATTTTATAGTCATTTAAGGTCTAAATATATGTCTTTTTAGAGTCAATTTAGTATTAATGAGTCTCATATTGCATTATTTCACTTTACTTTTACGGATATAATGTGCGTGGTGTAGTATGGGTTTTGTGGACAGAAAACAGGTACTATTTGGAGCTATTTTGAGCTAAAGGGAGTAAAGGAAGGAAAGACGGGAGCAAAACATTTAAAAAGGAGAAATCAGATGCAGAAGTCAAAGATCCGACCGGACCCATCTATAAGACCCGGCCGGACCTCACCAATACAAGAACAAATTTCCAGAAGACAAAGATCCGACCGGGGCAAGGAGAAAATCCGGTCGGACCAACTGGATCCGGCCGGACCATTATGAAGACCCGCCCGGATCTTGACGCCTGTTCTGAAAGAGTGTTTCCCAACAGACACTCCTCTTGGTGGATGTATCCGGGAACAGACACTCAAATCAGTCCTAGGGCCTATATAAGAAGGCTACAACAGCCTTAGAAAAGAGAGAGATATTTTTAGAGATTGATTGTAAAGTTATTATAGTGAAATTCTAAGTATACATTATCATTTCCAGAATTTTGAGTGAATTTGAGAGAGGATTCCTAAGCAATAAAGAAGTATTCTTCCATCATTAAGTTCTCCAATCTGAATAAGTATTCTCTTCTCTATCTTAATCCTTTATTCTTATTCTTGATGTTTTATTTAATGGCTAGTGAGTAATCCCCCTCTTTCTTGGGGTTGGATACTCATTGTGTTCATATGTTCATCATAATTTTATGTTCTCTAAATTCATTTCTCTTCATCTTTAACAATTTTACTATATCAATCTAAAACGCCTATAACCACGATGACGTCCTTGGTTATATGAACTCCAGTTAATCGAGAGAAGGACCTAGCGGTGAATCTCGATTAGCGGACCCATATAGTCAAAACTAAGTTCATTACTCACGAGAGTAGTGTAATGGCTTAGGGATGCTCCTTGAGTGGAAAGTGTGCCGATTTTCATAAGAAAACCTAATGGATTCTTACTAATTATGGTCAGCTAGAGATAAGCCGGAATGCCCGTTTGTGACAGGGCGGGGGAAAAACATAAACGGATTTCTCAAAGAGTTAGGACATAATTAGTATGAGAATACAAACACTACTTGCTTGATCGTGAGAAGTAGTGTAGGCTAAGCATACCATCCTTGTATAAAAATGAACCCTTAATCTAAAAGAGAGCATAAATGAATGATGAATATATGAATACTTGAGTCCCAATCCCGGGAATTCCTTTAAAATAAGAGTTTTTCCTACATAAATAGCTTTTACTATCATTTCTATTTTAAGTGACAAACAAATTTTCCTACCCCCAATCATTTTATTTTCTTTACTTTTATCCAAAGCAAAAAAAATATTTTTAGAATTAAGTTGTCTCCGTGGGATCGACCCGTATTTGCACATACTATACTATTAATAACCCGTGCACTTGCGGTTTAAACGTAACAAGTCACGAATTGGGAATTTAGTTTTATTTTCCCTCGCGTTAAAACAGCGTAGTTTTCATTCATCGATCAGTTAAAAAAAAGACGCAAGCAGTATTCAGTGTCACGCCGCTTAGACGGCGCCAAGCCGACTAATCGGATCCAAATCGCCTAATCGGCGCCCAAACGGCCTCGCCCGCCCAGCTCCGCCTAGCCCGTCCAGTGCCTAACTTGGCCGATTTGGTGAAAATCGTGGTGGCTACATCCCGACTAGCGCCTTTGTGCGGCCTAGGCGGCATAGGCGCCCGTCTTTTAGAACACTGAATGAGACTTGATAGAATAGTTAGGAAGATTTACCATATCTCTTATATTGTTGTACTTTTGTGTATATCTTTGTATATGGTAGGTAGATTTCCTATTCATAATAGGTGACTAAAATAGTTCCTAGACTTTAGGCATTTGACGTGTATATATTGATGTTGGAGGAAATACAATAATCAAGGAGGTTATTCATTTATGGTTGTTGTACTTGTGTGTATATTTTTGTATATGGTTGGTAGATTTTCTATTCATAACAGGTGACTAAAATCGTTCCTAGACTTTAGGCACTTGACGTGAATATATTTATGTTGGAGGAAATACAATAATCAAGGAGGTTATTCCTTTAAGACTAACATTAGTATTATAGTACAAGAGAAAGTGTGTAGTTACGACCTGTATTTTGGGATCTTTTTCGGTAGCGACAATCTCAAACATAAAGTAGCATTTGATAACCACCTTTTGAATTTCACTTGATAAGTACACTCGGTGCAAGGAGGACCTCCCTTGTTAGTCCTCTATATTAATGGTACAAAATAATTATTGCTTAATTCTTAATTGTTTAAAATCTGATCTAAGTTGCAAGATGCTGGCTATATATGCAAGTAAAACATTTTTTTTCTTCATAACATTTTAGATTATCTAATTCCTTAAAAGTTACCAGACATTAATGTACCTGTCATAATAAGCTAGTTGAATAAATAGTTTCCAAATAAAAACCAGTTAGGAATATCTTGCTCTTAAAAATATGGAAAATATTTTGAGTAAACTATCATTTTGACTCGCGTACTATTTTAGATTATCATTTTTTTTACCTCAGTACCATTAAAACAACAAAAGTAATCGGCATACTATAGATAAATAATCAAAACCAAAATCGATAATGAGTGTCAATAATTGTTAACAAATATTAGTAACTTAACGAATGGTATTACAAAAATTTTCTTATTGCCCTATTACCAAGCAGACTCCTAACTCACTTATTATGTTATAAAATGACCTACTGGTAGGAATCAAGCCCTCGTAACCCACCCAAACCCCAACCCAAACCCCAACCCAAACCACCCCTTTCAAAACCTTCTAGAATGGTTCTTCTCTTTGATAGCCAGACCCATTCCGCCCCTGGCATTATGTTTGACCCTGCTCATTTTCTGGGAAATCTGGCTCAATCATAACAATATAGTCTTCAATAATGCTTACCCAACCATACACGACACCATTCCGATTTCCTTCCAACATCTTCAAAAAATAAAAACAAGCCAAACAACAAAACAAACCACCGGACATGCCCCTCCCCCTCACCTACCAAATAATTCTTCCAACCCTTCTGAATTCTATCTAAGTCTTGATTCGATGAATGGAAAGACTCTCAAAGAATACCTCAACAAAAGAAATCAAAGTAATGTCACAATTCTCATTTCCGATGGCTCATGGAAGAAAAATACGAGATGAGCCGGACTGGGCTGGGAACTCTGGGACCCAGGAACAGGAAGAATTGCTACTGGCAGCATTTCTTGCAAAGCACACTCCAACACTCAAGCAAAAATCCTAGCAATATGAAAAGGACTTGAATGGGCAGTACATCACGACTACCACAACATTCTCATCCTGACGGATTCCACACAAGCTGGGGACAATATTCAAGACTCAAAATGCAAAGACTTCTCTTTAGAGTCTATCACTTCGGATATTCGATTTCTTATGTCTCAATGTAATAGGGCTCATGTTAGTAAAGTTGATAGAAATATAATTCAATTAGCGCATAATAATGCGATTTTTGCTAGAAAAATGTATATGCACTTTATAGGCCCTGAACCTACTTTTCTAATAAGATAAATAGTTAACTCGTTTAAAAAAAGGTAGGAAGGTATTTAACTCTCAGTAGGTTGAGTATATGTGTATTTAACTCATGCTAGTGCCAAGAAGAATGTTGGGTTATTTTAATTTTTTTTGATAGGTCGTTAGTACTCGGTTAAGCGAGTTAAAAGTCTGTTTAATTATGGGAAAATTTGAAAGTAAAATATGTTAAAATACTAACTTGTTAACTTTCATCGCTACTGGTTAACGATTTTGGTCACTTTTGTAAGTTTATTAAATAATATACTGCTTACTTTTGTTTTTTCAATAGTACAAAAGTAAAATAATAATTTGAAATAATACGCATGTTAATTTGGTAGTTTCCTCAAAATATATTAAGATGCTTTGAGTGTCACGTGTAGAAATAACTTTATCATAATGGATTAAATTTTACAATAAACATTATTTAGATGCCATATAAAATTCACTATTCTTAATCTATATAAAGCCACTTTGAATGAACAAGTAACACGATCAATTCATGCAAAAATCCATGAGTTACACCATGAAAACCCTAGTTCCCTTGCTACTTGTATCATGTTATCTAGCTCTCACAACAATAGCCCGTCATCTCACGGCGGAGGAAGAGGTTCATGTCCTCAATCACCTCCAAACAAAACCCGACGCTTTAAAAGTTCATTGTTGGTCTGGAGACGACGATTTGGGGGTCCGTCCTCTCCTTAAAGGTCAAGATTATCATTGGGAGTTCCATGACAATGTTTTCACACAATCTGTATTTAATTGCAGCTTCTTATGGGGTTCGAAGCATAATGCTTTTGTTGTATATGATTCTGCTTGGCATAAAATATGCGCAACTCGTGCTCGATCGTGTCACCAGACTTTTTGGTCTGTGAGAGATGATGGCTTCTATTATTCTATTATGAAGGATCCTAATCCCCGTACATATGAAAAAAAGAACGTTTGGTTTTAATAGGAGTTCAATGATTTCCAAATGATTTGATGTTTCACAAGTTAAAAAATACTGTTAATAATCGAAACAATAACATTTTTCTTAGCATGTTATTTTTAGTTATTTTTTGGATTACTGCTAGCTTCTTCTTTGCTCACCTCTTCGTAATTTATCAAGTGGTTCTCTTTTACACACAAATTAAAAAGGAACTAACTATATTCTATTCCCTTTGTAATTATTATTTTTAATTTTTGAATGTGTTTAAGTAAATGTCCCGCTTTTAGTAAAATCACTAAAGTTACAAACTACTCCATCCGTCCCAAAACACCTTGCATCATTTTGAAAATGCACGAGAATTAAGGTAAGAGTATATAAATTCAAAAGTATTGTGAGTGGGAAAGAGGTTGTGAGTAGGATAAGTTGAGTGAGATTTACAAGTGAGGTCCAAAAGTAAGTGCGTGAGTGTGATAAGTGGGATAGGGAGAATAGAAAAGTAATAAAATTTGAACATTTTAAGAAATGAGACTTACCAATAGGACACCAAAAAAATAAATAAGTGCGAGGTATTTTGGGTAAGAGGGAGTATCACATACCAACTCATACTTGCAACGTCCCATTTGATTGTCAATTCAATAGACATATAATAATCTATATGGGGAATATTTTCGATAAAAAATAAAATATCCGAATGAGCGGACATAACCTTTATGATTATAAGGGACTAAATAACTTAATATAAGGAAATGACATTATGATACATGTAGCAAAATAAATATGGCATTTATTTTTTAGTCAGTACGAAATAAATATGGCATTATTTTAAGTAATAAAATATTCATAGTGCAATCTCATCATTATACAAGCAAGGCTCAATAAAACAAACATGGTAAAACACATTCATTCCTTAAAAATATTAGCATGTCTGATGTTGTGATATTAATCATGAGTCGGAGGGAGTAATTTGTATGAGAACCGAGAATTCTTAAAATGAAATTTGGACACTCATTTAAGGACAGAGGTAGTACCTTACATATTTGGACGAGAATCCTTTGGTATCATGCATCTTGATATTTAACATTAATTTTATTATTAAAAAAAGCTATTAATGGTGATATGTTGTTCATGAACAATATCAAAATATCAAATTTCTTACCAAAAGTGAATATTTTTGTGTTTTTATCCCTAGTTGCTGCAAATGCAATGATAGTCTATATAAATCCCAAACAATAACCACTTGGAATCCAAAGTAACAAAAGTTCATTTTTAAGTAACAAAAACAAGAGCTACAACATGAAAGATCTTGTTTTCATCTTGCTATTTGTATCATGTCATCTATCTTTCACAACAAAGGCTTTCCATTTAACGCCCGAGGAAGAAGTTCATGTCGTTAATGATCTCCAAAAGGAGTCCGACGCTCTGACAGCTCGTTGTTGGTCAGGAGACGATGATTTAGGGGAACGTCATCTGTATAAGGGTCAAGATTATAACTGGAGTTTCCATGACCAATTAATCGAGTTTACAGTCTTCAGATGTAGCTTCATATGGGGAGCACATCATAATGCCACGTTTGTGGTTTATAACGGAGCATGGAATCAAGTATGTAAAGATGATGCGAGACCTTGTCGCCAAACTTATTGGTCCGTGAGGGACGATGGCTTCTATTATTCTCTTATGCAAAATCCTACTAATCCCCGTTTATATCAGAAAAAATATAATTGGTATCTTCATAATTAGGAGTTGATGAAGGTTTAAGTGACTTGATGTTATACAGGGTAACGATTATGAGATATAAATAATAATTATGGTTTGTAATTTTTTTCTTTTGGCTATAATATTGCTCTAGATTATTGCTAGCTATTCTTCTATCACTTGCAAAGACATTGTCATTTGTCGTATAAATCAGCCTTACAGCTCACAAGCAATATACACTATACTCGTTTCGTCACATAATAAATACACATTTCTTACTTTATAATAGTATAGTATGTCCCAAAGGATTTGTGCCCAAGCGACATCTTGAGCAGATTTAAGTTTCTCCGTCGTAGAGGTCTTGGGTTCGATTCCCCCTGCTGGTTAGAATTGAATTAGTACTTTGCTTAAGCTGTCGATTAACCCACCCATGTTTTTTTTAGCAGTTTTAACCATCCAACTTCATTTACGTTTTTAATAAACCCAAATGGCCTAACGACATCCAATAATGTTAGAAAAACCTAACAAAACCTAACCTAATCTAACGCTAGTTAACGAGAGTTAACTTGGATGTCATTCATTCTTAATTTATATATGATGATTTGAAAAATAATTCAATATTAAATTACGAAAATCGAAGTATTTTTTTTTTATAAATAAAAATTTGGGTCAATATCTTAAATGACATAATTACCCTTCCTAAAACACAATTCATTCCCCTCACTTTCTCTCTTTCCCCAACTAGCTCCCTTCCGTCCCTTCTTCAAAGCTGCAAACCATCCATGAATTTATCTCATCATTCTATTTCCCAATGTTTAACATTTCTGTTAATTAGATTCTAAAAATTAGTGAAAACTGTAGGCGAAAACTACAGCTAGAATCTTAACGGTTCTGTTAAATTTTTATTATCTTTATCAAGTGTTTAACATTTCTGTTAATTAGATTCTAACACCCGTTAGGGTGGAGGAAGAAAATGAAGCCAAAACTCATAGTACAATGGTAAAGTTGTCGAAAATAAAGTACGATGGCAAATGTGAATGTAAGCCAAAGTACAGTAGCAAATTTTATAGTTTGGCCGTTTAGTCTACGCATTAAATTCTTTTCTCACAATAATATTATATTTTGATGTTTTTCAACAAAAGAAAAGTGTAGGATCAGCTTTTTTTTTTTTGTTTATAAAAACTATAGGGGCTTTGATAAGAAAAAAAAACTAAAAACTATAGGGTTTACTATATTTCTTTTAGAAATTTTAAGGGTCAATAGTGGCTTCAGTTTAGCAAACGGATTAGTTTTTTTTTTTTTTTTTGAAGCAAACAACAAAATTTTATTAATGCACATAAACATACAAAGTTTGGAGTTGGCAATCCACATGAAACGGATGCTCAACCCAAGTGGTAGGACTTCCGTTAACAAAAGAAGACCTACAAACAACATCGGCTTTCATTTGCCGTTTGACTATCTAAATTTATAGAGAGAAGAGAATTTGCATTAAGTTTGTCCCTATATCCATGAAGGTTGTCTGACATCGAATATCCATTTGGAAATGCGAGCACTCCATCCAAAACAACCTCTGAATCCACCACAAGGTCCACAATTGTCATCTCCATATACTCCAAGTTTATGACGGATATTTGATTGAGATGTGCAAAAGAAAATTTCAAAGAAACAACAAATTACACAAAGCCCTCAACAATGGAGGGAAAACAAAGGCTTCCACATAAGATAAGGGAAGAAAACCAAGGCTTCCACATAAAGGAAGAAAACCAAGTTGAAAATTAAGAAAAAATACATCTTTATTATTGAAAAGCAATAAATTACTCCTAAATTAAACATTAATCATTGATAATAATCAATGGTTAAAATTTAATTTAGGAGAATGAGACAAACCTAACTAAATCTTCAAGTTTGAGAGAAAGTTTGGAGAAGATGAGAGAGAAGTTGGAGAGCAGTTTCTTGACCCTCCCATTCACGGTAGCAAACGGATTAGTTAGTGGGTTAAACTGTTCTTCTCTACATTGATTAAACAGTAAAAAGGGGGTGTAATTAGTAATGTGGAGTGTATGTAACAATTCCGATTCCTAAATGCCATCTAGCTGCCATTGTGATTAACGGTTTGATTCCTAATTGGGCGAGCTTTGCAAATCCAATTTCTAAAATTAGGGTTTGGAAATCGGAGAAAGTTCTTGAACAACCTTCTGGTGAGTTTCTCAATCTATGATCTCTCTATTTAAACTGCCTCTTTGCTTGCTGTTTCAACCTTATACATTCGTAATTGATAGGTCTAATGTTTTTATAAAAATGAATTTTTCTTGTTTTGTAATTGCTAAATGTTGTCTTTGCTTACGGAAGTTGGCAATTTACTCTGTCTTCTGCGTAAATTTCATTTGGGTTTAAAGAAGTTTCACCGTAATTGGTGGTGGAACCTGTATTTTTCTTCAGGGGGCTTCAAGATGTTAATGGGAGAAAGAGATTATAAACTGTGTGTTAAATACTAGTACAATTTTTTATTTTTTTTAGTTGATTAACAATCCAAAGAAAGAAGTATTGTTTGATATGTGGAGGAGAATTTAGATGCTGCAATTTTGATCAGGTTAACAGGATCTGATACATTCTACATATTGTGAAAGAAGGCTTCCCAATCTCTTGAAATCCTCGTCTTTTGGTCGGTACACGTATCTTAAACGATTAAGGGTTCATCCAGTTTGTTGTAGGAAATTAGGTAGACGTACGGTGTGGGGATTGCACTTTCTACCAGGGCAACCTTGAGGACATAACCATCGTGCCCACGGATAGATTGAAGAATTCAACATCACTAAATATGGAGATTTTGGCTAACAGTGGTTGTAGTCAATAAGAAGGTCTAGTGGAAGCAAATTAAAGGTTGTAATTTTTTTTTAATTTACTCTGGTTTAAGGCTAGCCTTCTTCAAAACCCTTGTAAGTCAAGTTATTTTAAGGTAAGGAGTCATATCATAGGTTTGTTAGATTAAGAAGCTTCAAGCAAATATGTAAGATGAGAACTAGGTTTTGGTGTTTCATAGAAGAAGAAAGTTGAATCTAAAGAAGGCAGCTCCAAAACATGAATCCTCAAGAAGCTGCTAATTTCTTAATTTGTTCGTGGGCAAGGGTAATGCTACTATACCCTTTTGTCATAATTATCCATAATGAGCGATATACTAGGTATTGCACAACTTTCCACAAAGGAGGGGAGGGGGGTTAAGTTCCTTGATTTGATTTTGCAAATTTACGAACTCATAGTGGTAAGATTAAATGTTCTGATGATCCAAAAAGGGGGGGGGGGGGTAGAGCCCCTCTATTGTTTCAAGTAGCTCTCTCTTGCCCTGCACTTTCTAGGTTCTCTATTATGGCCTTTAAGCCTAGGTGTTGGGCTAGTAATCCACTGCAGAAAGATGTCATTTGGATCTCAATTGTGGATCTCTAGACCAAAAATAGCAACTCCTTTCGTTCTTCATTGATCAAAAAGTTGCAATTTTGATTGTATTGGCGTTCCACTCTCGAAAATTGCAATTGTTATGTCTTGTAATTCAAACTTCTTCCATTGTGGCAACTTGTTGTGCTTATGCTCTGTATCTCTCTCTCTCTCCCTCTCTCTCTTTCCTAGTGTCACATGTTATTTTTTGTGATGCAGGTGAAACTTTGTTTTCCCAAGAAAGTGAAGAAAGGTGACAGCAGTCCTGTATGGGGGCTAATGCCTGGTTTCTTCTTGTTGTAATTACTTTCACGGTAATTATGACTCGTGTGTTGTATGTCATATGGCGAAGTGGCAAACCACTTCGAAAAACGTCCCCTCAACATCTCAGTACCCTCGTTGTTCTGGGTTCAGGTGTGTTCCTGATTATGCCTGCTAGTCTCTGCATTGTTTGTTGCGCTTTTCATACTGTTAACTTGTTTTGTTTGTGATGTAGGTGGTCATACTGCAGAGATGCTGAATCTCTTATCTGTGCTGCAAAGAGATAGGTTTACTCCAAGATTCTACATTGCTGCTGCCACTGATAATATGAGTCTCCAAAAGGCTCGCGCGTTTGAGGATTCGTTTGTTGATAAGGTTGGTCTCACTTAACTCCCAACTTGGTATAACTTTTTACTTGATGGGTTTGATGTTCCTATATCGTTGTGGCAATAGTGAAATCACGAAGATTGCTATTCATCAGCGCGTTTGAGGATTCATTTATCTAATCTGTCTCGGTTCGCTCTGTCTTTGTTCATCTTGAAGTTAGAGTTCTGGGTTCTATATAAATTGAACACTGATGGTGTTTCGCAAGTGCTTAAGGTCTATAAGATTTTGTCAGCCTCATGTGTGATTTGTTAGTATACCTCTGAATCTCATGATAATTTTTTTTTCATTGTGTGGGTGTAAACTTCCTTAAAACAGTCTGCTGGATTGTTGGGAAAACTGGAATGAACCCTTACTTTATATTTTCTCTTCTGATCCGTTTTAGAGATTGTGAAGAGAGAGTGATGCTTGGTTGTCACGATTCTTTGGTGCATTTGGACGTAACAGAAATTTGGTGCACTGGTCTCTACGGTGTACATAGAATAAAATTCTTACTTTGGCTCTCAGTTCCCTTGGGATCGGGAAAGGGATGCTTTAAGTATATTCCCATTTTGGGGATCCAGTGATTTTGAAATGCTCTGACTAGTTCCAAGCCTTATCTTGATCAGTTGTATTTGACTTGACAGCTTTTCCACCTTTTCTGCATTTTAAAAGCAAGTCTATTTTCTTATCGAGCTATAAAGTTGAATATTATCCTCTATCTGTACAGATAAGAAGATTTGCAACCAGTATGCATGCTTCAAGTGTACAGCTGGCCTAATATTTAGCTTCTTAAAATGGGTTAAATGTAGCATTCGGTAACGTTACAGTTTGATTGTGATTATTCCTAGTCAACGAGAGCCGTACCTTAAACTAGATAACTGTTGTATAGAGAGATTTATTTGTCTCACTGTCTCTCTTGAGGCTACTTTGAGTTTACCTAAAGAAGCATGTGAAATTGTCAACTAATGAACTTTATAGGTAAAGATACTGTGTTGTTTCCCCGTTAATCCATTCGACAGCCCTTCTCCCCCCCCCGGCCTCTCTCTCTCTCTCTCTCTCTCTCTCTACTGTTGTTGTTGTTTGAGGTGGGGGGGTGGGTTGTTTTGTTATTTTTATTTGGCGTGCATGTGTTAGTTGTGGAGGGTGGTTGAACTGTTCTATTTCCTTTCTATTGTATCATATAACACAGATTGTTTTCCAACTCCTACCAAGAAAGGTATTTCTTGTGGCACTTTTGCTTAGGGTCCTTAAGTATGGAATATAGGAACACTACCATGAGTATGTTGGAAGAAGATTATACTTATTTGACATTTTAGTGTAAATTTGCTGCAAGTAGATGATTCCCACTTAGGGTGGGGAACTTAGAAATATAAAAAGTTTTGGCCACTTGATCTGTGCTGAAGGTCTGAATAGAAGCAGAGTATTTGGGCTGGTTGCAGTCTGAAAGAAAGAAGGGAAAGGAGTGAAGTACCTATCCACCGAGGATTTTAGATTCCCCTGTGACTAGTTTGATAATATGCATATGTCCGGTTGGGATTTTATGGATGGTTTTTTCTTGTACATGGCGGCCTACACTCATCTTCTGGCATCTTTCCGTCTTTTAGTATACCCATTCACTTATCAAAGAAGGAAACCGTATATACGCACATATACATATATATACATATACATTTGCTTAAATTGATGATGAAGAAAAAAAAAGGATTTCACAGGAGTGTTAATTGATCATACTCATTCACTTTTCAGCACTCTCTATATTGAATAGTTAGTGCGGTAGGACTCCTCTTTGAGCTACTCAACTTGCTTCGCTTCATGCTTCAAGTTTGGTCACTAGATTTTGGTTTATATGCTGTTCTTTCCATCATAAGTTGAGCGTCCCATTTGATTCTTTTCCAGAAAGTAGGAAATTGAATTTTAAGCCACTTTGATGGTGCATGTACACATTTCCTTAGTTTCCACACATTAGTATTGTAATTGCTTGTTAGAACCTGATAGATAGTACACGTGATTTTTGTAACTTCATAGAAAGAGGGACACCAAGTACCTTAGATCACTTGGCAAGGGGTGTTCTAGCTAACCAGAGGTCTTGAGTACAAGGCATGGGAATGCAAAGCGTTAAAACTTCTTAAAACGGACAATTTGGGACAGAGCGGTACTTTTTTATGTGTGTATTACCAAAAAAAAAAAAGACCTTTTGACTTGTTTGTTGATTATTATTTTTTCATAAAAAGAGAAAACACTGAGTTAACAAGAGGTCCATAGGCACTTGGTCTGCAACCCTCCACATATACACAATATTTGAGAGTGTTCTTTTGGTGTTGATCACAACTGATCTTTAAAAATATACTCACTCCGTCCCAAATGATCTTCACGATTTGACTATTCAAGCTTTTTAAGGATATGAACACTTCCTTCACTCGCCATGTTCTGCTTATTCTCATTTAGTCCCAAATTGTAGAAATGAGAAGAACTTTTTGGGACAATGAAAAATGGCTAATGAGAAAATCATTTCGGGACGGAGGGAGTAGTTGGGAAAAAAACTATTTCACATGTTTACACTTCCAAGAAAAGAGGAACTAATTGCATTTCAAGCTTTCTGTTTCCAGCATCTTTGCATGCGTCCACTTTGTGAAAATTGTCATCTTATTTCTTCTACGTAATGAATTCTGATGCTTATTGCAGAACGATCCTAACCGTACCATCATGAAATGTTTTTTTACTTTTGTGTTGCATAGACAGGCTTCGGATCTGCTGAAAGTCAGCAGTATCTGCAGATATACCGAAGCCGTGAAGTGGGTCAATCATACATAACCTCTGTTGGAACAACCTTATTCGCTATTGCTCACGCCCTGTGGCTAATGGTGAAAATCAGGCCTCAAGTGGTAATTATTTTACTCACATTGTTTCCAGTTTCAGATTTCTTAGCTATGTAACAAATCATTTCATCTTCTTTCCACAGATTCTATGCAATGGCCCGGGGACTTGTATACCACTATGTGTAATTGCATTCCTCTTCAAGGTTGGGATTATTAACTCGACACTTCTTTTCTTGGTTTGGGGTTAATTCCACATCCACCCCTGAGGTTTGAACAAGTACCACTTGCCCCTGTGGTTTGGTTTCGTCTCAATTTCCCACTGTTGGAAATGTATATAAACAAAATGACTATTTTACCCCTAAATCTTCTCGATGCAAAGTTCAAATACTAAATTAGACGGTCATACGCAGTATTTGACCGTGTAAAAATTGTTTTCGTGCAGGTTTTTGGAATTAGATGGTCATGTATTTTCTACGTAGAGAGTATTGCTCGAGTGAAGAGATTATCGTTAAGTGGGTTGCTTCTATACAAATTACGAATGGCGGATCAATTGTTTGTTCAGTGGCCTCAACTACAGAGAAAATATCCTCGCGCTCATTACGTAGGTTGTCTCATGTAGCTGATGATTCAGTTCTGCACTGCCATCGTCAGTCAATTTTCCATAGAAGGTCAATTTATATGGACATGATTAACTTTTCATGTATAGTGAGCTGCATTTTGTATACCAACAAAACAACTGTTGTAATGGTGAGTTTAAATAAAAAGATTATGTCTCAAATTATATTATGCAATCTCCGTGCCTCTCTTTTTTTAATACTCCATCCGTCTAAAAATAATTTCTCATAGTATTTGCATGAAATATTTGAACAATAATTATAGGTTAATCTAATGAGCTTAATTAAAAAAAATGATGTTTGCTATTAACACCATTATAAACGCTATCGATAACAAATTTTCTCACTGATTCGAAACAAGCCCGAGACTACATCAAAAATCGGGACTTCAATCTTGAAGCTATCATTTCGGACATCACCCTTCTATCGAACCATTGTAATTGGTTTAATATTATTGAAGTAGATAGGAAAGTTGTTAAATTTGCGCATTTAAATGCTAGTTATGCTAGAATTATGTACCTAACACAAGGGCTGTGCAGAAAAAATAGAACCGGACCAGACCAATAGAACCGGACCGGACCAATAAAAACCGGACCGGTTTAAGAGTGTTGGTCTGGTTTTGGTTCCATATTTCTATAAAACCGATTAATTAGTTCGGTTCCGGTTTTGATAAAAAAAAATTACGGTTCTGAACCGGACCGGACCAATCATAACATATATAAATATTATAGATATATTATTATTTAGTACATTATATCTATAATTCTATATTACAGTTGGGTGTTGTTATACAAACCCGTAAAACTTATGAATACACCTGTAATTGTTCTTTACATTGTTTTACCATTTAAATTTTCAAGCTACTTACTTTACGGGTGTAGTCATAAGTTATATGGGTGTGTATAACACCACCCATTACAGTTTACATTTTTTACGATGCCTCTGCGGTCTACGGAATACGAACGAACTAAGGAAACCCAATTTCACAAAAGCCGCTAACCCTAACTCTCTCTCTCTCTCTCTCCTTCGCGATCGACCATGGCTCCAGCCCTCCATCTGTAGACTGTAGCGCCTTCGCCGCCGTGAGTTCGACACCATTCATCTCAGCCTCACCACGAAAGTGAATCCACTCTAAATCGAAGAAAGGTACTGAGTTTATAGTTTGATACTTTGATTTACTTGTCTCAAATTGGTTTACTTAACTCGAATCTCTTTTTGTTCCTGATCTTAGATTATTAGTACTGTAATTACTAGTTTCAGATTTGGTATTAATATGGTACTCATCAGTCATTATGTTCATATTTTACTACTAAAAAGTTTTCCGGTACTAATTATGTGACTACCAATCTATTCTTTGTTGAACTTATGTCCGTAAGATCTAATTTGTGGTCTTGGAGTAATAATAGAGGATCTACGGAGGAAGATATTTTATTGCGTGGTATGGCGAAAAATATGACAACCAAGTTTGAAAAGTATTGGGTTGATTTCAGCCGTATGAATTTTGTGCTAATTGTAGCAAATGTCTTGGATCCTCGTTATAAAATGAAATTGATCACCTTTTGCTTTGCCCAATCTATGGTAAGGCGAGTCCATCTTATAATTCAATGGTTGAGAAAGTGGAACGTACATTGCGTCGGTCATATGAGCATTACCATTCACTTGATTCAAACAATTTGGGTGCATTTGAGACCGTTGATGTGGGGCAGCCCTCTAGCTCTACGTCCATGGATGTTGATGTGGATGATGATCCTACTCGTCTCTTGGGATTACAATTTGCACAACACTTGGAAAATGAGCAAAGTGTTGAAAGTAGGTCCGAGTTAGGCCGGTATTTAGCGGATGGTTGTTAAAACTTGAGTGATTCGTTTGATATTTTGATGTGGTGGAAGCAAAATTCTTCCAAGTATCCTATTCTCTCTCAAGTTGCACGTGATGTCTTAGCTATTCCCGTCTCTACCGTTGCCTCGGAGTCCACTTTTAGCACAAATGGGCGTGTCCTTGATTCTTTTAGAAGCTCACTAAGCCCGAAGATGGTAGAGGCTCTTGTATGTGGTCAAAATTGGTTGAGGTCGGGAGATAAATTTGAAGACATATTTGAAGTTTTACATCTCGTTAGTTCACCACCTCGAATCCTCCATCATTTCAATGATTCAATCACAACAGCTAATTTACAAGAACATTATCCAATCTGGCAAAAATCAATCAATTATGAGACTAGCTAAGAAATTGTGGTTAACAAATTTTATTACTTTTTGATAACAATCGAAGAGTGGTTAACAAATTTCTACAAGCGGAGAGCTTCACAGATGCTCTAAGAGCATCAACACTTAATTGAACAGCGATGGCATGATAAAGCTCAGCAGCCAGATCATTATTACTTGCAAAACCAACAATCCCTCTGAATTGCAGCAAACCACTCTTAATATGAGCCAAACTTCCGAGTTTACTTTATATTTATATTCCAGATTACTCTTTTTTTTTCTCCATGCAGCCTACTTAAAGTAAAAAACATAATTTTCTTAACCACTTAAACCCAGATGCACATATGCGCATTAGTTCGTACCCCTGGTTACAACCATACCAGAGTAGGAACAGGGATCAATGAGGATTAGACTTCAAATCTGGACTTTAGTGGTATCTCAAGTTAATCCAGATTTTGAATGTTTTCCCATCCTCTCTTGTCAATGATTAACTTGAGATACCACTAAAGTCCAGATTTGAAGACTAATCCTCCTTGATCCCTGTTCCTACTCTAGTATGGTTGTGACCAGGGCTACGAACTAATGTGCATCTGGGTTTAAGTGGTTAAGAAAGATTATGTTTTTTTTTACTTTAAGTAGGCTGCATGGAGAAAAAAAAGAGTAATCTGGAATATAAATATAAACTAAACTCTGAAGTTTGGCTCATATTAAGAGTGGTTTGCTGCAATTCAGAGGGATTGTTGGTTTTGCAAGTAATAATGATCCGGCTGCTGAGTTTTATCATGCCATCGCTGTTCAGTTAAGTGTTGATGCTCTTAGAGCATCTGTGAAGCTCTCCGCTTGTAGAAATTTGTTAACCACTCTTCGATTGTTATCAAAAAGTAATAAAATTTGTTAACCACAATTTCTTAGCTGGTCTCATAATTGATTGATTTTTGCCAGATTGGATAATGTTCTTGTAAATTAGTTGTTGTGATTGAATCATTGAAGTGATGGAGGATTCGAGGTGGTGAACTAACGAGATGGAATTAGCCAATATTTCATCTTTTAAATGGTGCCTTCTTGCTGTATGCCAAAAGGTTTTTGCATTTGAACATTCTTTAATTAAATGGTGACTCGGGTATAAGGCACATTATATTTATGTTACCTGGTATAAGGAATATGGGCACCATGTTACCTTCCCCTCATAACTAGAAGCTAACATTGACTTGCACTTGCATATAAATAAGAATGGCATCAACTATGTTGTTATTTCGCAGCAAGTGTAATCGAACTATCCTTCACTATGCCACACTATGTGTAAGACACTGTTTCATGGTTTTGCCTACTCATATAGCTCTTTCACTGCGAATGCCTTCTTAGTTTTTTTTTTTCTTTCCTATTAGCTGTTGATAAAGTCCAATCTCTTCTACTGAATAACATCTTATAGAAGCAATGAGTTTGCAAATTTAGCTATGGACTTTCTGGAAAACGGCAATGGTTATTTTTTAGTTTTAAATAATGCATGATTTATTCCAAATGGTTAGGACAAAATGACGAAATCCTCAAACCTCTTTTGATGTTTGTATCAATAACCTGTAACTTGGAGTTTTGACTAAATGTCGAATTATAGACCCCTTCAGCTGCTAAGTCATCTGACCCTTAAAGTCAGTGCTCATCCTTCAGTTCTATTCATCTTAGTTTTAGTTAAAGGTCCAAGTTCTTTCATTAGTAGTTGGTTAGTTTTACTTTCATCAAATTGCATTGGAGTTTGTTAGAGGCAATGGCCAAATAGAATGATAAACATATACTGTTGTTATTTCTTGTTATGGAGCAGAGTCCTGACCTGTTCTCTTTTCTAAAGTTCAACAAACCCGCTAGAAATGTGTTTTAAATTTCCTCTGAAGAAAAAAGTTCTCAATTGGAATGATATGGTGACAGACTTGTGGTCAAGATACACATTAACATGTACTCCCTCCATCCCAAAAGTTCTCATTTGTACATGCAATTTACAAATAAGTTAAGCATATCTGTTAAAAACGTTGACAAGTCAACTGCAAAATTTATTTTGGATGAGAGGGAGTATTAATTTAAGTCTTTTCGTCTCAGTTGTACATAGCGTTGATATAACGGATCAGGTTTTTGGACTCAAATCGTATACACTTAAAGACAAAAAAAAAAAACAAAAAGAAGTATGTAGTGTTAATTGTTAAAAGCATTAATTGCGTAAATTTCTTATCCTTTACCTGAATTTGGCTTCTGTGATTGTATACTGCTGGTTTTATTTGTTTACTTTGTTTTAATTTGTAAAAAATTGGTGCTCCTGCATATAGATAACTTCAAATTTTCGTAATGCTGTCTACTATGGTTCGGCATTATGTTCTGGATTGTTGAATACTGAATTGAAGATTATCTGGAATATATATTTATAGTGGTGGAACCAATTATAATTCAATGCGTTTGGAAATAGGAAGTATGTTGTTACTCCCTCCGTCCCAAAATGAAGGTCCAAAAATGTTCAAATTTACTTTTGATCAAGAGCAAGTTTGAAAATTTTTTGGACATTCATTTTGGGACCAAGGGAGAGTACTAATGAATTTTAAAGGACATGTGTGGTTGGAAAAAAAATCTTGTTTGCGCAATTAGCATGTCAGTGTTGACTTTCAAGCACTTGGTTTGCAACATTACTTGTATATGATTGATGTTCATGTCATTTTAGCAGTATTTGAACGTTCTTGGCTTAATTTACTTGAAATTTGCATGTTCTCTAAATGTCTACTGATGCTTGGATTGAAGATAGGGACACTTTAATTATTTTTTGAATATGCCAATCGTTTGTTTTTTCCCTCAAGTTAATACTTGATGATGGTAGACGTGGAGGTAGCAGAGATATCAATGTTTGTGTATTCTTGTATACTCCAGGAATCAATGCAAATTTGAGTCAAGAATAGTAGTGGGTGGAGGATATAATTATCCATTCATAATGCAAGTGAGTGAAAAGTAGATGGGTAAGTGATGGGCTTTTTGTAATATATGAACTTTATGAGGACAAAAATGTCCAAAACACTATTCATCCTTTGCCATTTAAGGAATAAAGCAACTAAAAACCTTAAATTGAGACATACCAAAAAGGAAAGTAAGAACTTTAAACTGGGACGGAGGGAGTATCATTTTTATTTGCACCGAAATTAGTTTATATTTTATGCTTCAGCCATAAAGACATTGTTTTATTCCCTTCCCTTTACATCCATTGTCAAACTTTTGCCTGTAATACCTGCAGCTATATACTTATGCAAATCATTTAAATCATCAAATATGTTGTCCATGCTCATCATTTGAACACCCTCATATCATGTATATAATTGCTTGATACTGTTTTTGTAGGATTTCTCTACGAACCTGTAGCAATGTCTTCATCATATTTGCCTGCAACCACAGACTCAATTGCCTTGGCTCTAGAAGCTAAAGATCGGTCCGAATCCATCTCTATCCTTTACCGGATACTCGAGAACCCTGCATCTTCTTCCGAAGCTCTACGTATCAAAGAACAAGCAATCACAAACCTCTCCGATCTTCTCAAGGAAGAAAACAGGGGTGAAGATCTTCGTGCACTTTTGACCCAATTGAGACCCTTCTTCTCTTTAATCCCCAAGGCCAAAACTGCCAAGATCGTACGGATAATAATCGACGCTGTCGCCAAAATACCCGGTACCACCGATCTCCAGATATCACTCTGCAAAGAAATGGTGGAGTGGACCCGTGCTGAAAAGCGGACTTTCTTGAGGCAACGAGTTGAAGCTAGACTTGCAGCTCTTTTAATGGATAGTAAGGAGTATTCAGAAGCTTTGACCCTTCTTGCAGGATTGGTCAAGGAAGTAAGGAGACTGGATGATAAGCTTCTTCTTGTTGATATCGACTTGTTGGAGAGCAAGTTGCACTTTTCTTTAAGGAACCTTCCGAAGGCAAAAGCTTCTCTTACAGCTGCACGAACTGCTGCAAATGCCATTTATGTCCCTCCTGCTCAACAAGGGACTATAGATTTACAGAGTGGGATCCTTCATGCTGAAGAGAAGGATTACAAGACTGCTTACAGCTATTTCTTTGAAGCATTCGAGGCATTTAATGCACTCGAGGACCCCAGGGCTGTTTATAGTCTTAAATACATGCTTTTGTGCAAGATTATGGTCAACCAAGCTGATGACGTGGCGGGAATAATCTCTTCGAAAGCGGGTCTTCAGTACTTGGGACCCGAACTCGATGCCATGAAAGCTGTTGCTGATGCGTACTCGAAACGGTCCTTGAAGTTGTTTGAAACTGCTCTTCGTGATTTTAAGCCCCAGTTGGATGAAGACCCAATCGTGCACCGACACCTGTCGTCCCTCTACGACACGCTTTTGGAACAAAACTTGTGCAGGTTGATTGAGCCGTTTTCTAGAGTTGAGATCGCGCATATTGCTGAGCTGATTGAGCTTCCGATCGATCATGTGGAGAAGAAACTGTCTCAGATGATTTTGGACAAGAAGTTTGCAGGAACACTGGATCAAGGTGTGGGCTGTCTTATCATTTTCGATGATCCTAAAACTGATGCTATTTACCCGGCAACACTCGAGACGATTCAAAACATGGGGAAGGTGGTGGACAGTCTGTTTATCAGATCCGCTAAGATAATGGCATGAGGTTCTTTATCTATTTCAAGTTGAGACTTTACTTTTGCTTTATTTATTTTGATTTGGACTTGTTCTCATAGACGTCCCGCTCCATCTGGTAGTCCAAGTGCCATCTGATTGATCACCTGCAGAAGCCTCCAGCCGCCCTCAGAGGGGCATAGTAACCAAGGTTCTCCACACCTCCCCCCGTAGGAGTCGAACCCAGGACCTCCCTTAAGGAAGGCCCTTAAACTCACCCACACATACCACTGAGCTATAAGCTCTTTGGTATTTGGACTTGTTCTTGTAATGGTGATTTTAATATGCTAGCAGTGCATTTTTTTGCTTGGCTTCGTAGACCAGTTAATGTCAGATTTGAAGTTGATATACTCCGTATTTGGAACCTGTAATTTTTCTTTGGTTATGGGTTTGCATTGGAGCTCAAACAAACATGCTCAACGTGTCTTGGATTAGATTTCAATGCATTCATTTTCTCACATTACACGGTTTTATCTATATATCCATGCTGATGTTTGTGACTACTTACCTCTCGGATCTCCCGAGTATATGTTCACCTTTCCTTTTTAGTTTGTCCTAAAGTATATGTTCACTTTTTAAAATGACAATTTTTTTTACTATTTCCTCCACTCATTTTCTCTCATACTTTATTTTTATATTCACAACACTTATATCATTTTCACCATTTTTAAATTTCTGTGTAAATGAGATGGTGGACATATAATTTGGGATGGAGTGTATTTTATTTACATACTCCTTCCATCTAGGAAAGTTAGTCCTACACTTCTTTTTTGTTGTTAACTCGAATCAATTTTTATCAAGAATTTAGATAAATTTTGACTATCTTAATGAATTTTTTTAATTTGTTATTGATATATCATTATAAATATTATTATTAACAAGTTTTTTTTTAAAAAAATCATTAGAATAGTAAAAATTAATTTAAAATTTCTGCTGAAAGTTGACTCAAGTTACTTAAATTTAAATTATTGACTAAAATTAACTCTGGTTAATAACCAAAAAAAGTGGCATGAACTTTCTGAGACTTCCGGGACGGAGGGAGTATGTAGATATGAATATATAGATATATGAACTATTATGACAAAAACTTGTGTTAGACGGATCTCGTTGAGAGAGTAAATGGTTTGCCCCACAAAACTTCCTCACGATACAGACTCGTGTTGGTCTCTCAAGCACGCCTAAATCGTGGGACCCCTCAAAGCTCTGCATGTACCATCAAGTTTGGGGTCACGATACAGACTTGTGTTGGTCTCTCAAGCACGCCCTCCAGGACCTTATTGATAGAGAGGTTATCCCAAAGCCTCCCCCAAAGGCTTCAAGTTCGAAGGTGTTATCTTAGGGGCTCATCGACCCCCAAGGAAGGAGTTCTCTTTTGTTAGATAATGACCGCAGTTTATCGATGCGATGAAATGTTGCTGGCCCGAGGGATTGTGTCTCTTTTGCTGTGAATAGGGCACACCGCCCAATTCTAATCCCTTTTGCTTTTGGTCCCGTTCGAAAAAATTCTCACTCTTTCTTTGCTTTCCAAATCAAACTTTGCGTGTCATCTTTTCTTTAATATATTTATTTGCTTGTCTTGTAAAATATGTTTTCAGTTAATGAATCCGTGTTATAATCAGGTGCTTCCTAATCACGCAAAAAAGTTAATCTCAATTAATTAAAAGCAAACAATAATATGTGGACTAGCGATTAATTGAGATGAGAACTAGGGTCGACGGTGCTCAATGGGATTCACAAACGAAGGCAATCCAGGGAGTTTGTAGAGGTGATCGATGGAGTTCCCGCCAACTATCAGACACAGATTCAAGACGGCCGACCAAAGGCCAAGATAGCTGGAAACAACTACCTTTCGCGAGTGAAACTGTTGTCAATTTCCTTTAATGTATCATTTTTCTATAATTCTTGCATCTTATGATCTGTATTTCGCAAATTTTCATTACGTTCGTCATGTTTTTATTCTTCGCACAAACAAAAAAAAAGTGCAAAAAAGGAGAGGGTGCGCAAAAAAAAAAAAAAATATTGGTTACTTTATTTCGCTTTGTTCTCGTACATTATTCTATACTTTGTACATATTACACTCATCTTGTATTATTACTCCGGAGACGCATCTCGACACCATAGTGAGCACCATCAACGACAGCAACGGGTGATTCTCTTTGAAAAGTTAATAGCTCAAGCCGGCCTCTTACACTGAGAGGTTAAAAACCCTTGCCCCAGATATTTTCGAGAGTTAAGCATTTACCCTTAACAAACCAACCTTTCAATTTTAGAGGTTAGAGACTAAAAGTCAGACAGCCTTTAGGAACTCCATCAAGATCGAAAAGCGCAATAACGAAGACGACCTGGAGAGCACCGCGCATATGAGGATAATCTACATTGAAGAAGATCTCGATCTCTTGACTTTGGGCAAGCACCATCAACGACAACAACTGGTGTCTTTGTTGGAGACCAACACGCTCTACCAACCCCTTACACTGAAGGAGCCCAGCATCCAAAAGTTGTACAGCCTCTAATGATATTACCGACCTCGATAAACACGACAATGACGATGAGGACCTCCACCTACGAGGTCAACAGGCGGCGCTAATTACGACAATCATCTGATGGTGTTCTCATCTCGATTTGTCACGGTCTAATTTGAGTCCAAATAAATTATTTGCTTTTTTGAAAATGAAATTAATCTGATTGCGAAAGCCCATTTGATTTTGAAGCACTTGACCATTAACGCGAATTCTAATATTGAGTCATTGATTTCAAAATGTGAGAAATTTCCTTGAGTCTAGGGGCTTCCCCCTACTCTCGTCCTCCCGTCAATCTTTTCTGCGCAAACACAATGTCAATGATCCCACGGGATCTTTCTTTGCTTTCCCAAAATACTGGCCTTGTGCCTTCCCATACCCATTCCTGCAATTTATCACAGTGAATGAGACGAAGGAATGTGATCATCTGACTCTCAAAATTCAAAATCAGGAAGTATGCTCAAATAAATGAATGTGAACTGGGGGTTGCGTGTCAGATTTCAGGAATGATAGATTTGTTTCCCGTTAATGCAGAATAGCTCGGAGGTAGGACAACTCCCACACGCAGTTGGTCCTTAGGAATTTTTAACATCAACAAGCATCATAATTTGTGAGACAACCGTCACAGATAGCTAGGTCCCTCTCAAGTGAAACATCAGAGCAAAGTTTTTCAGATTGGCAGTTTGGGTCACAAGTCACAAAGATCAATCATCAATAATGCTGGAAGTTGTGCAACTCTCAATGACAGTTGGTTCCACCATCAGAGCATCGAATGTGAAGGTGACTATCACAATGTGTGAGTTACTCCCCGCAGTGAAACATCAAACCTGTGACAACTCTCAATGACAGTTAATTCTATTGGGAGTAAGAGCATCAATTCATGAAACGACGATGACACATACGGGAGTCATTTTGAGATGGCGGTAGGAGTTTCACATGGAAAGGGACAAGAACTTATGACCGCTCTTATGAACAGCGAGGTCCTCAGAAAATGAGTCATCAGAAGTGGGGCTAATCCTTGAGAAAGTAGGGCTTTCATGATTAATGATCGGGGGCTGGTTCTGAAAAGACACTGGGGCTTCCACAACCGAATTCTGGGGCAAGTCAAAGCAATCCACTAGGAGAGAAATCGTCGAGTAAACTTGATCAAATGGGTGTATGGAATTGACCTTTCGAGTGCTCGCGCTAGGCTTTCATTCCCGCTCCACCATATATATCCATCATGATTCTCGTTTCTCGCAAAGTTTTCAGACAGTTCATTCCTTTCCCGATTCTCCCTCTCTACACATACACATTTTTGTCTTATTTATGATAAACGATGGTTGAAATGCAAGCGATGCACGCGTGTCAAAAAAAAATGTGTTTCTCATTTTGTAAAAGAAAAAAAATGAAAAATAAAAAAAATGAGTTTTTCATTTTGTAAAAGAGAAAAAAGAAAAAGAAAATTGGGGTTCGAAGTTCAAAGTCAAATTGCAAAAGAAATCCTCATTCGAAGTTCAACAAAGCAAGCGGTTCTCAAAGTGACGTATTCTTTATCTCTCGATCTTTTAATCATGTTGTTTTGTATGCACGTGTGTGACACACTTTCTGTACATGAATGTCACAATATCACTCGTATATTGCACACTTGTGAAATTTTCTGCAAGAATGTTTTCAACACCCGCTGCATCTCATCCACATGGGAACTCTGCTCGTTTCATTCCACCCACAAGGAATCCATCAAGATGTTTCTGCCAAGGGAATTCAGTTTCTCAACGCTTCAATCAAAATGTGTTTTTTGAGTTTTTCACAAACTCGAACTACGTAAGGTCTGATTCCCGGAAGGGATACGTAGGCAGCCTGTCACCTCAGGTCCGACCACAAATGCATCAAAATGTTGAAAAGGGGGAGCTTGACCATAAACATATCAAAATGTTCCAAAAGCAGCTCATCCACATCTTGCAGAAACTCAAGATGGCCTCCCGGCCCAGACATGAATGAATGATAATTGTCTCGTTCTCCTCGAGTCATGAATCAAAAATCTCATCACACAACAACTACAAAGCCGAAGGATCCACCCATGGCAGCAGCTTGCAGCGTATCCTTGATTTATCAAATATGAATGTGTGTTGAATTTTAGATCATCTTGTTCCTATCATGCCATTATCATATCATGTCATATACGATGTTTCACCTCTCATCCCCAGCATGTCATTTTCACATCCCTATACTTATCATGCTAGCATCGTAGACACAACCACCATCACGTCAAATCTAATCATAATCTTTGGTAAAAACGTGAGTTTGCAAAGAGAAAAGAAGGTTGTACATCTAGGTCACAATGAAAAATCAATGCAATTGGCTCTAGCACAAGTACTTTTGTGGCTTGCAAATGTTTATGCTTGAACAGGTGCGCTCCTGAGCTTATCAACTCTGTTCCTGCTTGACAGTGGTTTACTGTAAGGGAAAGCTCAGAATCTCATCATGCAACAATCTCAAAGCTAAAGGATCAGAGCAAAATCACAACTACATCGTATCCTTGAATTTACTTTCATGATATTTATCTCAAATGTTTGAAGTGTCTTGAATCTCAAAAAGTTTGGTTACTCTGGTCTATTCGGTCACCCCCGAATTTGATCATTTTGAATAGTTTGGTTACATCGGTCTGTCCGGTCACCCCCGAATTCGACCTCAAATTATGTTTGGTTACCTCTTGGTTCGATCGAAGGCTCGAGTTGAATCTCCCTGTTGAACTACGTGACTGGTCTGATTTCCATGTGGGGATACGTAGGCAGCCTGTCACCTCAGGCACGACCACCCCTTATTTCAAAAAGTTTGGTTACCCCGGTCTGTTCGGTCACACCCCGATTTCGACCTTCTCGAATATTTGGTTACCCTCTGGTCCACTCGAGCGCTCGGGTTGGATCTCCCTCAGAACTACTCCCCTACTTGATTACCAAAAGGGATACGTAGGCAGCTCGATAACAAAAGTTTCAGTCGGACGTTCTATCGAATATGTGTTACCTCAACCCCCGGCTCAGAGATGTGTGTGATCTCACCAACCCATAAGCCGTTCATCCATTCAAATCTAGACTCAGAGATGTATGTGATCTCACCAACTCATAATGCTATCACTCATCCCCATCCCTATCCCCATCCATCTGAACTACGATTGGTCTGATTCTTGCAAGAGATACGTAGGAATCTCAGGTTCCCGAGTTCGACCATATGATTGTGTTTGTTTGCTTGCTAGAGTAGAACTACGGAGGCTTGATTCCCGTAAGGGATACATAGGAAGCCCTACTTTGGGCCCAGTCATCGAACCCTAGACGAGATCGGTTGTCTATATTGGATCGTCGAATCCACTTTACATCACAAGTGAATTCGACGAGGGGCTCTGTAGACACCCCGATCTCGCACCCCCTAAAACCAACCCTTAACCTGGTCTAAGCGCGACAATCGACCTAAAAACCCTACATAGGGTGGTTTAGGATTACCAACCGCTTTATCGGTGCATCGGATGAAGAAATCGAGTCCGAGGTTGTGACCAGGACTCAAAACCGAGCAAATAGGTGTATTCTCCGAAAATCGAGTGTCGAGACCCTACGGCGGGCCCCGCACCCTTAGAACGCCCTTTACCGGATATCTGTTGCATTTAAAATTATATTATGTATTTCCTTACTTGTTAACATAATTTAGATATACCATTGGGACCGGAAAATTATGAGGAGCAACTTTCATGTTGGGACTGCGGACAACCGGGACACTGAAGCGCCCACACCGGAGCAGTTTGGGCCATTACATAACGGGAAAAACGGAGACAGAAAAGAACCAAAATCAAGTAGCATGGTCATAGAGACGTGGCCACTTGCTGGACACTCAATGGGCTGTAGTCACCCCCCAGGCCAATCACGGAGCGACAAGTGGCGAGACAAAATTTGGGGATTTTTGGGAAAGAACCGTACGGCTTCATGAGAGGATTACGGCTCTCAATGAGCCGTACGGCCCCTTTGTTATGGGCATAATCAGCTTTCAGCCTTTCCCTTGTTTTCCACTTGTGTTTTCAAGGAAATAATGGTCACCTCTCTTCCCTATTCGACCTCCAACCTCACTCCCTCCACTACCCCTACTATAGGGGCAATTTGGTCACAAAAATCTCACCTCCCTCCTCCTTATACACCCTCATATTGATCCAAGAAGAGGAGGTTAAGAGATTCACTACATTCTCATCCTCCAACAACTTTCCCTCATCCTTCTCTTGTTCTTACTACCACCAACACACCACCACTACTCCACCGTATCTCCACCAATCCACCACCACTAAACCACCACAAATCCACCACAAAACAACCCTCAAACACACACAAACTCAAGCAAAACAACAACACAATCTCCATCCATTCAATCAACAACAACTCCTCAAATCAAAAACAAAAAAGAAGTCTTCCCTTGGGTAGACAAAGGAAGCACACATCACCAACCTAACCCTAGGTAAGAAGGTAAGAAATCTATTTTTGTAAGTTGTAAGTGTTAAACTCTGAACTTGAGAACTTGATATATATTTCTGTTCTAACTCCCAGCAACAGGACTGCAACTGGAACAAATCTGCACTGCCCAAAACACTCCAAACTGCACTGAATTACTGCACGGAATCTGCACAGAATTACTGCACTACTGTCTTCGGACTGCTGCTGCGAACTGGTTGAGAATGGGTGACAATAATTGCTCCAAAGGCACGTAAATGTTACGCTTTCCTTAAGACAAAATTCGCCCTCAAATCTGGTGCAAATAGGTTCTGCGAATCGCCTCTAGGATACAATGGAGCCTCTGTTTTAACAGATGGGTGTATGCAGTTTGCACCACTGAAAACACCCCAATTCCTATGTATGTAATCAAGCCTTGAGTGATCAAGAGATTGTATTGGCCAAATACAATCTCAGTTTTAAGAAAATAGAAGAAGAAAAGGTTGCTGTATTATAGAGGGAGAGTTGTTTGCAGGAGAGAAATTAAGTAAGTTCACAAGATGCTGAAACAACTTATTTATACTGCATTGATACCTCCTGGAGCAGTCACAAATGTGACTGTTCATGAATGGATGGGTTCCCTTTGGACATGTAACTGCCACAGCAGTTTTTCCAACATTTCAAACCAAACAATTATTCCAGCAACTTCCAAATAACTGTCAACAGTCATCTAATCCATGTAACTGTTTTACTAACAAACATAACTCATATTTCTCTTACTAAAATTCATATTTTGAAAATACACCAACAAACCCCCACCATTTTCAAAATAAAAATAAAAATAAAAACTAAGTAAAATGATCTTGACAAGGCTTGAGAACCTTCTGCATAGATAGTGGTGTCTCTCGACTTGAACCATCATCTTGTGAAGACATATCAAGGCTAACCTATAAGAATAATAGACTTGTGTCTTTGAACCATCTTCTAATATGATTAGACGGATACATAGTCACGCACAAGTTTCTAACATACACAAGGAATTATTAAGGCTGACGCGTGGATTGGCCTTGCGTCTGTATCTGTTTCGTGAGTGCTCTAGAGCCAAGCCCTTGAACTCATAGAAGGCGGCACCACCTCCGACACTCATATAGGTAGACTTACCTTAGTGTCCCCGTAAAATAAACACTATTAAGTCTATTAAGAGTTTAACTCATCCTTCCTTTCTTATTACGGGTACCAAGCTCTACATGCCTTGGGATGAATAATCGTGTAGAGCTCCAACCACTGCATATGATATACTTTGCTCATTGAACCCATACACCTGATTTATCAAGAATTAGGTTGAGTTTCTATCATTGGTGGTTTGTATTAGTGGGCTTGAGTCCCATCCCTTTTGTGGTTTTCTTGACCACTTCCCTCGGAAGTCCTTTTGTTAAAGGATCTGCCAAATTTTGACAAGACTTTACAAAGTCTATTGTTATCACTCCATCGGTGATTAATTGTCTCACATAACTGTGTCTTAATCCAATATGTATGGATTTTCCATTATACACTTGACTATATGCTCTAGATAGAGTCGCTTGACTATCACAGTGTATAGATACCGGTGGCATAGGCTTTGGCCATTTAGGCATCTCAATTAGCAAGTTTCTTAGCCATTCCGCTTCTTTACTACATGAAGCCAATGCTACAAATTCTGATGCCATTGTTGAGTCTGTTATACATGTTTGCTTCTTAGAGCCCCACGAGATGGCACCCCCACCAAGTGTAAATATCCAGCCAGTTGTGGAGGTATGATCATCCCTCTCAGTTATCCAACTAGCATCTGTAAACCCTTCCAACACTGAAGGAAAGCCTGTAAAATGTATGCCATAATCCATAGTCCCCTTTAAATATTTAAAGACACGATATATAGCATTCCAATGAATATGACTTGGATTGCTTGTATATCTACTAAGCCTTCCTACTGCAAATGCAATGTCAGGCCTAGTACTCGTCATGGCATACATAAGACATCCAATTGCCCTGGCATACTCTAGCTGATTAACAGCTCTACCAGTGTTCTTATATAATTTAATACTTGAATCATATGGGGTACTTACAGGACTACATTGATAATGGTTGAATTTCCTTAATATTTTCTCAATGTAATGAGATTGAGAAAGTACCAACCCATTTTCATTTCTAGTAATCCTGATTCCTAATATCACATCAGCTTTTCCCATATCTTTCATATCAAATTTGGATGACAAAAATGATTTTATTTGTAAAATTGTTTCTTCATCCGTTCCAAAGATTAGCATATCATCAACATATAAACAAATAATCACACCTTTATTATTAGAGAATTTGCTATACACACATTTATCAGATTCATGAATTCTAAAGCCATTGGAAACAACTATCTCATCAAATTTTTCATGCCACTGTTTAGGAGCTTGCTTAAGGCCATATAAAGATTTTACAAGTTTGCACACGTTTCTTTCATGACCAGATAAAATGAAGCCTTCGGGTTGTTCCATATATATCTCTTCATTTAAAACTCCATTAAGAAAAGCAGTTTTTACGTCCATTTGATGAATAGTAAAACCATGAATAGAAGCTAATGCAAGAAGAACACGAATGGTAGATATGCGAGCAACGGGAGCATAAGTGTCAAAATAATCTATCCCTCCCTTTTGTGTGAAGCCTTTAGCTACTAATCTAGCTTTGAATTTATCAATGGTGCCATCAACCTTCATTTTCTTTTTGAAGATCCATTTACAACCAATTGGTTTTGAACCAGGAGGCAAGTCGACAAGAACCCAAGTATTGTTGCCTATTATAGAATCCATTTCATCATTAATAGCTTCTTTCCAAAAAGCAACATCTTGTGATTTCATAGCTTCCTCAAATGTTTGAGGATCAGCCTCAATACTTGGTGATATAGAGATTTGAAAACACTCTGAATTTCTATCACCTTCCACCAAGTAAATAATAAAATTTGGTCCAAAGGACTTTTCTGTTCTTATTCGCTTACTTCTTCTTGGTTCAGTTTCTGGCAGGTCTATAGGTTTATGTTCTGGGGAAGATTCAATTATCTTTCCAATGTCATCATTGTGTCTAGGAATTGTTTTGAATCTTTCTTCATAGAAGATAGCATCCCTAGATTCAATGACAGTATTTATTCCAATAGATTCATTTGGTTCAATAACCATAAACCTATATCCCTTGCTATGTTCTGCATATCCCAAGAATATGCACTCAATTGCTTTGGCACCTAATTTCTTTATTTTGGGTTGGGGTAGCCTTACTATTTCTCTACAACCCCAAACCTTTAGATATCCCAGATTAGGCTTTCTTTTCTTCCACAATTCATAGGGAGTAATATTGGTTTTCTTATGAGGTACTCTATTAAGAATATGACAAGCAGTTAAAAGAGCTTCACCCCAAAAACTATCATTAAGACCCGAATGAAAAAGCATAGCATTAACCATTTCTTCTAATGTTCTATTTTTCCTTTCGGCAATTCCATTTTGTTGAGGTGTATATGCTATACTAGTCTCATGAATGATTCCTACAGATTCACAATAGGTGGGGAAGTGAAATTCTCCTCCTCTATCAGACCTAAGCACTTTAATATGAGCATCACAAAAATTTTCCACTTCGGTCTTATATACCTTAAATTTATCAAGAACTTCATCTTTACTATGAAGCAAATAAACGTAACAAAATCTAGAGTAATCATCAATAAAAGTTACAAAATATTTCTTTCCGCCTCTAGTAGGAGTATTATGCATATCACATACATCACTATGAATTAAAAGTAAAATTGAAGAAGATCTTTCAATATTTTTGGGAAAAGGGGTTCTAGTAATTTTAGTGTGTGCACAAATATCACATTTGTCAAACATATTAGCATCGCATTTAGGAATGAGATCATAATTAATCATCTTTTTCATTCTTCTAGTATTCACATGGCCTAATCTACTATGCCATAAAGAAAGAGAGTCAACAATATAAGCAGAATCAATAGATATTTCATTAATACTGAGTTTGTACATTCCCTCATACACATATCTCTTTCCAACAAACACACCACCCTTAGACAGAATAAACTTATCACCGTCAAAGACAATCTTAAAGCCATGCTTGTTAAGCAAGCTTACAGACACAAGGTTCTTCCTAATTTCAGGAACATGATAAACATCGGTAAGAGTCAAAATCTTTCCCGAAGTAAACTCAAGATTCACTGTTCCTTTCCCTTTGACAGCAGCGGTAGAGGAGTTTCCCATGTACATGCAATTTCCAGCATCGGCTTCAACATAGTTGGAGAACATGCTTTTGTCGTTGCACACATGCCTCGTTGAACCGGAATCAATCCACCAAGCATTGTCATTCTGTAGCATGTTTGCTTCAGAGATCACCGCGACAAATTTCCCTTTGTCTTTGTTCTCATTTTTCTTTTTGAGAAATCTGCACTCTCTTTTGTAGTGCCCAGGTTTTCCACAATGGTAGAAGGAACCTTTTTTCTTGGGCGGATTTGGGTTCTTGGAGGACTCTCCTTCCTCCCATTTTCTTTTGTTGTTACCGGGTTTATTGTTATCATTATTCCCGGATTTCTTTCGATCATTCTGTCCAGATTTGTGGGTGTTCTTTTCCTCTGCCATATGCACCTTAGATTGCCCTTCATGCGACTCATTTTTCTCGCGCAACCCTTCTTCAATCTGAAGATGGGTCCCTAAATCTTTAAGGGTTATCTCTTGTTTCTTGTGCTTAAGAGTTTTCTTCACATCTTTCCATGACGGAGGAAGTTTATCAATTATGCAAGAGACAATAATACATTCATCCATATTCATATTAAGTAATTTCATTTGGCCAAGGATGCATTGAATTTCATCAAATTGAGTAGAAACAGGCTTACCATCTACCATTTTATAATTCATAAAATGAGAGGCCAGAAATTTCTTACTTGTAGCATCCTCGGTCAAATAGCGATTATTGAGAGTCTCCCACAATTCTTTTGCAGTCTCCACGTTCTGGTACACATCGAATAGGCTGCCGGAGAGTGCGTTTAAAATATGCCCTTTGCAGATTTCATCGTCCTTGTCCCATTTGATTCTCTTCCTCATTTGCGCCGGTGTCTCATCATCATTTTCACTCGGCTTCGGAACACTTAGCACATAGTCAAGGCATAACGTAAGGAGCAGGAATTTTATCTTCTTCTGCCATCGTCGAAAGTTTCCTCCTTCGAACTTGTCAAGTTTGACAAATTCCGTTGTCAAGGCTTGCAGATTTTTCGCCATGAATAATTTTGTCTTAAGAATGTTAAACTCTGAACTTGAGAACTTGATATATATTTATGTTCTAACTCCCAGCAACAGGACTGCAACTGGAACAAATCTGCACTGCCCAAAACACTCCAAACTGCACTGAATTACTGCACGGAATCTGCACAGAATTACTGCACTACTGTCTTCGGACTGCTGCTGCGAACTGGTTGAGAATGGGTGACAATAATTGCTCCAAAGGCACGTAAATGTTACGCTTTCCTTAAGACAAAATTCGCCCTCAAATCTGGTGCAAATAGGTTCTGCGAATCGCCTCTAGGATACAATGGAGCCTCTGTTTTAACAGATGGGTGTATGCAGTTTGCACCACTGAAAACACCCCAATTCCTATGTATGTAATCAAGCCTTGAGTGATCAAGAGATTGTATTGGCCAAATACAATCTCAGTTTTAAGAAAATAGAAGAAGAAAAGGTTGTTGTATTATAGAGGGAGAGTTGTTTGCAGGAGAGAAATTAAGTAAGTTCACAAGATGCTGAAACAACTTATTTATACTGCATTGATACCTCCTGGAGCAGTCACAAATGTGACTGTTCATGAATGGATGGGTTCCCTTTGGACATGTAACTGCCACAGCAGTTTTTCCAACATTTCAGACCAAACAATTATTCCAGCAACTTCCAAATAACTGTCAACAGTCATCTAATCCATGTAACTGTTTTACTAACAAACATAACTCATATTTCTCTTACTAAAATTCATATTTTGAAAATACACCAACAGTAAGTCTTAGAAATGTAGAGATTTTGTATGTTTAAGCTAGAGTCTAACCACTAGTTGGCTAGACTCCGATCTTCTTCATGTAATCCATGTTCTAAGCTTGTAATACTCATGTAAATATGTTATGGATGTTCAAATCTCAGTTCCATCATGTACATATGTGTTTCATGATCATTTTTTGTTAATCTCTAAGCTCAAATCTCAAATCCAAGCATGATATGATCCATTTATTCAACATGTATACAATCTGTCCTCTTTTTGCTCTTCCATGTTTATCCATGTTTATCCATGTTTTGGCCCATGTTTGTCCATAAATAAACACTTGATAATGTAAATAACATGTTAATAAACAAGTTCTCAAATTTTCATGGTTTTATTCCAAGTTTAGATCATATTTTGAGGTCCATCTTTGTGCTCCATGTAACCAGTTTGTGTACCCTGTTCAGTTCATGTTTTCATGTCCTTTTTACTCCATTATAACTTCGTTTCTGGACTTAACTAAAAATATGAAGTTGTTCCTAATATATTGTAGATGATTCATGTGAAGTTTCATGGTCATATTACAAGTTTAAGTCATGTTTTGGAAGATATCTTTGTAGTTCAGATGTGCTGCCCTGTCTGTAGCATTTCAGACCAACTTGTGTTTTCATATTTAAAACTCAACCAAAACTCGATTTTCAATCTGAGATAAAAACATGAAATTTTTTCTCAACAGACTAAGGAAAGTTATAATATTTTTGGAATAATTTTATGACCTAATAAAAGGCCTCTTTCAAATTTTGGAAATAAGTGTTTTCTCTCAGATATATATTTTCCAGATTTTGACACCTAAATGTCAGAGGCCTTTTCAATCATTAAACATGTTTTCTGGACTTTAAACTTGGCACAATTCATATTTGATATGTTATCTTCAACTTTTATGTTTTGTGTTTTTCCACATTCATAAGATATGATAGAGTAAATTGGCCATGAAAGTCGGACATGCTATATGTTTCCTGTTCTGGGCAGATTTCAATTCTGTATTCTTTGGATGATTTGAACATGATAAACCTATCCATAAATCCAAAAAAAAATCATATGTGTTCCTTAACATGTTGGGAGAAAATCTCAAGTTTTGTTATTTAGATTTGGAGCAGGTTTGACAGGTACAATTGCACGGGGACGGAAGATTGTCCTAAATCAACAAAACCTCTAAACTTGGACATTTATTTATAAGGGATTTGTCTCCCTTTTTGTAAATAATTTGTACATAATTCCCCCTCTCCCCTTGAGTGTTTCTTTGTCTAAATGTGTTCAAAACCATTTTCGAAAACCAATCGGGAATCCACCCAAACCGGTTCCCGGTTGTGACTCAAAATTGAACCGATCTAGACTAGGAGACACCTTTGTATATAAACACACTTTTTTCTCAAGGTTAGGTCATAAAAGGCATTTTCAAAAGGAAAATTAAAATCAAGCGTAGGTGGAAGCATGCTAGAGACTGTAAGGGCGAGTGGTGTGCTGTTAATCACCTTCTCCTCTCGTAACTTAGCCCCCGAACCCACTTTCTCATTTTCAAACTCAAAAAATGTTTTATCTCTATTTTATTAAAATAAAATGAGGTGGCGACTCTTCTTTTCAAAACTCTAGTAGGGTAACCATTATGAGAACACGAGCGCGGATTTAGGTTCGAGCGCGCGGGCTCTCACACCGTCAGATCACTTGTGGTACACAAATGGTACACAAATTGTGGTACAGAGGATCTCATCTCGCAGCAGAGTGGGGCCAAGCGCCTAGGCGGGGCCGAGAAACTACACATTCATTATAAATATTTTCATATCACCCTTAACTTTTTTCTTTAATTTAAATTTAATCAACATTTTTATGGGACGGAAAAATGAAATAAACACCAAATTATAATTCATAATATACTCCCTCCGTTTCATGAGAACTGAGACTAAAGGAAATGGCACAAGAACTAAGGAATACTAATAAAATAGGGAAAATGTGGGGTAGAAAATGAAGAGAGAGAATTAGTGGGGTAAATAGTAGTGTTGGTTGAATAAAATGAGTGGTGGAGAATGAAGAAAGAGAATGAGTGGTGGGGTTGGGTGAATATAAAATATTAAAAAGTTTGCCATTTTTGGCAGTCTCAATTGAGGTGAAACGGACGAAAAGGGAAATAAGTCTCAGTTCTCATGAAACGGAGGGAGTATTGTATATTTACACCTAGCATAATTACACATAGATAGACTTGGAGATTTCAGCAACCAAAAAAAAAAAGACAAAAAAAAAAAAAAAAAAAAAAAAAAAAAAAAAAAAACACTAGGAGCCAACAATTTGAAGGGTACTCAGCATTTGGAGTAGTAGAAATTGAAGGGTGGATGGCACTTAGCTTTGAGAACTTTATCCCACATTGACTAGGAAATGAAGTTTCTAAGCCGACGGATACTATAAATTGAGGAGCCAACAATAAGAATGGAACTTTAGCCTTTGAACGCTTCCCACATTGATTGTGAAATGAATTGTATAGGCAATGGAGGACTAGTTTAAAAAATTGAAGGCCCAACTTTCCAATTGGCACCTAGCTTTGAGCAGATTCAGCTTAGAGTTCGCACGCCTAGGGAGTGCCAAAAGCGCCTATAACGTCTAGTCAGCGCTTAAGTCGCCTAGTTGGCGCCTAAGTCGTGAAGCCCGCCTAGATCTGTTTAGCTACGGCTAGATTCGCCTAGCCCGCCCAACGCCTAATTTGGCCGATTTGATGAAAGTCGCGGCGAAACACCCTTGACTAGGACCTAGGAGCGGTCTAGGCGTCTGTCTTTTAGAACACTATTATATGTGAAAATTTATAACAAAATATGATTTAGTTAATGGTAGAAAGCGTGCTTCATTTCAAGAGGTCTTGTTTTTGAATCCAGGTAAGTTCAATAGTATTTTTTTTTTAAATATGACACTTTAACAATGCCATAAAATTCCCGGAATTTTGAAAATTCCCGAAATTAGCAGCACTTTTAAAAGTGTCAAAAATTTTGCGGCACCGTAAAAGTGCCTGAAAGTGTTGCTGACACCATTTTTTTCGGCACTTACAAAAGTACCGGAAAATGTGCAGTGCTGCTGCTAAAGTCATTTTTGTTGTAAATCAGATTCCCCGTTTTGTAACTTTGTTGCAATGTGATGTAATAATGGATGGAGTGTTATAAAATTAACGAAATGTTTGTCATGTGCCACACACATAACACTTGAGGGGGCACAATTGTCTTTCCGCTAAGGCATTTAACGACACTAACGAAGTTGAAAAAGTATTTCCAAAAATTAATGTCATTATATGTCAGTTGTTTAACGAGATCTATAACCCCCACTAACACCATCACCATCACGATTACAATTTTCATATCCATCCCTATCAGCAGTAACACGACCATCACCTCCACTCACAACCAACGCCACTGCCGGCATTCTCCACCACCAGTCCACCACCCACCAACCTCTAGCACCACAATTTTCCACTATCCTAACCTTCTTCATCATTCATCACCATCATAACTGTTGGGTTTTGTAGTAACATGCACAGCGGAATTAAGCATTTAAAATTTTCATGAAACCCAAAGCCAATAGATCCATTCATATGATTAAGTCAAATACAACATAATGAATACTAGAATACTAACCCTTGAAGCCTTTGATTTTGCAACCTTGAATTCGGTGGAGACTTGAAACTTTGATCACGAACATAAGTTTGAACACGAACTCTTGAAGATGATAAGTTTCACCCTCTAGCGGTATCCACACCACGAACGAATATCAAGAACACTTGATCTTGGTTGCTAGACCAAATTATGAAACACGCTTTCACAATTGTATTGACTATATGGAATTATGAATATTCTTGTTCTTCACCTTTTGGATCTTAGAACAAGAAAATAACCTCTCAAAACCCTTTGGAGGCAGTCACAATAATGTTCTTAATGACTGCTGAAAGGATCCTTAAATAGGTCCTAATCCTTAACCCTTAAGGACTTAGGAAACCTAAATCCCGTCACAAAATTAAGCAACAAGATTTCTGGCCCGTCAGCACTGGCACGGTCGTCCCCTATAATTGGCACGCCCGTGCCAAACGGTTCGAACCTGGCAACCCTTTTCTGGTAATTGGCACGGTCGTGCTTCATAAACAGCACGGTCGTGCGCCTATATTCAGCACGGTCATGCCATCTGGCGCGCACCCAAGATCTCCTCAGCCGATTAATGGCACGGTCGTTCACATTAATTAGCACGGTCATGCCAATCCAAAAAGAGTGATTTTTCCATAATTCCAATTCAGTCCTTTGGGATTCGTTCTATTCGTGTGTAACCCTCTAGGATTACACTAAGTTGGCAATGGGCCTAAACTGAGTCCATAAGATATAATTAGGTTCTAGAAAATCGTCATACCTACCCAAATAGTGTAACTAGATACAAGTTCGCATTTATTTTAGAATATGTCAAAATCCCTTTGTCCACGATGTCTTTGAACACAAGTCATGGTCAACAAGTCAACTTGTTTTGTTCAATACTTTTCTCGATCCCGAATATGTTGATAATCCAAATGACATTGATCCAATCAATCAATTTGAGTTTGGCCAAACATTTCATCAACATCATTCCTTCAAGGGGCCCAAGCTTGACATCTCTCCGAAGAGGGACAAATCCATTTAGCTTATTATTCTTCCCTACGTAAATCCGATTATGCCAATCATACCCTTTATAGCTACCCGGTTAAAGGTAACGTTTGAATATGTCAAACATAATGTTCATTAAGTGGAAGACTATAGTAACTTCATGTCTAAGGATTCAAATGACATAACTAATATGAGATATATGTATGACATAGACCATGACATAAATCTCATACAGCGGGTCATGTCCAGTACCTTGTTCCAAACAAGTACCCATAAATCTAACATGATCATCCCATGATCATTTAGACTTTATACTAGTGCTTAACAAGATCTAGGGACGGAGATTATTATAAGTAAACATGAGCATTAATAATAATCAAAATATCTCTTCATTAATATGAATATAATGATAACACATACAACGTTTTACAAACGTGCCGAGGGCACCAACACCAACAATAACCACCACCAATGTGTTGTGGTATAAACCCTCCAAACCAAACAAATCGCAAGAATAAATCACGCAAACCCAACAAGCAAGAACGATAAAAGAAGCAAAAACAGTAAAGAGATACAAAGAATTATTTACCCAATTCGTCAATATTTTTGACTACATCTGGGGGCACTACCAAGCCAGGATCATGCACTATAATATGTAAATCTGGAGTTACAATGAGTTATGGGGCCGAACCCTGCTTATATACACAACCTAGAATAAAGACCAAATCCTAGTCAAAGAATGAAACCTAAAATCACTCAAATTTGGCCAACCCAGTTTTCCCGACACTTTGTGCGGCCGCACACTATGGCCTGTGCGGTCGCCCACCTTTGTCACTAGTGGCCCTATTCCGGCCAGATGACTTGGGCGGTCGCTCGCCCCTATTCTGGGCGGGGCTGCTCCTTTGATTTTCTTCCATCGTCTTTGATCGCTAGTCCGATTGGTACTCTATTCCAACACAATGTTATTTATACCACAATCCAAAATTCAAAAAGAAATAAAAAATGAAAAAATCAGAAACAGGGGCAGCACATGTAGATTTATGATTTGAAATTTTGGAATAAAATCATTAATCAAACAAAATCAGAGATGAAGGAATCAATAATTTAAAAATTCAACCATACTAAATTTCTCCCTCGTCAAATTCCATATTTGTAAATCGAAACAAAGGCCCAAATCTGAAAAGGGTGATGGGTCGACAAAGATTTAACTTGTATTGTCGGCGGAGAGGAAAGGGAGATGACGGCCAAACCACAGAATCGCCAGATTTAAATAAAGACAGATCTGAACATATCTGGAGAGGGAGGGGTGGTGAGGTACAAGCGCCAGCGAGATGAAGCCACTGGAGAAGAAGATCGGAGTTTGCAAAGAGGAACAAAGGTTGACAAAATGACATATATGCGTTTTAAAAAGACCTTTTTACCCGCTCAATCCTTGGGAAAATGACATATATGCGCTTTAAAATGTCATGTGCAACACTTTTCGTTAGTTTTTATAACAACCCATCCATTTTTAAATCACATTGCAACAACTTTACGAACCTAAGAATCAGATTTATACATTTAATTAAATATTGAATAACCAATTGCAACAAACGTTAAAACACAGGTAACCAAATTTCAATTAGCCCATGTATAAACCTGAGTAGTCTACATGATAGTACTTGTTAGTATTTTAGTTTTCATGCCAAATCACATAAACTGACATTGAAACAATCAATCACCTAAAAGTTGTTGATTTCTTTTGAAATTAAACACTTTCTCTGTTCCTAAATAAATTATGAACCTTTTATAAAAAAAAATCCAAAAAACATGTCAAATTTTAGATAACTTGCTAAATATTCTTTCAACGCACAACAAATTCTATTTCACACTTAGTCTATACAATATGCTGAGGTTATAAAAAGTTTTTATTGTATTACTACCAATACCTACGTTTAACCTTTTAGCAAATGACTTTTAAAGTAAAATTTGGACATTTATGTAGGCATGAAAAAGTAGTAAAATTATTAACATTGAAAGAATCGATCAACTAGCACCTAACATTTTTGGTATATTCTAAACCATTATACTATGCTTGAGCTCCGCTTTTAACCACCCATGTTTTTTTAGCAGTTTTAACTAGCATAATTCAATTATGTTTTTATTAAACCTAAATGGCCTAACGACGTCCAATGTTATTAGAAAATCCTAACAAAACCTAATCTAACATAACGATAGTTAACGCGATTAACTTGGACATAGCCTGCTGCATGGAAGATGCAAGAAATTTATATCACCCAAATGTACCACTTTTCCCTTCTGTTTCCCTTAGCAATAGCAATACTTTGTGTCTTGGTCAAATGTTTAAGTGTTTGGGATAGAATTTTTATCTACATTTCCATCTTGAATGTCTCAACTTGGCACAATATCTTGACCCTTCAAGTTGTCACCAAACAGACTTACAGGTATATTAACTAACACGTTTTATTTGAATTACATCTCTTATCCTATTTTTCAGGAACACAACGCAAGTAGTGGGACACGATTCCAAAATTACATGTGACCAAATTGGACTCAAAGACCAAGTCAAAACGAACGACTCTTATCAACAACGAAGAAGATATGGTCTAACCAACTTTCCGAGATACACAGCCTCATTAGCAAAGTCTATGATCGTTCTCTTAAAAATAGTTTCACACCATTTGTAATGCACACACATGCACCTTTACTGATTTACTTATCTCTTGTTCTCGATCATTGCATTGTTCATCACCATTACTAATAAAATATCATCTTTGAGGTTTTATGCCCGCTAACAAGTTGTTCAAGGGCTTTCCTCGTTAATTATCATGTCAACTTGTTATTGATTCCTTTACAATTTCATTCCATTGTACCCAATTTCATTTCTTAAAGTTAAATTACAAAATTTGACCAAAACAATTTGGTGTCGTCAGTGGGAATTTTGGTCTTATAATTGTTAAAAGGAATTTAAGATGTCAACCGCAATGTATTCAGCCATGACTTCAGTTGGTTTGAGATCGACAGTGGAGACAATCCCCATCTCATCAGAAGTGGTATCTTCAACTCAGAGCATTAGTGGCGTCTCAAGGCTAATCCAGATTCAAGATGGATCATCCACTGCCGCAAATCAGGAGATCCCTATCGACATCGCTTCCAACCTGACTTCCATGCTGCGTGAAGTGAGGAACCAGATCCAAGTTCAGAATGATACCTCCAACATGCTGATGAATTAGGTTTCCAGGTTGCAGCGGGAGGTGACTTCTCTTCAAGGTGGAACATTGGTGGTACAGCAAACCAGCTTTCCTAGCATCTTTCAGTTTGTTGCTCCAAATGAGCCTTACAACCTGTACTCTCCATATCAACCCAGAAGGCTTACTTTTGGGAGTGACATTGTTGGATCATCTGGATTTGGTGGATTTACACCAGCAGCCAGCCTGACCAATAGTACCATTGTCAATCATGAGGCTGTCCTCCAACTTCAACAACATTTATGGCCCCGACAACAGTAGCAATAGGGAGTTTTAACCCTCAATTTGATTTTAATCATTTTAATAATTATCAATTTGCTGCTGCTAACAATGATGCAGGTAGCCTACTTAGCCGACAAATGCAAGAGCTAAAAGACCTGGTTATGAGTGTGCCAGGGATGACTATTCCATATAACCAGCCATCTCCAACATGTTACAATGAATCTCGCTTCGCTCCAGCCATAGCCAACGTGGTGATACCAAAGAAATTCAGTCCACCTCACATGAAGCAGTATGGTAGGACAATAGATCCAACTGAACATGTTGCATTGTATCAGGAGAAGATGGATGTGGTCCACATTCCACCTCAGTACAAGGAAGCATGCTTTTGCAGGGGTTTTGGTTTAACTCTTACAGAGGCAGCTTTGAGATGGCTCATCAACCAGCCTTTGGGTTCTATTGGATCATATGCTCAACTTATCAACTTGTTTACTAATCAGTTTTCGTGCAACAGGGTTTTTGAGAAACTTACAAGTGATCTTTACAGGGTGGTCCAGCAACCTGATGAACTACTTAAAGACTACCTGAGCAGGTTCAATAGGGAGGCGGTGAACATCTCTAACCTGGATACTGTAACTGTAATTGAAGCCTTCAGGATGGGACTCAAAAAGGATTCTCCTTATTATGATGACCTAGTGATGACACCATGCAGAAGGCTGGACGAGATCAGAACCAGAGCTTCCAAATTCATCAGACTAGAAGAAGACAAGTTGCTTCAGGATAAAAACAACCAAGAAGAATGCAACTCCAAAACATTCCAGTAGCAGAGCAGACTCATCCCATTCTGGTGGCAAGATGGAGACATCTCATGCCAGATCTAATAGGGGCAAACCCCACTCTAAACCCGACTCCTCTAGAATTCATGTTGTAGATGATAATGATGAGGATGATGATTCTTCATATCCTAGAATTGATGACTATTGTTTTTTCGTTGATATTGCAGGATTGATCAATTCTATGGACAACCTGGGTGAGAAAGCAAGATGGCCCAAGAAGGCAGACAAGCCATCAATCTGGAAAGACAAGTCCAAGTGGTGCGCCTATCATGAAGACTTTGGGCACACTACAGAGAATTATATTGCACTCAGGAAGGAGATCAGCCACTTGTTGTCCAAAGGTCTCCTCAAAGAATTACTTGGTAGAAGCCGTGGATGTACTGAAGATCGTGCAGACAACCAGGAGAAACAGGCTGAGAATCCACCACCTCATCCACCTCCAACCAGAGTGGTCACATGATTAATGGCGGCTCAGATATCTGCGGAACAACCTATTTAGCTGCAAAGCGTCGTGCTGTGGATGCAAAGGAGGACAAGTCATATATGCCTTCAAGATCTGTCAACAAGGTGAAGGGGCAGGAGATCTCTTTTGACGAGGACGATAGGGTCAGTATCCAGGATCCGCATCATGATGCCTTGGTAGTGAGCCTTCAGGTTACCAACTGTTTGGTGAGGCGCATCTTGATCGATAATGGAAGTTCAGTCAATATCTTAACAACTGATGGTTTGAAAGGAATGGGGATCCCACTTGAGAATGTGACTAAGAGTTCATCTCTCTTAGTTGGATTCAGTGGTGAGACAAGGCATACTTTTGGGGAGATTACTTTTCCAGTATATGTTGAAGGGATTAACTCTATGGAGAAGTTCTATGTTATAGAATGTCAGTCGTCTTACAACATCATCCTGGGTAGGCCGTGGATCCACAATGTTAAAGCTGTACCGTTAACTTACCATCAGTGCCTCAAGTTGCCAACACCTTGGGAGTAGTCAAGGTGTCAGGAGATCAGCAGACTGCCAAGGAATGTTACAAGGTGTCAATGAAGGCAGCAAGCAGTCCTAGGCAGGCATAGCAATTACATCGAAAGGCTTGAGATGTACTTGAAGCTGCAGAGTTTGATATTAAGGAGGTGCAACTTGACCCTTCTAATCCTGATGTCAATGTTTTTATTGGTGCAGACTTACCTCCTAACATAGAAGAAGAAATCATTGAGTTTCTGAGGAGCAGGTTGAAATGATTTACTTGGAAGCATGAAGACATGACTAGAATCAGCAAAGATGTTATTACTCACAAGTTGAATATCGATCTAAATGCCAAGCCTGTCCACCAGAAGCGTAGGAAGTTTGCTCATGAGCGCAACCAGATCATTAGAGAAGAGGTTGAAAGGTTGTTGAAGTCCAAGATGATCAAGGAGGTTGACTACCCTAGATGGTTGGCCAACGTGGTGTTTTTTGAGAAGAAAAATGGCAAATGGCGAGTCTGTGTGGACTTTACAAACTTGAACAAGGTGTGCCCTAAGGATCCGTTTCCCTTGCCTCACATTGACTCCCTAGTTGATGCAACAGATGGCCATGAGGTCTTGACATTTATGGATGCTTCTTCAGGATTTCAACAAATTCAGATGGAACCTTCGGACCAAGAAGACACGGCGTTCATTACTCCAGATGGTATTTATTGCTTTATTGCAATGCCTTTTGGATTGAGGAATGCAGGAGCAACCTACCAGAGATTAGTCAACATGATGTTCAAGAATCAGCTTGGAAAGACTATGGAAGTGTACATTGATGATATGGTGGTAAAATCTAAGTGCATTGAAGATCATGCTCGAGATCTAAAGGAGGCTTTTGACATCTTGGAAGCGTTCAACATGAAACTGAATCCATCAAAATGCAACTTTGGTGTTAAGGCTGGGAAGTTCCTCGGCTACATGGTGACCAAGAGGGGCATCAAAGCAAGTCCAAAACAGATCAAAGCCATCATCAACTTGGAGTCTCCAAAGAATATCAAAGAAGTGCAAAGGCTCACATGTAAAGTTGCTGCCCTAACCAGGTTCATCTCCAAGTCGTCTGACAGATGCAAGTTGTTCTATGACGTGCTGAGGAAAAACAAATTGTTCCAGTGGACGGAAGAGCATGAGGCAGTCTTTAACCAGCTTAAATATTATCTTGCAACTCCGCCTCTGCTTTCCAAACCAGAAACAGGTGAAACTTTGTACCTATATCTCTCAGTTTCAGAAAATGCAGTCAGCGCGATCTTGGCAAGAGAACAAGATGGTACACAACTTCCTATTTATTATGTAAGTAAGTCTTTTCTAGATGTGGAAACCAGGTACTCCCATCTTGAGAAACTTGTTCTTGCTCTGATAACTGCTTTTATTAAGTTGCGCCATTATTTTGAAATTCATCCTATTATTATGAGGACTAACTATCCTGTCAGTAACGTGATGAGAAAACCTGAGATGTCAGGCAGGATGGCAAAATGGTCTGTCCAACTTAGTACATATGATATCCAGTATCAGGCAAGGACTGCGATCAAGTCACAAGCCCTAGCTGACTTTGTGGCAGATTTCAGTCCCAACCTCCAACCTGAAGTTGAACTCAAAGTCCAACAACTTGAAGGCTCAAACTCTCCTAGATTCTGGACACTTTATACAGATGGAGCATCAAATGCAAGGTGCACAGGTTTAGGCATAGTCTTGAGATCACCCCAAGGATAACTGATTCCTCAAGCTGTGGCTTGCGAGTTCAAGGCGACAAATAATGAGGCTGAGTATGAGGCCCTCATCATGGGTTTGGTTACTGCTTTAAATCTAAATGTTAAATTCCTCAATGTTTATAGTGATTCCTTGTTGTTGGTTAACCACTTCAATGGATCTTATACAGCTAAGCACAGGAGGATGTCAAGTTATTGCAGCATGTTAAATCGTTGGCTGGACAATTTCAAGAATTTACGTTCCAACAAATCCCAAGGGAAGAAAATGCTGAAGCTGACGTATTGGCCAACCTAGGGTCAAGTTGCAGGAGCATATTGAACAATGCCATACCTATAATTCACATCTTGCATCCTGCAATAGATCAACCTGAAATGAATCAAGTTGATGATCAACCTAATACATCGACTAATTCCTCGAATGAAGAGACATCTTGGACACTGCCCATAATAAAATTTTTACAGGATGGAACAGTGCCACAAGGTGTCAAAAATATAAAAGCTTTCAGGATAAAGCTATCAAGATTTATATTAATTGATAATGTACTGTTTCGTAAGTCATTTACATGTTTGTACATGAGGTGCTTGGAGCCCCAACAAGCTGAACAAGTCTTAAGAGAGCTACATGATGGTGAATGTGGCAATTATTTTGGGGGCAAGTCACTGTCTTCCAAAGCATTGAGAAAAGGATACTATTGGCCAACCATGCGCAGGATGCAATCAAATATGTTCAGAAATGTGATGCTTGTCAGAGACATAGCAACATTCTGCACCAACCTGACGAGCCTCTTCATCCTATAATATCACATTGGCCCTTCATGCAGTGGGGAATAGATATCGTTGGAAAGTTTCCTAAGGCACCTGGGGGCGAAGTATTTATGTTAGCTATGACTGATTACTTCTCAAAGTGGATAGAAGCTGAAGCCTTTGTTCAAGTTAGAGATAAAGAAGTTATTTCATTCTTGAAAATAAATATCATCAGCAGGTTTGAAGTCCCTTCAAAAATTATTTGTAATAATGGTTCCCAGTTCATCAGCAAGAAGACTTAGGATTTCTGTACAAGATGGGGAATCAAGTTGATCACATCTACACCAGTGCATCCTCGAGCTAATGGTCAAGTAGAATCAAGCAACAAGTTGATCGTGAACAACCTAAAGAAGCGTCTTGATCAGAAGAAAGGAAGATGGGCCGAAGAGTTACCTCTAGTATTATAGGCAGATAGAACTACTCCTAAGACTGCAACTGGACAAACCCCTTTCTCCTTAGTATTTGGAACTGAAGCTGTATTACCAGTAGAATTCTCCATCCCAACAGTAAGATATGGGCTAATAACTCTAGAGGACAACCAGATTGTACTTGTAGAAGATCTTGACACCATTGATGAACTAAGAGATCTAGCAAAAATCAGGATGGCAGCCTACCAACAGAGAATCGCAAAGTCTTACAACAAGAACGTTTGGATCAGAAGGTTTCAAGTTGGAGACATGGTCCTCAGGAAGGTATTTCAAAATATGAGGAAACTAAATGCAGGAAAACTTGCAGCCAAATGGGAAGGTCCCTACCTTGTTGACGCGGAAGCTGGTAAGGGCGCATATTGGCTCTCCACCTTGGATGGCACAAGGATACCAAGAAGTTGGAATGCAATCCATCTTAAAGAATACTATATGTAAGTTCTAGCTTGTCCATTCAATTCCGAAAAACATGTATGATTTAATTAGCTTTATTTCAATTTTGTTATTTCAATTTATTTATCTTTATTAAACACTTACTGACTTAAGCATCGGAGGGCTGTTAGCCAAGCTAACACCCACCCCTAATATGTGTTTGTTTTTCAAGGCAATGCAAAGTTTCAACTTAGGTCAACATTTTCAACATGTTCAAACGATCTGCTGAGTTGACAATCTAGATGTTCAAAACGATAACAATCAACTTGCTGACAATATGTTGGATGAAAGTTCAACTTGTTCAAATATTCAAGTAAGCACTTTGACGTTTAAACTTAATTTTCTTAAAGTTTGTACTCAGGTTTTAAAGGTTTTCACCAACAAAGGTTTAAAGATTTTACATCTTTCTTAAGATTAAGGTTCATACACCTTCGCCCATGCGCACGTTTTTCACATTTGTTTAAGTTGTAAGTTGGCCAGTGTATTTATTACATATTGATTACCATCTTTCACTTAGATAATTTGTGAACTCGAGTTATTTACAATTGGTTGTAACATTAACATGTTACCAAAAAACAAAAGTTTAAAGGATATAACACCTTTCCATTCATACTGATATCGCCAACTTGTTACATCTTGTATGTTACCTTTCAATTCGTACTAAAGGAACAACTTCAACAAAGTTGCTTTTCTACTCTATTCCTACCTTACTTACATTACCAAAATGTAGCATCACAAATTTACACTTAGAAATTCAATTGTTCTTGCAACCAAAACGCCAAAGTACCAAAATAAAGTTCAAACATACTGAACTATTTTAACATAGCATCCAAAAAGGTTCAACTCATGCTATCACAAGACATTAGTGAACCATAGTGCAACCAGGGTCAAACATGCCCCAAAAGCAAATTACATCCTAAGGTTATCTAATTGTCTTAGAGGACACCCCCTCTATTTTAAAACCAAATACTTAAAACATAAAGAAATTGTTTTTGTTGCTAACAACTTGCAAAAATAAAGAAAACATACCTCACCCTTCCAGCACTTCATCAACCTTGGTGCCTTGGTTCTCATCAACTTGCTCCATTGGCTCCACATCTTGAAGCTTAGAATTGACTTCACCAACTTCTGGAAGAGCACCTGTTATGCCCCTTAAAGAAGCTTTCTCATCTTCCACATTCCATTCACCAGCTTTACCAGCCAAGTACTCTTCAATCATCTGGATCCTAGCCTCAAAAACCGAGCGCCCATCTTCCCTTACATAGCGGTCCTCTTGATTCTGTAATTCATCTCTCATCTTCTTGCTGGATGCTGCCAGCTTGACTGTGAAACCCATAATCTCTACATCCTTCCTCTTAATCTCTGCATCCTTTTCCTTTACAATAATCATCGCTTTTTCCTTCTCTGCCTTGGTTTCCTCAACCCGTATATTGGCTTCCTCAGCCTTCATCTTCCACAACTCAACCTCCTTGGTCAGCATGCTCACAGCATCATGAATCTACAAAATAACAAGGAATAGGATCAACATCCTGCACAATTTCACAGAAAACCTTAAATCTTATAGGCAACAACATTACCTTTTCAACCAGCTTCTCTACCACAGGCTCAGAATAATCAAGATCCACAATCTCCCTCTTCTTCCTCTTGAACAGAACAGCTTCTCCAATCACTAACTTGGGCTTGGTTGAAACTTCAGCTTTGGGGACAGATTGCATGGGATCATCAACATTAGGCTTCTTGAACCTAGCCAACAAGTTGCTCGCACCGTAGGGGTTGTCAGATTGAGTAGCTGGTACAAATGATTTTTTATTTTTAGTAAATAAATTGTTTTTTTGAAAATAACTTAAATGCAGGAAAAAGGCCTACCAGAAGACATAGTTTGACCAGTTCATTCTCTATCACTTTCTGCACCAACAATAGTACCATGATGGACAAATTTCCTTCTGTTGGAAGGTTGTGAACAAACAGCTTCAACAATTACCAAAGTGTCGTTTAACTTAGGAAACAAGTCGTCATTTCCAACTGCAAACCGGAAGCACAAAAAAGATGAATCAACATGATTAATCAATAAAGCAAAAGAGCAAAAGTTAAATCCCTACCATCCTGCTTCCAAGTTGAGAAAAAATTCTCCACTCCCTCCAAGCTATCCTTCCTTACATAGAAAAATTTCCTTTTCCAATCTCTATCCTGATCAGTGGACTTAGTTACCAGACTATAAGCCTTATTTTTTTTCCCTAAATCCATACCTGTGAGGACCATGTGACCTAAGAATATAGAAGAAAGCAAGTTCCTCTAAACCTACCCTCAAGTTCAAATCTGCGCTCAACCTGTCCAAAGTAACTAGGTTCTCCATCCTACCAGCATAAGTTGGGTAAAAGCTAGACCGGTATCTTCAAAGAAACAGGTAATCAAAGGCGAAAAAGGAAAGGTCAAGCTAATGTCAAAGGGATATTCAGGAAAAGCAAGCCACTCAAGGGAAACACAATCGGCGGCTAAGTTAGGGTTTGGTGGCAAGAACACAGCAGTTTGGAGAAATTTAGGTTTTAGGGCTTCAATTTGTGTAGGCTCCAGGATACATCTTTCAGAATCATGGTTGTCTATCAACCCCAAGCACCTAAAACCTTCGGGCAACTCAAAATCCATGTCAATTTCAAGCTAAAAACAGACAAAGAAGAGGGTAAATTGGAAACTCACCGGAGGTTTTTTCTTCAAAGCAACTTCTATTTCTCTCTCTCTGCAGAAATGGAGGATTAAATTCACAATGGGGTTATTTATGTTGATGGATTTGACGGTTCTAGACCCCTACTAAAACTCAAGAACCTAGAAACTTCCCTAAACCGCTAAATCCAACCGCTCAGATAAAAACTTTCGCCACGTGTTTGCGACCTAGAGATTTTTGAACTCCAAGAAACTATCTTTGAATTCAAAAATCAGGGTCAATTGTTTGGGCTAGAGTTTTTATCTTCATTTCCATCTTGAATGTCTCAACTTGGCACAATATCTTGACCCTTCAAGTTGTCACCAAACAGAATTACAGGTATATTAACTAACACGTTTTATTTGAATTACATCTCTTATCCTATTTTTCAGGAACACAACGCAAGTAGTGGGACACGATTCCAAAATTACATGTGACCAAATTTGACTCAAAGACCAAGTCAAAACGAACGACTCTTATCAACAACGAAGAAGATATGGTCTAACCAACTTTCCGAGATACACGGCCTCATTAGCAAAGTCTATGATCGTTCTCTTATAAATAGTTTCACACCATTTGTAATGCACACACATGCACCTTTACTGATTTACTTATCTCTGTTCTCGATCATTGCATGTTCATCACCATTACTAATAAAATATCATCTTTGAGGTTTTATGCCGGCGAACAATTTGTTCAAGGGCTTTCCTCGTTAATTATCGTGTCAGCTTGTTCTTGAATCTTTTACAATTTCATTCCATTGTACCCAATTTTATTTCTTAAAGTTGAATTACAAAATTTGTCCAAAACATTAAGATTAGCATATTTGGTTTCCAATTTTTTTCAAATCTTCCACCACTGCAATTGTTTATGTTTCTTCTTTCTTCAACAATTTGATTTCAGCCTTCATGGAATTGAGTTGAAGCTTTTCCCTTTCACTAACCTCTTGATCAACCGAATGAAAAAACTAGGGGTGATCATGGTCCGGTCTGGTCCATTTTTTTGACAAAAAATCATAGAACCAGAACCGGAACGAATACTCTGGTTCTATAAAAATTTTGAACCTGAACCAAACCAATACTTGCGAGAACCAATATACTGGTTCTGGTTCTATTGGTCTGGTTTATTCCGGTTAAAATCATTTGAAGTTCATTTGTTTTCAAATAAACCAATACCTGGGAGGGAGAAAGGCGGCGTAGTTGAAGAGTCTAAGACTAAAGTTTCACTCTCTGGGTAAACTGAAAAGAGGATATGATATGAAAAATAAAATTTGAAAAGTGAAAATAACTTAATAAAGATTAGGAGTCTAGGACTTGGCTTTGGCGATTTGAGACCTTAGGGCGTAGGTTCGGTACAAAGTTACAAATAAATAAATGAGTACTTTTTTATAAAGCAATTTAAATGGATCTTTAAAAAATTATAATGCAAATTTAAGTATATAATTTTATTAACTATATAATAATACATATAAAATAAATATATATAGTATATATGCACAACTGGTGTAGTTCGGTTCTATCCGGAATCAATTTTACCAAGAACCAGGACCGAACCAATATACTGGTTCTTTAATATTTTGGAACCAGAACCAAACCATATGTACTGGTCTAGTCTAGTTTTAGCTGGTCTGGTTCGGTTCCTTTGGTCCGGTCCGGTTCCAATTTTTTTTGCTCACCCCTAGAAAAAAACCCGTAATATAGCCGGGAATTCTACACAAAACAAACAAAAAATAATGTTAATTTACTATTGCATATCATCTTCCATTACTCAAACATTACAAAGGCAAAAAAACAATTTTTACAGAACTTCATAGTTTGGGCACCCTATAGATCTTCTTCCTGGGTTGTCGGTCGTCCATGAGGTTCACATAGGTGCAATTCAATTGCAATTGCAGTACCTCTCAACTCCAATGTCGGTTCTCTTAAATTTCTTGAACCCAAGATCAATTCGAGCTCTCTCTCATGTAAATTGTGAGATCCCATCAACAATTACAAAATCAACCTTGACTTCCTCCCGATTCCACCTCAATTCAGGTCGCTTTTCTCCCAATTGTATATTATGAATAACTGGTATTTGGGTTTTCAAGTAAACTAGGGTTTCAGTTAGTTGGATTTAATAACGATGGGGCAAGTTGAGTATTGTTATATCCGTCCATGTTCTATCCACGTTATGTCCAAGTTAAATCTCATCAACTATCGTTAGGTTAGGTTAGGTTTTGTTAGGTTTTTCTAACAATATTGGATGTCATTAGGCCATTTAGTTTTAATAGAAATGTATTTAAAGTAGGATGGTTAACACTACTAAAAAAACATGGGTGGTTAAAAGCGGAGCTTAGTCACAGTACAGTGGCTTAGAATGTCGATTGACCCTTTTTAAATAAAACAATGAAGTAATCAAATAGTTCTAACTCAAGTGGTATCCAGTGTTAGCTTATGGTCTTAACCAAGGGAATGCAACTCTTTGTGTTTGAGAAATACATTAATGATATACTCCCTCCGTCTCATAATAAGAGGTACAAATTTCTTCTTTGGTTTCCCATCGATAAGTCACATTACCTAAAATAGAAATTTCAAAAATAATACTTCTTTATTAAATGGTGCCCACTTGTCATACTCACAAAAACTATCCACTTACTATTCCTGTCACGCCCTGAATCTCGAGGCCCTGTTTGGTACCTCGAACCAAGTACGTGAACTCTACTATAAAACCAACCTAATACCATAAACATGTCGATGAAAAACCACATCCGCTATGCAAAAGCCGGAAACATAATAAGTCACGACTAATGAAACTACACCTCAACGAGATTATAACTCGGAGACTATTTACAAGTACGGAAGAAAGAACGACTACCCAAAAGACAACAGTATTTACATAACACTATACAACCAAGGCCTCACGACAAGAGAATATACAAAAGCTCCGTAGAGCAACTATCCCAAAAGAGTATAACCTGCTCCGAAAATTCCCGCAACATCAGATCTCACTGCGTACTACCTCTAGCTTTCCTGTGAACTAAGGAAAACAAATGGAAAGGGAACGGGGTGAGATAAATCTCAGTAAGTTACTAATGCAGCTACATGGCATAATATCATGCAAATCAACTGAATAGCTGAATCATATAACAGCATAACTGAACAACAGATATCACACAACATGAGAGGCTCCCTATCGCCAACCGTCTCATACCAGTTGGAAATAACGACCAACTCATCATGCAGAATACAAGACTGAAATAAACACATAACAAAGGATACTGAGCCAAGGTTCCCCCAAAAGGATATAACAATCTAAACATCATCAATAGAGCCGCATCGAAGAGCAGCATCAACAGGGAAGCATCAAAGAGCTAAAGCAGGGGTTCCGGAACCAAACAACAACAAGAACAACAGGGGGAGGGAATGACAAAAAGTCATAACCCAAAACGTGTAGCTAAAATACTTACACAAGGGAGCTAGCTCATCCCAACCAACACCATCATGGAAGGGGTAAAAAGGGGTTACCAGTGAAGAACATTATAATGAACTTGGCTCAAGTGTCATTATAATATCCATCACTGCCCAACTCAACCAAGTAAAACCAGCTGGACTTTTAACTATTGCACAATAAGTGTATGATTCCAAAATAGGGAACCATACCAAGTACATCATAAAGATGATAAACTACTCATAAAGAGCCTAACAACCAAGTACATTAGAAACATTTCTCAAACAAAGGATTTCAAAGTAGGAAACCCCACAAAAGCATCATAAAGATGTACAACACCAAAAAGAACCCAAACGGTTACACATTTCATACTTGATCACAAACGGACCAATCTTACTACTTTTGTGTTCCACAATAACTATCTAGGTACCCTAGGATATCACCTAAGACCTAGACCACGATTGAACCATAAATTAATTAGATTAGAACAGTTTAGTTTCTCCAACCCCTTGGGCGGCCGCCCACAACCATCTGTGCGGTTGCCCAAAACACAACTCTCAAGCCCTAAAATCTTCCAGACTGATGGGCGGTTGCGTACCCCGTTTGGGCGGTCGCCCAAACCCTGAAACTGATGAATTTTTATTCTTTTCCTTTTATTTCTAAATTCACCGTCTCAAAAGTACTGTCACCATTTTTATCTAACTCAATTGAGTCCATTACTGAATTCAGCAACACCAAAATCACTTTTTTAACACAATAAATTTCAACTTACCCAATCACTTACCACAAAGAAACAATTACCATCACAATTATCACATAATAAATATATGAACATTTTTATAATAAAAAGGGGAATAGTAACTTACCTACTACGGAAATAATATCGAAGAAATTATATTTTGATCGGCTAGAAATGATCTACTCTACTCCCTGAACATTTTGGTGAAGTCGGATTTTAGAACGGAATGATAATGAAAGAGGAATATTTGAAAATCTTGGTCGAAAGCCTTCTTCTGTTCTCAAGGCCAAGGGACGGAGAGTATTTTGATGCTGAGAGTCTGGAATGACTTAATTGTGAAGTCTTTTAGATCATTTATAGATTTTCATAAAAGCCCCTCTAGAATTATTATTGACACTTAAACCTCACATCTCTCATTTATATACACCTCATGCATGGAATGAAATAAGAGAAAGGCTGATCATTTAGTTTTGTTTTTATACAAAGAAAAACAATCCATGTGATTTGCAGTTGACCAATGGAAACCAAGTAGATAAGTCAACTAAGAAGGCTAGTCAATTCTTTCTCAAATATAATCAAAATATTAGTAAGCAAATATAAACCAAGATAGTGTTTCCCCAGGCCCCCACCCAACAACAATAGGTCGTCAAATTGACCAAAACTAGTAGGTGAAGTGTCCAAACATTAGGGTAGTCAACGAAAGTCAACTCATTTAAATATATTTCATTTGATGAATTATTATCCACTAAAAAAATTTCATAAAAACGTTTTACAAAGTTAAATTAAGAAAATAAATATTATTTTGAAAGCTCTAAATGTCTAGAGTAAGTAGCATTTTTCGGATTTAAATTTCGAATAGGTCAAGTCAGTCATTTAAAATAAGAAAACTAACACAAATTAAATTATAAGATAATATTCTCTAGAAAATTTATATGAAATTGGGACGGGTCGTCACACTCTCTCCCCCTTAAAAGAAATTCTCCCTCGAATAATAAATAATGCTTGCCACTCTTAGGTAATTCCTTCAAGAAAACTTAATCTCTCACTTGATCTTAAGATCTCTTTTTCGGTTATCGGCATCACAGGTGTACCAATTCTGAATCATAAATGATCTATTTCTGATTAGCTTTACACTCTCAATCAACCCTTAAATCATTAACACCCATAAGTTTTACTTTTCTGGTTCATCCCTATCATATATTATTTCCACAAACATCCCGCGTAATCATACTACTACCTGAACAAATAAGGGAAGGAATAACACCAACGATTATAACATAGAAGCACATATTAGGAAGGTAGACCGGGTTACTCAATCCATTATAATAGAACACTATTGAGGCGTTATCAATTATATGATACTCCTACTGCAAAATTCATCATCATATATTCCTATACCTTTAGGATATTGATGTGCCACATCCGAATATTGTCAACCCAAGAATCCAATTATATACACGAAAATTTACCGTTATCAGCTATTCGATCAACTATGATTATTCAATTTCATCCCATTATATATTGTTTCTAATTGTATGGGTAACTTACTTGGTCTTGTGAATCTCTTTAAGTGCCTATCGTCGAATTTCCACTAATACAATCATCTTTCTTATATGATAAGGCATAATACAGTCATAATCTTTGAATTTCTCAACCCACTTGCATTAACTCATATTTATCTTTTCTAAGAAAATATATCCATCAAATATTGATAGTCTAATAACATAACATTTCGAACTTGGTCCCAAAAAAAAAAAAAATCTGCTAAGGCAATATCAATAAAATCACAATCAATCCCAAGTCATAGATAGTTCTATTTATCAAGAGTTAATCCTCGAAACATATACAACTACTTTATCACCTTGAATCGTTACATACCTCAATCTCTATTTGGAAGCATCACTATAGATAATGGATTTATCAATTTTTACTATAATGGGTAATGGGGAAACTTGACATATCTCCAAGAAAACATAACACTGGTCATACCTTTTAAGATAACAGTGATACTAGTCAAATCCACGAAACAATATCAATACTGAAATTGTCATCAATCATCATTTCAATATTTGAAAACTGATTTCACACTTATCAATCCCTACTAAAGTCAAGAAGTTCCCAGAAATATGTGTATCTCATTTTACATATTTGTATCCACTTGTAGAGATCAATAAATACCTGAAGGAACCCATTGCAAAACAATACATCCTCTAACTCCTGCTAGATCTTGCGAAACATTGTTTCTTTCAAGCAATTTTAATATAATCCCAAATTGATATTAATTCTCAGCCTACGACTTGGTGTATGTCAATATGTCCTTAAGTAATTCACCCCCAAAATCAAATTATGATTTGAAAATAACATTCCTCGATACCACTAGACCATTTATCCATCTAAATGACATAATCACGAATTCATAATAAACATACCTAATATGAGAAATTGTCTTCGATATATCCTCATATTTGACCTTTGACCAATAATAGCCACTTATCAATCAAACTCAGACTAAACCACTGATCAACTTCAGGAATTTACTAATTCACCAATATAAGATAACAAGTACTAATTCGTCATAGTGACCTAGTTGAGCTCTCTGAAAATATCCAATTTAGACCCAAAATCCCCTAATTCGGATTTCGATGAATTAGATAAGAATTTATTAAAACTCAATCCACACTTGAGTTATATATCATGGACTGCTGCAAATAAAATAAATTGTTTTTCTGGGAATAATACGAATGTTTACTTGATCTATAAAATATGATATTTAAGAAGTTCTCATAAAAACATACAATTTAGCCTAAAGAATCACTCTATTACGAGCTCGGATGTATTTCTTACGATATATCTAAAGTTCACACTATTCAATATATCTCTATGGTTCTACAGAACCAAGACTCGAATTTTGGGAACAAGATACAGAAAATCATCTTATGAAAATAAGATCATTGGAAAGGTCTTTAAAATATAGTCAAATTAGACACTTGAATCATCAAATTCCAATTTAAAATGATTAACTTACGATCATTTTAATTTACTAATTTCTTCAAAACTGTAAACAATTCAATAGCACAAAAATCGAGATTCTGGAGCAATTCAACGCCTATCTAAAATTACAAAATTAATCAAACGGAAAGCTCTCAAAAAGTTAATCGATTTAGGCTCAAAATCACTTGAATCCGGTTTTAAATGAATAAGTTATGACTAATCACAATTCAATCAAGCTTCCGAAACTACACATGGACTGATCTGAAACATTTACAAACTTAGTGACCAAAATGAAATATCCGAAAATACTCATCTTCAAGCTTTCCCCTAATCTCTGAAACACTTTTCTTCCATGAAGATTAATATAACTTCTCACAAGAGATGCATCCACTTATAATCCATTATGCTTCTAAGCAAAGTCACACATACCAGTATAGAAATATTCACCACCAATCGATGGCAAACAAGAGATTCGTGACACATAAGCTAGGCCATACCACTTAACTCATCAATATCCTGTATAGGTGACATAACTAAATCACCTTATATATACCAGTAGCAATCACGTAGTTTCGTATTCGAGAATACACCTCAACATAAATCACAGAATGAGGACAAACATGCGTATATAGCACGAAACATTGTCCACTTACAAAATAGATACGCCTACATCTTCCAAGACTCGCACTCTCGATTCTCAAACCATCTAACCCCAATGGAACCAATACTATTAACACCAGTCCTATGTCTGGTATACCACAAGAGAAGAAACACTCGACGTCAATATCACACCCTTAACCCAACCAACTAAAGCTATAGACCCTATCCAAACTTATAGTTAACCAGGGACCCGTATTTTCAAATCAAATTAATTTCCATAAATCCAAAAGAATACATATCAAAATCATTGAAACAAAGTACAAAATATCATTAATCACCCTAATTTCTCAATAAACTCATTCGTCTCAATTCTTCGACCCCAAACCTTAATAATAAAGGCAACTAGTTGACCTCAAATAAAACTTAGTTTTTCTAAACCTCTCACAATCGTAACATTCAAGTATCCAGGCCTATTCAATATCATAGTTCTTATTCCCTTTCAAGATCTAATCCCAATGCTCTGATACCAACTGTCACACCTGAATCTCGAGGCCCTATTCGGTACCTCGAACCAAGTACGTGAAGTCTACTATAAAACCAACCTAATACCATAAACATGTCGATGACAAACCACATCGGCTACGCAAAAGCTGGAAACATACTAAGTCACGACTAATGAAACTACACCTCAACGAGATTATAACTCGGAGACTATTTACAAGTACGGAAGAAAGAATGACTAATATCATATATACCCAAAAGACAACAGTATTTACATAACACTGTACAACCATGGCCTCACCACAAGAGAATATACAAAAGCTCCGTAGAGCAACTATCCCAAAAGAGTATAACCTGCTCTGAAAATTCCCGCAACATCAGATCTCACTGCGTACTACCTCTAGCTTTCCTGTGAACTAAGGAAAACAAATGGAAAGGGAACGGGGTGAGATAAATCTCAGTAAGTTACTAATGCAGCTACATGGCATAATATCATGCAAATCAACTGAATAGCTGAATCATATAACAGCATAACTGAACAACAGATATCACACAACATGAGAGGCTCCGTATCGCCAACCGTCACATACCGGTTGGAAATAACGACCAACTCATCATGCATCACACAAGACTGAAATAATCACATAACAAAGGATACTGAGCCAAGGTTCTCCCAATAACAATCTGAACATCATCAAAAGAGCCGCATCAATAGGGCAGCATCAAAGAGCTGAAGCAGGGGTTCCGGAACCAAACAACAACAAGAACAACGGAGGGAAAATGACACAAAGTCATAACCCAAAACGTGTAGCTAGAATACTCACACAATGGAGCTAGCTCATCCCAACCAATACCATCATGGAAGGGGTAAAAAGGGGTTACCAGTGAAGAACATTATAATGAACTTGGCTCAAGTGCCATTATAATATCCATCACTGCCCGACTCAACCAAGTAAGACCAACTGGACTTTTAACTATTGCACAATAAGTGTATGATTCTAAAATAGGGAACCATACCAAGTACATCATAAAGATGATAAACTACTCATAAAGAGCCCAACAACCAAGTACATTAGAAACATTTCTCAAACAAAGGATTTCAAAGTAGGAAACCCCACAAAAGCATCATAAAGATGTACAACACCAAAAAGAACCCAAACGGTTACACATTTTATTTAATCACAAACGGACCAATCTTACTACTTTTGTGTTCCACAATAACTATCTAGGTACCCTAGTATATCACCTAAGACCTAGACCACGATTGAACCATAAATTAATTAGATTAGAACAGTTTAGTTTCTCAAGCCCCCTGGGCGGCCGCCCACAACCATCTGTGCGGTCGCCAAAAACACAACTCTCAAGCCCTAAAATCTTTCAGACTGATGGGCGGTCGCCCAGACCCTAAAACTGACGAATTTTTATTCTTTTCCTTTTATTTCTAAATTCACCGTCTCAAAAGTACTATCACCATTTTTATCTAACTCAATTGAGTCCATTACTGAATTCAGCAACACCAAAATCACTTCTTTAACACAACAAATTTCAACTTGCCCAAACACTTACCACAAAGTAGCAATTACCATCACAAGTATCACATAATAAATATATGAATATTTTTATAATAAAAAGGGGAATAGTAACTTACCTACTACGGAAATAATATCGAAAAAATTATATTTTGATCGGCTAGAAATGATCTACTCTACTCCCTGAACATTTTGGTGAAGTCGGATTTTAGAACGGAATGATAATGAAAAAGGAATATTTGAAAATCTTGGTCGAAAGCCCTTTTCTGTTCGCAAGGCCAAGGGACGGAGAGTATTTTGATGCTGAGAGTCTGCAAAGACTTAATTGTGAAGTCTTTTAAACTTAATCATTTATAGATTTTCATAAAAGCCCCTCTAGAATTGTTATTGACACTTAAACCTCACATCTCTCATTTATATACACCTCATGCATGGAATGAAATAAGAGAAAGGTTGATCATTTAGTTTTGTTTCTATACAAAGAAACACAATCCATGTGATTTGCATTTGACTAATGGAAACCAAGTAGATATGTCAACTAAGAAGGCTAGTCAATTCTTTCTCAAATATAATCAAAATATTAGTAGGCAAATATAAACCAAGATAGTGTTTCCCCAGGCCCCACTCAACAACAATAGGTCGGTCAAATTGACCAAAACTAGTAGGTGAAGTGTCCAAACATTAGGATAGTCAACGAAAGTCAACTCATTTAAATATATTTCATTTGATGAATTATTATCCATTAAAAAAAATTCATAAAAACGTTTTACAAAGTTAAATTAAGAAAATAAATATTATTTTGAAAGCTCTAAATGTCTAGAGTAAGTAGCATTTTTCGGATTTAAATTTCGAATAGGTCAAGTAAGTCATTTAAAATAAGAAAACTAACACAAATTAAATTATAAGATAATATTCTCTAGAAAATTTATACGAAATTGGGACGGGTCGTCACAATTCCCTCAACACTTTCTCTCTCTTACCTCACTTTTGTTACTTGCAACACCTATTCCACTACTATAATTTTTAATATGTACTCAATTTGTCCAAGAATAAATGTTACAATGGCAAGTCAATGTTTTTAAGATTTTAGTTGTGTTTCCTAGATTGCTCTAATCTATTTATATGAACAGCGTGATAACTTTTGTGACATTGCAATGCTTGTGCCTATTAAAATGGGTAGTATAGAAACATTACCAAACTTCATACTCTATTTTTAGTAAGACGACATTTATTTTGGGACAAACAAAAATTGAAAGTAGGATATTTATTCAAGGACAGAGGGAATATACTCTTTCTTTAATTCTCCTGCATGACTAATTTTGTGCCACTTATTGTTGGACGGAGGGAGTATACGTGTATTAATGCTTTTTTATATGTGCTTGATTATTGGGAGTATGCTTGTAATATTTTATTTATCTATTTTTATTTTAAAAAGATATGCATGTTTGATATATATCGTTTTGATGTTCATTATTATTATGTTTGTATATATTTGATTTTGAGATGTAACTGTGTACATTGTGGTTACATAATTATATATGAAAAAACTTGGTACTGGACATCAATTTCAAGTATCTACTCTTTTTTGAATTTTTATATATTTTGTACTTGATATTATTTGTACATTTAATATATATTGACTTCATGCACTACAAGAAAAAGAAGTTTTGGAGACGGATTTTGTGACAAGCTTGTGACGTATGTAAATTTTGGAACTTTTAGATGCACCGTGTGACGCAACTTTGAGACGGGGCAAATATTTTAAGCCAATCCTCAATAAAGATAACATTGTGACCGTCTGTTTGTCACAAGTTGTCACAAATTGTCACAAGTTTTTATCTCTCTTAATGAGGGAAAATTTCCGCCCAAAAAAATGTAACCGGGATTTCAATTTCAAACTTCTAATTCATGTGATGTTAGGCGGTAAAATAATAAATGTCATTAACCTTTGGTATTTACGGTTTCCCTGATTGTCACTTTTTAGAGTGTATAGCGTGAGAAATAGGGAGTGAGTCAGGGAGAGAGATAGCAGGGAGAGACGAAAGAAGGGTTTCTCTAGGGCTTTCTATTAAAATTGCAGAACGAAGGTAATTCTCCCGTTTCGTTGTTTTTCCGGCTCAACTATGGATTGCCTCGAGGTTAGTAAGTTACTCCCTCCGTCCCACTCGAATTAGGACAAATTTTCATTTTGGGTGTCTCATTCGAATTAGGACAACCCAAAAATGGAAATGTTTTATTTAAAAGGAATCACATTCACACTCACAACAACTTTCCACTCATTATTTACTATAAACATATAACTCAGTACATGTCTTATGTACATTGAGTTGCATATCAATTTAACTCGAGATTTGATATTATTCTTGTATATGGAATATTTTAAATTAATTTGTCTAATTTATAATGTTAGAACAAATCACGAAAAGAGCGAAACAAGAAATCTTGAACCCCATACAAGAACACAAGAATTTACGTGGTTCACCAACTTGACTACATCCATGTGCGGAGAGATAATATACTACTATCAACTGGCAATCACAAAAACAAATAACACTAATCTAGTTGCACGAATTATTAATCATAATAATTTTTGATTGTGCAAACCCTAGATCTAGAATTACACTCTCTGAAGAACTTCTTGAAATACCCTCTAGTTCTTGTTGATTATTATGCTGGGGATATGGTAGTATTTATAGTCTCCTAAATACTTAAACCCTTGACAATAAGGATTCCTTTTACTTTTAGAGAAAGCAACTATATTCTCGTAATAAGAAAACTACAATCCTTATTCTTGAATAAGTTTATAATCCTTGTACCAAAAGAAACACTTCACATACCAATCGATTCAAGTCACATGAATAACTCGATCTTGTTAGAGACATATTCTTAACCAAACATCATTAATTCAAAGGCATATTCCTAACATATGATATCATTGAGAAATTTGAGATATATTGGCTTCATGAAAAGGCAAAAGATTTTTACTTAATGTCTATCAAAAAATAAAAGAAATCATGATTGAATTGACAATGAAAATAGTATCAATAAGATCATATTTGATTTCTATTTTCAATGCTACACTACTACATCTAATTCCATATCGGATATTCTTGTGAGCATAGATCAAATTTATGCCCATAAATGACTTATTAATGGTTGCCGTGATTCGTTCCTATAAGGCTTATAGGATTGGAATGAACTTAACATTATGTCTTATTCATTGACCATATATTTTAAAATTGTGGTCATATTAAAATTTGGGCATTGACCTCAGTGTTGTTTTATGTATAGATTTTATTCTATTTTGAGTCTCGAAAGTAAACAAATTGTAGTTCCTATTGAATACATATATTACAATCTTTATGGAATATGGTTATTGGTTTCCATAGCAGAAAAAAGAAATTATAAATCCATTTCTGTTAAACTTAGTGTAATACGGCATAAGAGGAATAATATTTATGGTTTCAAAGCTTGCTGATATTATTGATCTCATATATATGTTTGTATAGTACATGAAAGAGAATCTCATTTAGAAAAAGGATTCTAAAGAGTCGGCAACAAGAAAGCTATCCAAATAAGAATCCTAATCTAACCAAATCTCAAACAAATATCAATCGGATCTCCTAAACCCATTAGGAGATCTAAATCCCGTAACACCCCTCATCAAGTTGGAGCATGCGGATTCAAAATGCTCAAATTGGTTAAACGAAATTCAAATTGGTTCTTATACCAAGATCTTTGGTAAAGATATCCGCCAACTGTGTAGATGTAGGAACATAAGAAGGAGCAATAAGACCTTCCTTCTACATCAGGAACAAAATGACAATCAATTTCAATATGTTTCGACCTTTTATGAAAAACTTGATTTTGAGCAAGATGGATCATTGATTGACTATCACAGAAGAGAGGAATAGCCTTTCGATGATGCACTCACAAGCTAAGTAAAACACCCTTTAACCATTTCAATTCGCATGTAAGGGCCACCATAGATCTATATTTGGCCTAAGTTGAAGAATGTGACACTTTTTCCTATTTCTTAGTATTCCACAAAATACTCCCTTTGCCCTATACTAAGAGGCACTTTTGGTCAAACCTACTTGAACTTTGACTAACATCTTATCTTATGCTAAATTATTAACTCCATAAAAAATTTAAAAAAAGTTACTCCCTCCGTCCCGGAGTAAGAGTCCTACCTCCCATTTGCACGGAGATTAAAAAATGGTGGAAGTAAAATAAGTGATGCGAGTGTAAAAGTAAAGTAGTAGAGAGAATAAGCGGGAGGGAATAGTAAGTTGATTGGTGTTGTGAGTATAAAAGTAAAGTAGGAGAGAGAATGAGTGAAGTGAATAGTAAAGATTTTTTGCCATTTTAGGAAAGAGACTCTTACTCTGGGACGTACCAATATAGAAAGTAGGACTCTTACTCTGGGACAGAGGGAGTACTAAATCAGTAATAGAAACATTATCAATAACTATTTTTAAACTTTTATGGAGATAAATTATTTAGAATAAAATGTTAGCCAAAGTTAAAATATGTTTGACCAAAAGTGCACATTGGTGTGGGATGGAGGGAGTATGTAAATTACCTAGAAAAACTAGCCATCCTGATAGTGACTTTCGGGTAGTGAGACAAGCAGCCAAGTCTGAATCACATCAACCGCTTAGAGATAAATTACTGTCACTTGTCAAGACAATGCCCTGACCAGGTGTGCCCTTAAGGTATCTGACAATTCGGAAGGAAGCTTCCCAATATTCAACTTGAGAAGTTTGCATAAACTGAGATAAAATGTGAACGGTGTAGGATAAATCTGGATGGGTGACAACGAGATAGATAACTCTTCCCACAAGATGTCTATACTACTCCGGATCAGAGAGACCTTGCCTGTAGCTAGACCCAGTTTGTGATTCTGAATAATGGGAAGATTTGCAGGTTTTAATCTCAACAAGCCAGTTTCAGAAATAATAGCTAGAGCATTTTTTTTTTTTGACATAAAAACAACCCAGAGTTATTGCGAGCGACTTCTATGCCAAGAAAATATTTTAAAGACCTAAGATCCTTCATTTTGAAACAATCACTAAGATATGAGTTGAACTTCAGTAAAGGAGCGAAATCGTTCCCCAAAATAACGAGATCATCAACATATAAAAGGAGAATTATCTGAACAACACCTTTTGTGAAGGTGAACAATGAATAATCATAGTAAGATTGAAGAAACCCAAACCCTTTTAAAGCAGTAACGAGGTTTGCATCCTACACCTTGGAACTTGTTTCAACCCATATAATCACTTTCACAAATGACACACCATATTCATTTTGGAGGTCTCAAAACGTGGGGGCAACTTCATGTAAACTTCTTCTTCAAGATCTCCATATAAGAAGGCATTGTGTACGTCCATCTGATGTAGTTCCCAATTTTTAGAAGCAGCAGCAACTGCTAGCAGCAACTGCTAGCAGCAACTGCTAGCAGCAACTGCTAGAAAGGCATGAATAGTCACCATTTTTTCAACTGTAGAAAATGTTTCCGTATTATTGATTTCTTCGTTTTGATGATTTCCGAAGACCATTAACCGAGATTTCAATCTTTCAATGCTTCCATATGAACAATATTTTTGATGCGATAAACATATTGATTTCCCAATGCCCTATTTCCTGGTGGTAGAAGCTCCAATGTCCAAGTGTCATTATCTTCCAAGGAATTGATTTCTTCATGCATGAAAATTTTCCAACCTTCGTCTGTCATGGCTTCATGGAACGACCTTGGCTCCCTACCCATTGTTAGGCCAGCAAGAAATTTTTGGTGTTTCACATAGAAATTGTCACAATTCATATTATGTGCTATAGGGTAAAGAGTATCTGACGGAAGTTGAGGAGAGGGTTTAGCGAGAGATGGAGTTTTAGCATCGATAGTGTGAACCATATAGTCACAAAGACAAACTGGAGGAATCTTCTCACGCATTCCCCTACCAAGTTCTGTAGGCTGTGGAGTAAGATCAGGAGTAAAATTATCCAGCTGCACAACTAGTGCAACAGAAGCTGGGGTTTCTAGAATGCCATAATTAGCAAAATCTAAGTCGATCTCCCAATTCAATTTGTCAATAAGCTCAGGAACAATGTTTACTGTTTCAAGTTCTTTTAAAGGGAAAATGTCCTCATTAAATTTAACATCTCTAGTGACAAAAAAACTCTTTAGCATCTAGATTAAAGAATTTCCAACCCTTTTTCCCAAATTGATACCCAAAAAGACGCACTTTTGACTATGACTGGAAAATTTATGACCACCTGCTTCTTTGATAGTGAGTAAAACATAAAGAGTCAAAAACTAGAATAGTTGTATAAGAAGGGGGTTTGCGAAATAAAATCTCATGAGTTTTGTTATGTAACAAGGGATATGGGGTACGATTAATTAAATGAGCGGAAACAAGAAAGACCTCTCCCCAAAAATAAATGGGTAGATTGGCTTGGAACGACAAAGCCTTTGCAACATTCAAAATATGTTGATGCTTTCTTTCAACTCTTCCGCTTTGTTGAAGAGTTACAATGTAAGATGTTTAAAAAATAATCCCGTAGCCGAAAAGAAATCTAACAAACACCTCAACTCAGTACCATTATCACTTTGAACAATTTTGATCTTTTCATTAAACTGACGAATTACCATAGCAAAAAATTGTCATAAACGCTTAAAAAACTTTAGTTTTGTTAATCAACAGATAGACCCAACAGCACGATAATAATCATTAACAATCGTAAAATATAACGTGCCCCACACGAAAAAGCATGTCTATAAGATCTCCACAAATCACAATGTACCATTTAAAAAATTCTAGTGGACTTATTGTCTCTTAACAAAAATTTGTCTCTATGATGTTTAGCACGGAAGCATACCTCACAAGCTTTATTCAAACTACAGTTAAAGTCACTAAAAGGAAGAAGTACCTTTACTATGCCTTCTGACAGATGTCTAATTCTTTTATGCCAGAGTTCCAAGGTAGATGTTGTTCGATGAACTTAAATATGATGATGTGTATCCGCTCCTTTGAAGAAGTAAAGTCCATCTCATCTAACACCTATTCTAATCAACTCCCTCAACTGGTCCTGTATAGCACATACTCCCTCCGCCCACCTCACTTGACACCAAGAGGTGGGCACAATAACTAAAAAAAAAGAATAAAATAAGGAAAATGTGTGGTAGAAATTGAAGAGAGAGAATGAATGGGGTAAATACTAGTGTTGGTTGAATAAATTGAGTGCTGGAAAATGAATAAAGGGAATGAGTGGTGGGGTAGAGTGAATATAAAATTATAAAAAGTAGGCTATTTTGGGAAGTGTCAAGTGAGCTGGGACGGACCAAAATGGAAATAAATGTCAAGTGAGCGGGGACGGAGGGAGTATATGAGAGTTAAATTGGACAATCCATTGCATGTCATCATTTAATTGTGAAGCCAAAATTAAATTATATTTTAAATTTGGAACAAAAAAAAACATTCCGAAGAATTATTAATTTTGTCTGTCAAAACAATTGATCCCTTTTTTGTAGCAATGACAGAATCACCATTAGAAGACCAACTGGACCATCAGGGATATCAGTAATGTGACATAATAGAGCCATACTACCAGTGATATGATTAGAGGCTCCTGTATCAATTATCCATACAGAATTATCAAACATACCAGTTAAGTGAGCCTCTAAAAGTCTAGTATTACTAAAAAGTCCTGCAAGAGCCTTCCACTGTTCAGCTGAGAAAGGATGAGAGGCTGTATTGATGGAATTTTCTCCTACAATAGATGCTCCTACAAAAGCACGGGTTGTGCTAGCCGTTGTTGGGGCAGTTGTTTGAACATCAGACCGCACATCTGATCGTACAAATCTTTCGCTGGCTGCTACATTCGCCTAAACTGAAGCATTACTCCATTCTTGCCTCGCCTAGCCCCCCTGAAAAGTAGTTTTGCCTCTTCTTCCTCTAGTATCAGATTTTCTACCTTCAAAACACCATAATTTCAAAGCATTGGCCTATCTAGTGACCAGCCTTCTTGCAATGACTGCAACTCAAGTGTGATTTGTCTTGGTGCACCACCTTTCCACGCCCTTGACTACCAGATCGAAGGGAAAAACTAACAACATCATGTGGTTCATCAGGCATTAAGCTTCCCAGCCACCAATTGTTGGAGCATGCTATTTTTGTGCCTCAATTCATGCTTGGTACCTGCCGTACAATCGCTGCAACAATCACAAGTGATGAGAGGCTCATGAAGGTGGTGCTCTTCCCACAAAGTAGTTACTTTTCCAAAATAGGTAGAGACCAACACAATCTTGGTTTGTTGATATATAGCAATGGAGGCTTTAGGTTGTTGAATTCTAGGACCATTCACTAAATCATATCTTGACTTTAATGTGTCCTATAATCGTTTAGCATCTGTTCCTCCAACTGGTTGCTCAGCTTCGGCCATGATGATGTTCTTGATTAAAAATTACCAATTGATACGATGTTAAACTTAGAGTAATACAACATAAGAGGAATACTATTTAGGGTTTCAAAGTTTGCTGATATTATTGATCTCATATGTTTTTATATGTTTTTATAGTACGTGAAAGAGAATATCAAATGATTCTAAAGAGTAGGATAGGGAAGCAATCTAAATAAGAATTCTAATCTAACCAAATCTCTAACAAATATCAATCGGATCTCCTAAACCCATTAGGAGATCCTAAATCCCGTAACACTTTTCCCTCGAAAAACCCACCTATAGATATTGACTATTTCGTTGAGGTATAACATCGAGTTTATTGTCACTTTGACCTGCGTACTATTAAAAGATTGACGATTTGCCCTCGAACTAAAGAAACTCACACTATGACCTGCGTACTATGATTTTAATAAAAAAAGTGCCCAAGGATAACGATGACCCGTTAGAAATCTAACGAACTGTCAGCATATGTTAAGAATTTAACAGATTTGCAATTAAAAAAAATCAAATCTGACCCTTACTATGATATTATTGTCATAAAGGTCAAAAAAAAAATTATATTTATATTTATTTTTGCAATAATTAGGATAATTTTTTTATAATATTTTCTTAATTATTATTTTTAATATTATTTTTGAATTGATAATTCCAACCCATCTTCATCACTATCTCTCTCCATCTAATCATCACCACCACAGCCGCCCATGATCCACCACCATTAACACCACCCACCAGAATCCTAAACACCTCCGTCTCCACCGGTCATTCCCTATCAACCTCCACCACCATCAACATCCTCACCACACCCAGCAAAACACTATCTGAGAGTCAGATACAAAAAATAAAAAATGCACATACGTAAATCACACAAACACACAGATGCACACATTCAAATCCAGATCTAAAAGTCAAATGGAAAATTCAAAAGGCATATCTGCAAATTAAATTCATAAACCAAACATCACACACACACACACACACACACACACACACTCGACTTCAAAATCTGAACACAATTTCAAAAAAAAAACTTCAGAAACACCACGTTAGGGATGGCCAAACCGGACCGGAACCGGACCGGAACCGGAAAACCGGACCGGAACCGGACCGGAAAAGCCCGGAACCGGAGCAAACGGGGAGGAAACCGGAACCGGACGAACCGGAACCGCAAGGCATGCGGGCCGGTTCAGGGTCACATATATGCCGAACCGGAACCGTACCGAAAATCCCTTATTTTTCAATAATTTTAAAGGAGAGGACCGGAACCGGACCGGAACCGTACCGGAACCGTATTGTGCCAAACCGGAACCGGAATCGGGGTAAGTGCGGGCCGGTTAAGGGTCACCCATTTGACGAACCGGAACCGGCGGTTCCGAACCGGAACCGGGCCCGGAACCGGTTTCGGCCATCCCTACACCACGTACATAGAGATGCACACAGAGAAATCAAACACAGATTTGGGGCCCATAAATTATCAAATACAAACAGCACCCAGAATTGACGAATTAAAAAAAAAATCAGATCTGGAGCTGGGTTGTAACGGTCGTTGGCGAGAGAGAACAGATGGGAAGGAGAGTGGCGGATCCCGCGTAGAATAGGAGAGGCAAAAGCGACGATGACGACGGAAACACGAGGAGAAATAGTCAGACTTGCGTGAGCTTGGTTGGTGTTCGGTTATTGAACTCGCCGGATTTAATGGAAGGTGCACCGGGCGGGTTTTTAGTTCTTGCTGAGCGCCAGCGATGAAGACATGGTTAATGGAGGTTGCGCCAATGAACTCAAAGCTTGGTTTGGCCGGTGGGTTGGGTATGGCGTAGGGAAGAGGTGAAGGCGAGGGTTCTTGGGATGAAGGTTGGGGAGCCATCTGATCTGGGTAGAATGTAGAAATAACAATATCTAGGTTTTAATTATGGTTAGAATGTTTTAAATTCACCCCTTGTATTTTATTATTCATTATTTTTGAAAAGTTAAATTTATTTCTTTTAATTATAGTTATGCTCCTTAATACTTTCAAGTCAGCAGAAATGGCCATGTAATTATGCCACATAGGAATATATGGATCAAAATTGTTTTGGGACAAAGTGAGTATACCAATTTATTAATATAAAAAAAAAATCAAAATAAAAAAAAATTATAAATATAAATAAATTTTGGACCATTACAACATTAATATCATAGTCAGGGTCAGATTTGAATTTTTTTTATTGCAAATCTGTTAAATTCTTAACATATGCTGACAGCCCGTTAGATTTTTAACGGGTCATCGTTATCCTTGGGCACTTTTTTATTAAAACCATAGTACGCAGGTAATAGTGTGAGTTTTTTTAGTACGAGGTCAAATCATCAATCTTTTAATAGTACGCAGGTCAAAATGGCAATAAACTCGTATAACATCCCTATATTGAGAAGAGTAACAAGAGAAGAACTAATAGCCGTCTATATATGTTCCTTCCAGAAGTTGAAGTTTCCGCATAATAAAGCATGTGTTCTATGGGCAATGCTAGGAGCACAAAAAAAGTTCACAAAATAATGGATACAAAATGAGGTGGCGATATTTTATTAGTTGCATCGATTGTGGACCCGACACACTCTAATTAAAAGTACAAAAAAATCATGACACCTCATTTTGTGAGCTAAATTTTGAATTTTTTTTTTTGTAATTTATATTTACCTGTGTTCTATTAGTCATATCTGATTTCTATATTACTCCTACATTAGCCCACATAAGATTTTGTGCCTCGCATATAAAATGAGTGACTCACTTTAGGATAACCACCGAAATGTTCAATCACAAAACCGTTGCTATTTGCAAGTAGAGCCGTCAATTCGGGACCGTCCCGTCGGGATGTCCCGTCCCGCTATATATATGGGACGGGACGGGACAGTATATTCTTATCCCGAAAAAATGCGGGACTATTCGGGACGCCCCGTATGGGACGCGGGACAAAACGGGATGGGACGGGACGGGACGGGACGTCCCGTATTTTTTTGAAAAGAAAAAAAAATGGTTACATAGTTATTAAAAAATCGAGCTTGCAAGGTTGTGGAAGTTTCTACCTCCAAGACTGGCAAGCACGGTCATGCTAAGTGCCATTTTGTTGCCATTGACATTTTTAATGGCAAAAAGCTTGAGGATATTGTACCTTCATCCCATAATTGTGATGTCCCTCATGTCAACCGCACCAACTACCAGCTGATTGATATTTCTGAGGACGGATTCGTGAGTTTGCTGACTGATAATGGTAACACAAGGATGACCTTAAGCTCCCAACCGATGAGTCCCTGCTCTCCCAGATTCAGGATGGGTTTGCAGAAGGGAAAGACCTTGTCGTGTCCGTTATGTCTGCAATGGGAGAGGAGCATATCTGTGCGCTAAAGGACATTGGCCCTAAAGATTTTGCTGGATCCACAACCTTATTTAATATCAGAATAATTTATGTTTCACTTGCATTATACTTATCTATGTGATCATTAAGAAAACATGATAAATTGGGACGGGATGGGACGGGACTATTATGTTATTTTGAGTGATGGAACTTGAAAAATTGACATTTTTTAATCCGGTGATCGCGTCAACCTATCCCGTTTTTGTCCCGAATTGTCCCGCGTCCCGAGGTGATTTGGGATGGGACGGGGTATTTACGTCCCGCGATAAATTGGTCCCGTCCCGTATAGTTGGCGGGACATCATGGTTTTGTCCCGTCCCGTCCCGTTGTCCCGAATTGACGGCTCTATTTGCAAGTAGCGGAATTTAATTTCGACGTACGACATTCCCCATTTTCATTACAACATAGGGTGTGTATATATAAAAGTTGATTTAACTACCTAATCATACACTAGTGACAACAGGAGGCAGCTCTAATTCAGGGTTATCCTTGGGCAGCTTCTCCTTGTCCTCCTTTTGCTCCTTCAACTCACCATAAAAGTAAGAAACGAAACCCCAAAGAGAGAGGACAAGCGCAACTCCCTTTTCTGCTTGAAACTTCTCCTGATAAAAGATTACCGCTAAGACTTCCGTCACTGGTAGGAGGACCGCAATTATGATGCCAGATAATAGTGATGAGGCACAGAAAATGACTCCTACTGCTCCTAAGAAGAAGCACTGCCAAAGTATCGCGCTGAAAACCAGAATTACGTAATACTTACTCTCCCCCAGTCCAAAATCTCTTGCTTCTTTTGGAATAGCCTGAAAATTATGTCCACAAGTGATCAAAGATTATTCAAACAATTCTAGCTACTACCTAATTAAAAAAAAAAAAAAAAAAATCTCAACTGACACGTGAACGCTTTTATGGAGCATGTGGTATCTTCTTGTACTTAATTAAATTCACACTATAAGTATTTCTATTTATTCATAAATGTAACTGCTTTTTTTTTTTTTTTTTTAAGACAAATCCATAAAGAAAGTAGGAATTTACACTTTTTTTTTCTTTTTTTTTTAATTATTATTACTATACAAAAGAGCATAAATTATTACATCTCAAGACACCACAAAATATTTATTTGTAAATACTACCTCTGTCCCTAAATGAGTGTCCAAATTTCATTTTAAGGGACACTGAAAATCTCAACTTTGTTGTACAATTTGGTAGCAAATATTCATATATTATCTTGTAATCTTATTTCCAAACACTTAGTTTTGCACGTATAAAGAAACCGGTGAAAAAAATTTCGAAAAAAAACATTTAGAGACAAAGTTATGTTCAAAAAAGACACTCATTTTGGGACAAAGATTTCTTGAAAATGGACACTCATTTAGGGACAGAGGGAGTATTTGTTTCCGATATGAACCAACCTATGTACTCTCGACTTTGAGGAGTTCGAGGTTGGTGACATCCAAAACTGTGGCAATTTAAAGGAGTTTTGAGTGTTATTACAAGAAATTTGCGCCCCCCCCCCCCCCCCCAATATAGGGGGGCGGTCTAGCCTAATGGAAGCACAGGGCTGCCTCGCAGTTCGACTGAGCTCACCTGCTTCTATCTTGTAGTGCCTAATCACTAACAATAAGGTCTTTTGATGCACATTTGTAGTGCGCTTATAGTAGCATTTGTCAAATAGTCATCTCGAGTGGTCCCTTGCAAAATTTGCTCCATTATTCATGTGTACTCTTTTGAATTCTGCCGTCAAACTTGTAAATACTCATCAAATATTTAAAAGTCTCCAAAAGCTACTTTATAAATATAAACAACCAAAGTTAGACTCATTGTACTTTATACTCCCTCCATCCCAAAATGATCTTCATACTTTTTTCGCTGTCGTTGCGAATAAACTTTTAGCAATAATTTTAAGTTGATTTAGTTGTCGTAATAAAAATCTAAAACTTGGTATTGATAAATTTCCTTCGCGATAAGATCGAAAAAAGTATGAAGATCATTTTGGGATGGAGGGAGTATATCTTTGTCTATCTACATTTTCCTAAATTGTATGGATTAGATATAATCACCTACTACATTTTTGGTATATCTTGTTATTTAATCTCTATTTTATTTAAGGAAAGAATGTTGAAACTCAATTAAGATATCTGATTTTCTAACGTGTGCCCTAAGGACACATGTTAGGATTTTAAATAAGGCAATTGATGTATTTATTAAACTTACTTTGATCTATTTATTTCCTTAAATAAAGCAATCAATCTATTTATATACTTCCATAAATATGTAATTTTACATATATAAATAAAAACTTTCAATAATTACGGAAATGAATAGGTTAAAGTAAGTTTAACAAATGTATCATTGGCCTTATTTAAAATCTTAACATGTGCCTTATTTAAAATCTTAACATGTGCCCTTTAGGGCACAAGTTAGAAAAACCGTTAAGATATACCCCCTTCATTTTTTTAAAGAAAGTCCTACTTTCTTTTTTGGTATATCCCAAACTAAAAGTCTCATTATTCAAATGGCAAGGGATGAATAGTGTTATAATTACAAAAAAAAAAAACCCAACACTCAGTATCTTACTTTTTACCCACTTGCATTGCAAATAGTGTTTTTGACAATTATATTTTCAACCCACTTACAATATTCATTAGTTTTATATTATTTTATAATAAGCGTGCAAAACCAAAGTATCTTACTTACTCTGAAACGAAAAGAATACATAAATAGGCTTGGTAGCTTTTGGCACGATGACATAAAACCTAACACTTCCTTTTTGAAATGAAAACCTAACACTTTTTCAGTATATCTTGTTAGGGGTAAATTTTTGTTTTTATGCACAGTGCATATTATCTGACATTGAAGCAATCGAACACCTAACATTTTTGGTAGATCGATCTATTTAAATAAATTAGTGAAGTAACTAACATTGAAGCAATCGAACAACTAATGTGCTTTTGGTATATCTCGCTTCCAAATACATTTTTGGTATATCTTTTGGAGTCAAAAATTGAATAAGCAATCCAACAACTACTTCATCCGTCTCAGTTTAAGGTTCTTAGTTTGACTATCCACGCTTATTAAGAAACTAAGGCAAAAACAAAGGAAATGAGTCAACCAAAAATAGAAAGTGAAGGATATAAATGTCGAAACACTATTCATGAAGCAAGTTGGTGAAAATAAGTTAGGTAAGTAATGGTTTTTTGTAATTAAATGGACTTTTTGAGGGCAAGAGTCTCCAAAGCACTATTCATTCTTTTCCATTTATGGAATAAAGAAACTAAGAACCTTAAACTGAGACAAACCAAAAAGGAAAGTAAGAACCTTAAACTGGGACGGATGAAGTATATTTTTTTGGGATTGATCATGTGTATATATATGAGGTAGCGAGTAATTATTGAAATTCAAGCAATCGAGCATCTAAAATAGTTTTTTTAGTAGAGTCGTGAAACATTTTTCATGATCATGTACAAGATGTAGGCCATTGTGTGTGTTTTTTTTTTTTTTTGAACAAGGATGTAGACCATTGTTGAGACGACCTATCGTTGTTAGGTGGACTATTTTTAGGACCGAGTTGAAAATGTGGGCACTTTTTTCGGACATCCTATGGCTATGATGAAGGGTAAAATAGTAATCGTGTCAACGTAAATCAAATTTTAGTTAAAGTGATAAAGAGGGTTGGTGTTGTTACCTTTTGTTCATTATTGATGAGCATCCCTACTAAGCAAAACATGGTGGCAAAGAAACACATAACAGTCTGAAACTCGAGAACAAGGGTATACGTAATAGACTGCTTAGCCTTATTATACACCAACTCCACCAACGGCAACACAAACCCGTACAACCCCGCCGCCGCAATTGTCATCACGAACCCGATTATATACTCCTTTTTCGACTCCCCCTTCGGCCTATCACTGCTTGTATGCAGCGCCAACACTCCCGCCCCCACCGTCAACAACACCACCGCATTTATCGAAAACGCACTAAATTTCTGCTTCACCAATAGGAACGCAAAACCCGCCGTAAACGCCAGCTGGGACGCGATGATTATTGCTGATGTGGATATCGGTAACCGAGCCACGCCATACGCGTAGAGGTAGTCGTCGGCACCAGTGAGGATTCCGACCACTGCTGCTCCGGCAAATAGGCGGGGACCCATGTAAATGAATTTGGTTTTGCCGCCGGTTTTGGCAAATTTGCGGAGGAAGAAGGCGACTATGAGGACTAATGCGATGAAGGGGAAGCCGGCGGTTTCTAGGAAGGCGGAAAGCCATACGCCTTTGCCGCCGTGAATGAAGTATAAGCGCATAATAAGTGGCCCCCCGCAGTTGCCGAGGGAGAGGAGGATGGAGTTGACTATGAGGAGAGTTTTTTTCATGGAAGGGTTGACTTTTGATTCCATGGTTACGGAGATCTAAACCAGAATTAACAGAAAATATTGTAAATTATGTTTTGATTAACTACCATAAATCGAAGAAAGTTTTGATGCAACTTTATCATGGATGGTACAGAAATGAATGAGATATCGAATATATAGGGGGAAAGAGACACTGAGAGGAGCTGTGTTCGAGTAGAATTGCTTAGTCTGAAAAAACATTTATGTTTTGAGTAGGTTTCGGGATACTAGTTTCTCATTAAATTACAGAAAGTCCACTTTTTTCTTAGTACAAACGTTTGGCAAACATTTAAATTTTTTTTTTTTGAAAAACATGAATTTTAATTGTTTAGGGAGAAACTAGTTTCCCCAAAAATCTTGAGTTATCTTTTTATTTGAAGTCAGTAATTAAAGAAAATGATTGGCCCACATTTAAATTGTTTTTCTTCAAAAATAATAATGAAAATTAATTTTAAAATGTAAGTGTCTCTTTAGAAAATGCAATTATGTAATAGAAATTTAAGAAACAGAACAACATTAATAATACTCTTAATTCAGGGGCAAAAAAAATCCATAAGTTATTTTTGGCTATATGACCAACAAAAACTGAAACACAAAAAATAAAAAATAAAAATTGGAATTCATCATAAGCATGCAACCCCGCCGGGTATGAATATCAACTTGAGGACTATAGGAGTACAACTTTTAAAACCTTAAATAATGCAATCAAATTATATGGGATGAAATTGTGGACTCTTGTGTCTGACCATACTAAGGCTGAATTTGTATCTTCCTTCCTTGTCTTCTTCATTTGACTTATGATCTTCCGGCTAGATCCAGTAACTAGGTGTCACTTTGTGAGCAATATATTACCATTCTAAAATTTAAAACATAATCTTTCTGATTGAAAAAGATTCTCACAGCATAATTATTTTTAGTTTATTTAATTAATCAGATATTTATAAGATCAATTTTCTTTTGTGAGTTAGTATTTGGAACGCAATGTGTGTTTGCCGTTGTTGACTAATTTCGGTTGATACCATCCTATAAAGTTTGCCAAAATCTTTAAAACGCGTTTAACGAAAGGCTTAGGAAAAACGTGTTTTTAAAAAACGCGCGGTGACATTTTTGTAAATAATCGGAACTTCTCAAACGGTTCTGGATATCAATATAAAGCCTTCTGGATATGATATTGATATCCAGTATCTGTGAAAGTGATAGCCAGAAGGGTTCTGGATATCAATAACAATGCCTTCTGGATATGATTTTCAAGCACATTTGAAAAAAAATCATGGCCAATAAACTTTCTGGATATCAATTCCAAGAGGTTTTGGATATAGATAATATAGTCTTCTGGATATAATTTATGAAGCATCTTCAGTGAGAGAAAAAAAAGCTGAAAAGAACCATTGAGACTGATATCCAGAACCTTAGAGACCAGTAGCTAGAACCTTTAAAAGTGATAGCCAGAAGGTTTTTTTTGAAAAAAAAAAAAAAAAAATGAAGAGCAATTGCTGTGTTAATAGATAGCCAGAAACAATGTTTAGGATGTCCAGTTGGTGTGTTATGAATGTCCAGAGAGTCTGTTAATGACCGCCAAATGATTATTGAAAGGTCCCGGTTTTCATTAAAAACTCTTAAGGCCAAAATGATAGAAAAATATGCGCAGCGGAATATATATTTTCTTAAGCCTTATAGTTGTTGTCTAACATATATATTCCTAATTACTTTGTCAATTTTATCTTGTCTATGTGATCAAGCAGTAATATATTAAAGCAAGAAATATAAATGAAATTTAAAATTAAACTTCAAGACAAGAAATAAAAAGAGACAAGAGGCGAGAATTTTTCAAGTTGTTCGGAGGCAAAATCCATCTCCTACATCCACCCCCACCGTCCCTGACAAGTGAGATCAATTCACTATAATATTCTCTTCTACAAGAGTTACAAGAATTTATAAGGCAAGTTCCTCGAACCCCCTCTACTTAATTGACTCATCAATTAAGGTTGCTTCTTCCAAAGCTAAAAAAGAAAAATAAAAATCGCAAGTGTGAATATCAATGTAGTTCTTCCTTGAATTGACACTAGGGTTGTCGGATGGAAGCAATTCTTTGGCTTGTCGGTGTTCCCCCTTAATAGTTGCAAGGTTTAATTGGGTTGATTGGTAGGGTAAAAAGGGTGAGGGGTTAAGTGTGAAGGGTTAAAGGGTAATGTAGCAATTGGTGTATATTGCTCACTAAGGGAGGTTGCGATATAGTGATGCAAGCACACTAGTGGATAAATGGTGAAGGGTAAATGGTGAAGGGTGTTGTATCTCAATATTTGTGTGTGCAAATGGTTTTTGTTACACACACTGAGACAATAAAAGGGAGGGTATTTGGTGTGGGAGACACACTGGTAAAAGGGGAGTTTGGGTTCAATTTATATGGTGAAAGAGAAAGTAGCCGTTTGGCTTGGTCAATGGAGACTTCAATGCTTGGTCTTCAATGTTTTTGGTCTTCAAACTTGAATGCATATTGTTGGGGAAATGAAGAATAGCAGCTTCATAAACTTTTCTTCCACGTTGAATGTGTAGTCTTGAATGTGTAGGATGATGAAAAGCAAACTTTCACTTTGAACCCTCAACTTTTGACTATCGTTGTTTTCACCTTTTGGTAATTTAGGTGTAACTTTTCACTGGATGGATGGATGCAAAATCTGATTGTTCATTCTTGTAGCTCATTGAATTAGCTTCCTAATGAGTCTAATATTGGATATTTCTCGGTCTCGATAGGTGGTGAAAATCAGGGTTGAAAAACATAGAAAACATGAAGGGGTCTTTGTGTAAGTTTGGCAACTTTTCTTTCTTGACATGTTTGACCACTTAACTTTAACCCGTTAGTTAAATGATCAATCTTCACCAAAACAATAAGTTAGGACCTAACAATTATGAAAAACACGTTTTTCCTAACACTAGGAAAAACGCGTTTTACAAGAGTCCAACTCATAAAGTTTAAACCACTTTGTGATTTAATTATGTACATGGACGAGCCGTGTTTCAAACTTTATAATAGAAAAATACCTGAAAGAAATTCATCATCAATATGCAATTATCATCATATGGAGGCGAATAAGAAAAGGAAAAGATCAAAGGAAAATACTACAATACGGAGTATGTAGTTATGATAAAGCCATTAATGAGGATCTTACTTGTAACACCCGCAATTTTTTTTTATTTGTTTAATTAATTGGTAACATTAACTTAGTAAATAAAAATTAGAATTAATAAGTTAATTAATGAGTGGGCCGAAAAGAATGGGTTGGCCCGAAGGTTTTAATTAATAAACCCAACCCAATTAATAAACCATCCAAAGTATAAATACTTGGGTTAGTGAAAATTAGGTTATTCTTCTTATTCAAAAAAAAAAAAAAAGGAAAAACAAAACCCTAAACCTACCCTAGCAGCCGCCGGCCAAGAAGGAGGAGGGAGGAGAATTTTCGGCATTGTTGTTGAGTCTAATCCCATCATCTTCAAGGTAATACCAAACCCCACCTCCTAAAATTCGTTTCATTGGATTTGAATGAGTAAATCTTAATCTATGCATGTTTAAAGGAAATAATCGTTAGGGTTTTTGCATGCTAGTCAATTAATGGTGGGAATTTTAATGGTTAAATGCTTAGCTTTATTTTAAGTTGATTCTATGATCATGAAAGGGATGAATTCATATTTTTAAGAAAGCTGTGAATAGTAATCTGCGATGAATAGTAAAATACGCTGTGAATAGTAAACTGAGTTTAAAAAGCTGTGAATAGTAATCTGCGATGAATAGTAATTTACGCTGTGAATAGTAAACTGAGTTTAAAAAGCTGTGAATAGTAATCTGCGATGAATAGTAATTTACGCTGTGAATAGTAAACTGAGTTTAAAAAGCTGTGAATAGTAATCTGCGATGAATAGTAATTTACGCTGTGAATAGTGAACTGAGTTGGGAATAGTGTTTCATGCGATTGATGAAAATCCTAAAAGCTATATAATTTGGGTGTTGATTCTTGATTGAGAATGTTAAGAATTGGGACGGAAAGTTAGTATTTTCGTTAAGTTTATAATAAAAAGAAAACATAATTGTTAAAAGAATTGTTAGAAGGTTAGAAAACTAACTTGAAAGGATGTGATAGTTACTTGGAAAACCTTGAAAGTTAGAAAGTTAACGGAAAGGAGGAAGATTAAAAAATTTCAGTTAGTTTCCTAACAGAAAAGGACTAAACTGAAAAGAATTAAAGTTAGAAGGAATAAAAAGGAAACCTTTGAAGTTAGAAGGGCCTAAGTGATTAAAAAGAGAAACTTAGGGGACCTTATGAACAAAAACCAAAGTCCAATGACCTTTCTGTAATTAAAGGAAACCTGAAGGACTGAATTGTAATTAATCCAAAGTTAAGGGACCAAGTTACAATTAAACTAAAGTCAAGGGACCTCCCTGCAATTAATCCAAAGTGGAAGGACTAAATTGCAATTGAATTAAAATTGAAGGACCAATCTGCAATTAATCCAAAGTTGAAGGACTAAATTGCAATTAAACCAAAGTTGAGGGACCAAATTGTAATTAACTCAAAGTCAGAGGACTTAATTGCAATTACATAAAGTTAAAGGACTGACTAGTAAATTAAAGTCAGAAACTTAAACGTAAAGAAAGAAGTAACGAAGTAAAGAAGTTAAACTGCATCTCTCAGTTAACTAAGAAGAAATAGTTAACGATATAGAGAGTACTAAAGTAAATTACTCCGTGCCTTGTAGATTTGCACAGAGGGGAGATTGCGAGGAAAAAGCAATTCAGGTAAGGGATTACGTTCCTTACAGTATTTGAACTCCTGTTTATTGGAATTCCGTATTTTTCTAAAGTTAGCTATCAGTATGGCATGATAGTATTTGAATGAACTCTGCGTTATTGAACGTTCCTTGAAAGAATCTATACTTAGTGATGTCCCCATCGATCTACTAAGTATCGAAGTTTGAAACTTGTATCACATACTTGTACCATGGTATGTTCTCATTTTAACTTGTAAGTTAACCACTTACTCGTTAAGGCATCCAATGTCCAGTTAGAAAAGACATTGACGGACAGTCCAGTTAGAAAAGACTCGTCCTTAAACTAGGGATTGCATGAGTGATCACATGCCTTCTCTCAGGAATTGTCTGATTACAAGGATGATTCTAGACCCCGAGCATATGTGTGTGGATACCATATATGTTACGACCCACACTATTGGCTGAAGAAGCTAGGTGTACAAATTGTACCTTTGGCATTGAGGTTATAATGTACGTTACCAAGGAATTGACGGAACTTGAATGAATCCCTTTGGATTGTAGTGCCATAATCCTTTTAAAGTAAAATCTTAAAAGTAATACGACTGTATTGTTCTGCAGTCTTGAATCCAAAAGTAATTGAACTTATCCTTGTAAAAGTTATTCATAGTATTCGTTCTGGTCGTCTCTCCTTAGTAACCGGAGAGGCCACGTATGAACTTACTGAGCATTCGTTCGCTCATCCCTTCTCTATAAATTTTGTTTCAGGATTTAAGTAGAAAGACAAGACGAGGAAAGCAGCCGTAGAAAGACGGTGGATTGAAGATTCTTCATTTAGTAGTTTTAAGTACATTTACTTTGATGTAAGTTGAAGTACATTAATGGTTAGGGTTGTTACCTACCAAGACAAGTTTAAGTTACGCTTCCGCTATTGTTTGAATTTATGGTTAAATAAGGGACCGTTGTGAACCCTAATTTGAAGTATTTATTATTGTTATTTATGGATATTTAATGCCATTAAATGCTCGGATATTATAAGAAAATTCGGGGTGTTACATTACTGATATATTCCCTCCATATCAGCAAAAGTGTCACTAACTTTTCGGACACGGAGATTAAGAAAAGGTAGTAGGCATGTGGTAGAATATGAAAGAATGAGTGGGATAAATAGTAATGTTTGTTGAATAAAATAAGTTGTGGAAAATGAAGAGAGAGAATGAGTGGGGTTAAATAGTGGGGTTGATTGAATATAAATATATTAAAACATTTCCATTTTAGGTAGTGTCACTTGTGCTGGGACAGACCGAAAAGGAAATAAGTGTCATGCCCCGAAGTCCGACATTGGACGAACCTCTAGAAGTGACGAATGAAACCGAATATCAATCAAAACCACAAAATGAGAACTGAATTTTTCCTCCTCTTATAAACCAACTAAAATGATACAATACAAAATCTCGAAGCGAGTACATCATATCCTCTGACCAAAAACTCAATCTTAACAGTCTCAAATATTTACAAACTCTAAAACTGTAACAAATTTACAAAAGTTATCTATACATAGCAAAAACAATACATGTATCTAAAGACGTAAAGTCCCACTCAAGCTTCACAACTCTACTGCAAAACCATCATGTCTCAACGACACTCCACCTGGAAGGGAAAGGGTTAACGAAAAGGGTGAGCACAAATTGCCCAGTAAGAGACTTGCCAACACAAAGGTGTGTGGCACTGTATAGAAACCCAACCATGAACAAACAGCAATAACGAACCCAACCACCCGATATATAAGTGAGGAGCAAAAGATGACAAACGAATCAAATTCCGAATCAAAGTTCCGATGTCAAAGTCCACTACACTTGAGCTGACCAAATGCTTAAAGTCAAAGTTGACTCTTCATCATAGTATCACTTGCGCAAATGATACTATGACTAGGAGCCACAAATATAAAAACTGGTGTTAAAGTCATCTCTTGTTGAGGAATTCAAATATCAAACAATCAAAGTGTAAATGGCGGAGTAGCAAAACCGAATAACAGAATCCAAATGAGTTGATCCAATAAACGATTACGAATAACAAAGCAAACTGATTCAATAATTATGAAGTCAAAGAATGAAAGGGTACTAGGTTGGCAAGACCCTTACCTCAACTCCAAGCAAATCCAAAATAAAGTATTAAATCCAGCTTAAACTTCTCAATCTAACATATGAAATACATAAATGGTAGAAGAGTTAGTATCCATTAAAATACATTTAAATATTAATAATTCATAACAAATCATATAAACACTAAAATAATCATAAGGATCTATATGGATAATCATGATGAAACTATCATAATTGAGAAGTACACAGAAAATTACTTAATTTAGACCCAAGTATCATTAATCCCATAATATAAGATGATTCAGTTATCATTCATTGTTGTTTTGACACTTTCAAAATACATCAGCCACAAAATAATAATTATGAGATAAATACATAAGCTTTGATACCATATAATCATCCTAAAGAAAATTTCATGAAAGTTTAATAATTTTAGACTCAAGAATCATTCCGTTCCGATTTAAAACAAATGAGTTATGAGTTACAATACTTTGACGAGTTCTCCTAACATTACAAGGATCGATCTGTACACTTTTCAAACGCATGTACCATTCTAAAATTTACTCCCTCCATCCCATAACAATGAGCACACTTTGACTTTTTTTGGTCTATTAGGTCAATCTTTGACCATAATTTTATGAATATCTAGATATCTCTAGACAATTCTAAAAATTGTTAATGATAGTATTTTTAATAGTGAAACAATAACAATTTTTAGAATTTCATAGAAATATTTAGATATTCATAAAATTATGGTCAAAGATTGACTAAATTGACCAAAAAAGTCAAACTGTGCCCATTGTTATGGGACGGAGGGAGTATATAATTACGGGAACCAAACAGGCATGTTTACAAATACAGAGACTGAAAAGGAATTCCTCCAAGGGAAAAATACCACCTAGTCCCTGAATAATTTTTAATTTACGTCCTAGGACAGAGACTTTTCTATTTTACCTCCTAGTCTTAAGAAATATTTTATGTAACCATATAGTCCTTTAGTGTATTAACTACACCCCTCCCCTCCCTACTCACTCTTATTCACACACCCAGAGATTTTTTTTTTCTCTCTCTCCTTTCTCTCCCCACCTCCCCTCCTGCTCCGGCCACTCCTCCCTCCTCACTTCCGACAACCCCTCCGATCCCCCTCCTCCAGCGACCTCCCCCTCCTCCGGCGACTTCCCCCTCCGTCGGCCACTTCTTTCCTCACCTCCAGCGAACTACTATACTCCTCATACTCCGGCAAACACCACCTACAACATTAATCGGCATTTTTAAGCCCCTGACCGTCGTAGATCTGACATTCCAAGCCTCTGACCGTCGTAGATCCGGTGTTGACTCTGTCTTCGAACTCTGCTCCAACTCCGGCAACTTCTCCTACGCTGGTGACCCAGGTGAGCAGATCTACTATTTTTCGATCAATAACTCTAGATCTACGCATGATTTTCCTTCCTTCCAGCCATCCCGTTCTCATCCTCCTTTCTCGTCGACAGCGACCCGAGCTCACCCTTCGCAGCAAGAATACAGTAGTTAAAGCAAGAATCTCGTTTTTTTTTTTAAAAAAGAAGAAACTATTGGATGGGGTTGGGGAGTTACTTGGTGAAAATGAGAAGAGATTGGAGAGATGAGATGTCAGGGAGAGTGGTTTGAATGTGGTGAGTAAATAGACCCATTTAATTTGGGTTTTTGAACTACTGGGTGGAATGTATTACGTGCATGATAATTACAAAAAATCATTTATGATAGTTACTTGTAAAGAGGCAGATTTTTTTGTTTGTTTTTTTGGTTTTTTGTTTTCATTTTGATCAAGTTAATATTGATTCAAGTGATGTTTGTCGTTTTTCTTAATATTTGCTTATTTTTTAGAAAGTTCTCATATGTTTAAATAACACAATTGAGAAGTTTATAGTTATTTTTGAACAAGTGAGAAGTTTTCAAAATAATTGGGAAGCTTCGTTTGTCTTCAGTGAACAAGTGAGAATTTCTTAGTGTTTTAGTGTACAACTAAGATGTTCTCAAATGTGTAGTGTATAATTGAGAACATTCTCAGTTGTTAGTCACCGTCATTAATCACCGGCCACCTTCACAGTTGATAATTGCGAAGTTGTTTGTTCAGTGAACAACTTACTAATAAGTTCTCGGTTGTTTGGTCGCCAGAGTTGAGACAAATGAGAACTTACTGACAAGTTCTCTTTTGTTTAGTCACCGGAGTTGGTGGTCGCCGGATTTTGGTCGTGTTCTTACTAGTTTAGTTGACAACTGAGAACTTACTGATAAGTTCTCAGTTGTTTGGTCTCCGGAGTTAGTGGTCGACGAAGTTGGTCGCCGGAGTTTGATCTTCTTCTTGCCGGTTTAGTTGAGAACTGAGAACTTACTGATAAGTTCTCAACTGTTTGGTCGCCGGAGTTGATGGTCGCCGGAGTTGTTCGTGTTCTTAGTGGTTTATTTGACAACTGCGAACTTCATGATAAGTTCTCAATTGTTTGGTCGCCGGAGTTGTTGGTCGCCGGAATTGTTCGTGTTATTAGTAGTTTAGTTGACAACTGAGAACATACTGATAAGTTTTCAACTGTTTGGTTGCTGGAAGGTCACTGAAGCTATAAAAAAAAAAAAAAAAAAAAAAATTGCCAGAGTGGTCGCCGGAGCTGGTGGTCACCGGAGTTGGTGGTCGCCGGAAATGGTGGTTGCCCGAGTTGTTGACTGGAGAAGGTGGTGAGGGATAGCCTAAGGGGATAGTGGTTGGGGTGAAAGTAAAATGTTGAGAGGGTGTAGTTAGTAATATGTTGAGGAAGATGTAAGCTAGGGACTATATGGTTAGTTAAAATATTTCTTGTCTTAAGAGGTAAATAATGTTATGTTGAGGGACTATATGGTAAATGCCCCTTCCTCCAGTACAGTGACCAAATACAAATTCTGGAAAATCAGAAGGAACAATTTGAAATTTTGAAAATTGCTTTCTTCAACCTCTCCGAAAATAACAGCAACATTCCTCCCATTGAGGTCTACCAAATCAGTCATTAATTTATTTCAAATTGCTCAATATACATATTCTAACTTACCAAATTATGCATAATCCAACTAAACCCATTACAACCCATCTTTTTAAATTAACAAAGTTCATAACATGTCATTCACCTAAACCAGCACCAAGAGCAAGGAATATACAAACAGAGCACATAATATGCACAAAATACACTTTCGAATACTCCCTCCGTCCCATAACAATGGACACACTTTGACTTTTTTGGTCAACTGAGTCAATCTTTGACCATAATTTTATGAATATCTAAATATCTCTATGAAATTCTAAAATTTGTTATTGTTTTACTATTAGAAATACTATCATTAACTATTTTTAGAATTGTATATAGATATCTATATATTCATAAAATTATGGTCAAAGATTGACCAAATTGACAAAAAAAAATCAAAGTGTGCTCATTGTTATGGGACGGAGGGAGTATACAATAGGCAATGACACTTACTCTGCAAACATTCCTAGCAAGAAGCCATCTTTTCTTTCTCTTTTATTTTCTATTCAACCTCCCTTTTTTACTCTCTTTTGGCAAACTCATCTATGAAGCTTTTACTCAACAATATTATTGTTTTAAGTGAAAGAGCTATCAAGGGGGTGTAAGAGCCAGATACTTGATTAAAATTCGGGTGAGTCATATGGAAAAAAATTGACATTCCCACACCTCATGCTTCTGCTGATCATTTTCCCCTTTTTTTTCCATTTTATTTTTGTATTTTTTTTCTATTACACTAAGTATTTAAGCTAGGTGGCAACTAAATAAGAGATTCAGCACTTTTTTTTTGTCCTTACACGTCGACACCTACAATTTATATATTATATTTTTCCTCAATATAACTTAAACTACAAATTACTTGCTCCTCTGTTCCGAGCAAAATACACATTTTGCCATTTTTATGTCCCATTTAATTAAAACAAAAAGCACTACTCCCTCCCTTTCCCTCTGTCTCAAAACAAAGTACATATTATTATATTACTATATTGAGTTATAATTAAAAAGTTACTCCCTCCGACTCAAAATAAGTTACACTAATTACTAAATTATTGTACTGAGTAATATTTAAATGTTACTCCCTCTGTCTCAAAATGAGTTTTACTATAATTGTAATAATAACATAATTCATATAATACAAATCCAATGTCTCCACTAATGAACACATATAAAAATTATCAAGTATATACTTGCAATATGGATCGATTAAATGGGGTTGTTACAATAAGTGTCACTTGTGCTGGGACGGAGGGAGTATACTATTACATATAATACAATGAAAAAAAAATAGAAAATAAAAAAGCCAAGAAAATACCGATTCATTTGTCTAGTTTAGATTCAGCGCAATCTCCTTGTTTTGAAAAAAAATATCGTTTTCTAATTGTTATGAATAAAGATGATGCACAAAGAGCAAAGAAAAAACATAATCTGTAGGTATGTAATAGACTGTTGAGATAATTGGAAAACTTGTGTATTATTCATAAATCAAAGGTATATAGGTATATATACCGGAGTGACTTGGAGACCAAGGTAAGTAATTATAAAGAAGATACAATTCCTATTCTAGTTACATAATTGAATAAGGAAACTATATATGTACATAATTTAGGGAACATGTATTAGAAGTAGAGAAAGATTCTGTAATATCACTATCATGCCCCCGCAAGATGGACAGTCGAGAGATGAGGTCAATATTGGATAAAATAATATCAAAAGAAGCGCGAGCTAGAGCTTTAGTCAGCCAATTGATCGCCACTGGATATGTGTGAAACTCGAAGTGTCCCATTTTGTACATGTTCACAAACGAAGTGATAATCCAGACTAAGGTGTTTCATTTTGGAATGAAACTTTGGATTAGCAGCAACATATGTAGCTCCTAAGTTGTCACAGAAGATGGTCGGTGTAGGAGTGCAAGGGGTGGAAAGTTCCTTGAGAAGATTTTGTACCCACATAATTTCTGCAGTAGTGGTGGCAACTGCCCGATATTCAGCTTCAGTTGAGGAACGAGCAAGAGTACGTTGTTTACGAGAGCTCCAGGAGATCGGATTTCATCCCAAATAAACAATATAACCGGTGATAGAGAGGAAAGAATCTTTGTCTCCTGCCCAGTCAGCATAGTGAAGGTATGTGTTAGGCCCAATTGGTAGGAAAATAGGCTAGAGGGGGGGGGGGGTGAATAGCCTTTTGAAAACTTTTGAATAATAACACTTTATAAAAGCAAAGTCACTTATCAGATTGCAAACTATTATCAGTAAGCGCAGCGGAGAAGATATGATTTAGTTTTAACTCACACAAAACAGTTTATAAAACGGTTTTGAGAGCTTGGTTTAACACAAAGTGATTTTACAAAGTTCAATGCAGTTTCAAGAGATTGGTAAATAGAAATTACAGTGAATAAGTAAGAACAAGTAAGATCTGCCAGTGATAGAGTTCCAACCGGCAAGGAGAAAATAAGTAACAAGGGGCACAATGATTTAGAGAGGTTCACGGTGTAAATACTGCTATGTCCTCTACCAAGTTTGGTCAGAACTTGGATTTGGGTTAAAAACACTATTAGATATCCCTAGTCTATTACAAGAGCTGCTTTGCCGGATACAAAGGCTAAATTCTAGAGATCACTAATGGATCGTAGTACAAATCTGACCAAGTGTTTTTGAGCGGCAAGTCCAAGAGAACTTATCTCACTCAGGTGGGTGTGTGAATAACTCAAGCAACGTATTCCTTAAAATAATCTAGTTCGGGAATACTGACAATGTTGGTGAGTTTGTGCACAAGTGTATGTCCTATCAAGTGTCTAATGATTTCTGGGACAAGGAATGTTTGAGCTTCAATGAATGCTCTAAACAATCAATTCTCTTTAATGCACTGAAATCACCAACCCTCTTCAATGCTCTAAGTCCTCTATTTATAAGAGAAGTAATGACTTGAGTCTTGTGAAAGAAGGCTTGCAATTTGAATTTCCAGCTGGGTAGTTGAGGAGCATTAAATGCGGTATCTTCAGCATTAATGGCAAAGATATGGAGTACACGCATGCTTGGAAAAGTCTGATGGGTAAAGACTCCTTTGTCTCAACCAGTTACCTGCAAAAGCAAGTAGAGACAGAGTAGAGCTAAAAATAGCTATGTGTCAGACGGTGCAGTAATCATAACAGAGCAGATAAACTACTTTCGGATAAGACAGTACGAAAGGACAAAGACAATCAGTAAGGTTGACTTTAAGGTAGAGCGATGTAACCTGATTACCAGTACAGACTGTCTTTGCCGATCGGCAACATGAGTAGTAAGTTGATCGGCAACTTGAATGCTGGTCTGCTGATTTGCTTCCTCTAGCTGGTTTGTCTTGATTGAAAAGTTGTTATACACCTGTGCTGGTCACAAAGAATCCTAATGGTACCTTATAAAGGTTCTAATAAAATTGGGGGATCCTAAGTGTTAACTATGATTGGGATTAAGAAATTCTAAGTCCTAAACATATATATGAACAACAATCTCCTCCTAATTGCTTAAGTCCAATCACCCTATCCAAGAACATCTATCTTAGCTTAGTAAAAGAATGTATAAGGAATGTCTATTTATTATCATTCCCTAATCCAAGTCACACACTAGATGCCTTAGAAATAAAAAATACAATAAAATAGATAGAGAAAAAAAATGAAAAAGGATTGCTGATAATAATGATCAGCAGAGAAATAATAATCTGCAAAACAAAGTTAGCATAAAAAGCAGCAGATATATTATAAGAGCATAACATAAAAATTAAGCATACACAGAAACAGAATGTTAGCAAAGAGTTTGTTGGATATATCTTTGAAGGTCTTTAGGATATCTATATCATTGGCTACATTGACTCAAGACATAGGAGGATCTTCTTGCTGGTCAGAAGCCTTTGATGTAGATTCAGTACGCTTGGCCTTCTTCTTTGCTCTAGCTTCTTCTTTGTCAGCTTTTCTTTTCTGTCTCCTCTGAGCACTTTGTAACCTTTCAGTCAGCATCTTATTATTGGCTTCAAGAGCAGCAATCTTCAGTTGAGCATCATCAAGAGCAGTCTTGGTTACAGATAGCTCTTTTTCAATTTTCTCCATGTCTCTGATCTGCAATCTTTGGTCATCAACAAGTTGCTTCTGAATGGAATGCATACTCCCCAAACTTTCTGATAGGGCAATCAGTCTTGATTCCCTGTCCTCCAGAAGTTCTTTCAGGTTTTGGATTCTCTTGTTTTCCTCCTCCTGATTGGACTTAAGGATTTTGTCAGAGAGATCCTCAGAGATACGGTTCAATTTGTCTCGGAGGAAGAGGCCAGTATCGCCTAGATCGTCACGAGTAACATGCACTTGTAGATCCTCAGTATCCCCTTCAAGGTGACTGAAGTATTCATGCATACTATTCAGTACCACGGGCTTCGTATGACCAAGAGGAGAATACATCAGGAAGGAAGGAATAAAGTCTTCATTGATTAGATCAACATCTTCTACAACACCATCGGGAATAGGCACAGACATCTCATCATCGGAAGATAGAACGATCAGCAAAGGAGAAGCTGGCATCGGAACGGGAGCATATGGCAGAGGCAAGGCCGGAACTTGTTGAATGAAAGTAGCATCAGCGGCATATTTATCGGTAAGAAGGAACTCAGCAGGAATAGAGGTAGAGTCAATGAGATCGGCAGCAGTATTGGCATGGAAGATCAGCAGAGGAAAGTCAGGATTCACAATAATCTCACGATCTCCAGACGGATGAAAAACACCATTTTCCTCCATGGAAAGAAATAAATCCAGCAAGAGATTCAAGCAGGCATGACCTTCAAGAACCATGTTGACTAAATTTTCCATCAGCATTCTTGAGGTAAAGACAAGGTGATCAGCACGTTGGCGAGGGTGAAACATCAGTAGAGTCAGTGCTACAGCAGCAGATTTGACTAAGAATAGCAGACCACGAGAATCAGTAGCCCTGAATTCAAGTATATCATGAAGTTCGTCGTTTATCATCATGCACCTTCTCATCCGCCCATTCGTGATGATGCAAAACTCCTTAGGAGAGGGACCATGCAGGTGGATTTTTCCTCCAACCTTTATCCTCTTAGGTAAGCAGTGAAGAGGTTCATAGACGGGTCTATTTACCTTGAGCTTTGACACCCGGGGAGCCTTCCCTTTCCTCCTTTTGAAATCTGGTTTAATCCAGGGCATGAATATTATCTTTTCAGCAGCAGAGCACCCAGCAAGGAAGGTATGATTGGTGTAATGTGGATGTTCTTTGCCGAAAGGAGAGGTAATGCTCTAAAGCGTAGATCGGAAAGACAAGATTGGTTGATGAAGAGGAAACAACGGTTGGCCAAAACTGTTTGAAGGAATAGAGATGCCGGTAGTGTACCAGTTAGAACTCATCATCTTCTTGGTGTGTAACTCACAGTTGTACTCAGGAGGTGGAGCAGAATCTCTTTCAGCCTCCTCCATAAGGACCGGCAACTCCTCATAGTCAGCAGGATCTATCTCATCTGAGCTTTCCTCATCAGCAGCAGCAACACTATCACCAACTGTGTGCACTTCAACAGTAACACATAGTTATACCTCAGGAGTAGGGAGAAGAAGGGGTTCCTCAGGAGCAAATAAAGCATCCTGAAGTTCCTCAAACTGTAGATCAGCAGCAATCATTGCATCAATGGTAGTAGTGTTGTCAGCAGCTCTTCCTCCTAACTCAACAACCTCTCTCAAACCCGTAGACTCAACCAGAATCACATCAGCAGAAGAGATAGGAAATTGAACAATCTGAGTATCTAAAGTTTTCTCAGAGACTTCATCAGAAGAAGCAAGAATAATCTGAGTGTTAGCAGTTGGCTCAACAGTAAGGTCTATATCAGCAGCTGCATCTTGTTCATCAGCACAAGCTCCTCCTGAAATCGGTAACTCTTCAACGGCAACTTCATCAACAACTTGAGTGTCAGTAGTTTGCTCAAGTGATGCAAGCTGGTTTTCTTTTAAACTTTCTGCAATCAGAGGTTGAGTTTCCATAGTTTCCTCAACAACTTCATCAGCAGTACGGGTTCCATCAGCATGTTGAGTGTCTGAAGTTTTCTCAACAATCTGTTCAATAGATTTATCAGAAGACCCACGCTCAGAGCCATCACTAGCTAGTACGGAGTCAGTAAATGCTTCAGCAGATGATATAGTGGTGGAAGGAACTGAGGGCTTCTTGTAGACAATGCTAATTGGCATCTTGTCATACTCACCAATTGAATCTGAAGAAGTGAGAGTGTCACCAGTAGATTTGTGATCACAGACGAAGTCAGAAATATCTACTGAGCTGCTTGGAGTTGGATTTGGAGTAATTGCTGGTTGCTCGGCCGCACGATGGGAGAGAAAAGCTTCAAATTCCCTTATCAGATCAATGGTGATAGTCTTTACTTTCTTCAAGAATTGATCAGCTAGATGACCAGTGGAGATGGTCTCACTATCGTTGTAGACAAGTAAGTCATCATTATCTTCTGGTCTTCCCAATTGGTAGGGATCAAATTCAAGGAAGTTTGACTGCTGACCGTATACCTCAGCATAGGAGACCCATACACTTTGGACCATCAAGTCTTGTCTAAATCTATCTTGGAGGAGGTAGACTTGATTCCACGGAGTCGGCAGCAGATCAAAGTAACGCCAAAAGTTTAACCTGAGCTCAGCTTCTGATAACCTTTGAAATTTTCGAAGAGGGAGAAAATTCTCTTTGAACATATCAGTGAGCTGGTTCAAGCTAGTAAGATCCACATAATAAGCTCGATTCCCAGGAGGAACTAATTCCTTTCTTTCCTCATAAAACTGGAGCAGTCGGCGAATAAAGGGATGGAGATGATCAATGGGAAACACCCAATTCTTTGGAAGGACCTTATTAGTGAAGGACCAATGGTTGCGATAGAAAGAATGGAAAATGGGGTTTCTTACTGGTCGGCATTTTCTTACAACAGCGGACTTCTTTAGTACATCAGCAATAGGATCTTAGCCAGATCAGCAATGTCTTCTACTTCAGCCTTAATTATAGGAGAAGTCAGTGAAATACCAGAGAGAAGAGATGGAGCAAATCTTATCATTTTCTAGGATCAGCACTTGGAATTGTCACAGACTGAACTTGATCAGTAGGTTTTGGCTTTGGAACGACAGATGGTTCACCGGCAAATATGACTTTTGATTTTTTGGTTTGCACTTTATCAGCAACCTTGACTAACTTCCTTTTTCTAGGAGCATCAGGAGTTGAGTCAGCAAGAATCCTGTCGGTAGATGGTTCAGGAGTAGAGACATCGGTAGGAGCAACAGTGGCAACCTTAACAACTTTCTTTGCCTTTTTCTTCTTTGGAGAACCAGCAGCTTGAACAACTACTGTGCCAGTAGAAGCCTTTTTAGAGATTCTATTCCAATCAGTAAGATTGAAAGATTTCAATTTGTCAAAGTTAAAACTTGGAGGTGCTGGGGAAGCTCTGACAATCTCTAAATTGTTCCTTAAGATTGTGCTTATCAGCATATAGTGACAACCCTTACCAGGGTGAGCCTTGTTCTTTCTTCTGTCTTCTTTCCACTTAACAGCAGTAATTGCAATGACTCTAAATAGGTAGGCACACCAGTTGAATTCTTCTTGTAATACAATGGATGCCATTGCCTCAAACTGAATATCAATTACATGGCTGTGGGATCCAGATCTACAAACCAAACATCTATCCACGATTTCAGCAAGAGCAAAATATCTCCTTTTATAATGAGATTTCAGATGATTATCTCCACTAAGTATAGGACCGGTTCCCCTCATAAGGGTCCATGCCTTGTCCAAGTACTTATCATCAGCTAGACTAGTTACACCTTCACTTCTAAGGAGAGGGAAAGCAGCAGAAATAGAGGATGGAGTGATAGAGATCGGGACACCGGCGACAGTAGAATTGATGGAGACGAAGGTAGACGGATCATTAGGGGCAGAGATAACTGAGGCGTTGGAGAAAAACTCTTGCACTTGACCCAAAAATATGAACTCAACACCAGTTGGAGTGATGAAAGAGTCCAGAAGAGAACCAATCAATAGATTTCTTAAGAAATCACCGTCAAGAGTGTCGTCGAAGAATGTGGAGTCAACATAGCCTCCATAGATATCCTTTTCGTTGCTCGACATTATCTGCAAAATCACTCAAGAAATCTCACAAGTTAGAAATCAATTAGTTCAAACTAAATGTTGAGTAACAAATGTAAATCATCAAATGGTTACCAGAGATTAGAGTAAGATCTTTGTAGACTGGTAGGAGATGATGATGATGAACACAAGCAACAAGGAGAGTTCAGGTGAGTGAAGAGCGAAAATAATAAGAAGAGGTTTAAGTGAAGCTTTTATATGTTATGGAAGAGAGAGAGAATAAGAAGGGTTTGCATGGGAAGAAGAGAAATAATGAGGAGTTTAACTGTAGTGAATAACTCGGAGAACATGCGCACACAATGCATTAAATGCATGAACCGGACAGTTAAAATTAGACGGTTAAACTTAGGAGAGAAAAAGGGTAAAAATGGCAACAATAATATTGTAAATATAAGAGTTACCTTTCTGATTTATCACAAGGTTTTGGGATAAATATTTGACACGATTTGGGTAAGGCGGTGCACACACACGTATCAGAGAGGTGGTGTGACCGATTGTACCTTTGATTTGACATTGCTTACGTCATGTGTCAGAGAATACTTATCCGTTAGAATGAGATCTACCGATGAATTTGAATTATGATTTTTTTTTGTTTCATATCGGCAAGACATAATTTGTAAAGATGTTAATCGGCAAGATATTGTCGGCATAGAGTTCGTCGGCAAGATATAGTTGCTTTGCAGATTTGATCGACAGACTAATACAAGTAGCAAAGTCAGCACAGTTTTAACCATTGTAATCAATCATACCTAGTTCACCTCTGAGGAATTCAAATATTTTCTGATCTAAAGGCTTTGTCAGTATGTCTGCTCTTTGGAAATCGGTATAAACTTTGAGCAGCACAATATTTCCCTTTTCTACATGTTCCTTCAGAAAGTGGTATTTGATGTCTATGTGCTTGGTTTTGGAGTGCATGACCGGATTGTTTGATACTGAGATAGCAGATTGATTGTCACAGTAAATGGGACAAACTTGAGATGGAACTTCATAGTCAACCAGCAGCTGCTTCATCCAAAGGATCTGTGAACAGCAACTGCCGGCAGCTATGTACTCAGCTTCAGTAGTGGAAGTGGAAATTTATGCTTGCTTTTTATAAGACCAAGACACCAACCGATCACCAAGAAATTGGCATGTTCCACTTGTACTTTTTTTGGTCACCCTACAAGCTGCAAAGTCTGCTTCTGAATAACCTATTAAATTAAAAGATGAATCTCTAGCATACCATAATCCAAGGTTAGCAGAACCACATAAGTATTTAATAATGCGTTTTACAGCCTGCAGATGGGTTTCCCTAGGGTCAACTTGAAACTTGGCACATACACAAATGGCAAACATGATATCTGGTCTACTGGCAGTTAGATAGAGGAGTGGGCCAATCATACCTCGGTAGATAGTCATATCTACCTTCTTACCAGACTCATCCTTTTCTAAATGAATGTTAGTGCCCATCGGTGTGCTTTGAGAATGAGCAGAGTCAAAGCCAAACTTCTTGATTAATTCTTTTGAATACTTGGCTTGACTGATGAATATTCCCTCATTTGTTTGCTTGACTTGAAGTCCAAGGAAATATGTTAGTTCACCCATCATGCTCATCTCGAACTTGCTCTGCATTAGCTTCTCAAATCTCTTACAAAGTGATTCGTTAGTAGAACCAAAAATAATATCATCGACATATATTTGAACAAACAATGAATGACCCTTATGCTTGGCAACAAACAAAGTAGTATCGATTTTACCTCGAGTGAAACCTAAGCCATCGCTAAGTAAAAACTTAGAAAGGGTTTCATACCATGCCCTTGGAGCTTGCTTTAGGCCATAGAGATCTTTCTTCAATCGGTAGACATGATCAGGCTTCTTAGAGTCCTCAAAACCAGGTGGTTGTTCAACGTAAACGAGTTCTTGGAGTTCTCCATTCAAGAAGGCACTTTTCACATCCATTTGATATAGTTTGAATTCTTTGAAGGTAGCATAGACTAAGAAAAGTCTTATAGCTTCCAATCTTGCAACAGGATAAAATGTCTCGTCGTAGTCAATCCCTTCTTCTTGTCGGTAGCCTTTTGCAACTAACCTTGCTTTGTTTCTTGTGATATTCTCAGCTTCATCCAACTTGTTCCTGTAGACCCACTTTGTACCAATAACTTGTTGAGAAGTTGGTCTTGGCACAAGTTCCCATACATTGCATCTTTCAAACTGATTCAGTTTCTCTTGCATGGCTTCAACCCAACCAGGATCGGTAAGAGCTTCTTCAGTCTTCTTTGGTTCTATGTTGGAAACCATAGCAGATGAGAAAAGACTTTCATCAAATGACTTGCTAAGGTTCCTTGTTAATCTTGGACCAAAGACATCACCAATCACATTTTCTAATGGATGATCACGAACTTCTCTAATTTCTTTCGGCACATCGTGTCTTACTGATTTTTGTTGTAAAGATTCTAGAGGAGGATCATGATCAGTAGATGGTGGAAGAGAAGAGGAGTTTTGAGTGAGAGGTGGATGAGAACTTGAAGGGATAGGTCTTATAACAGAAATAGGTTGAGGGCTAGATCTGTCTTCAGGATGATCAGCAGAGTTTATATCAGCAAAAGGATTATGAAAGTTATCGGTATGATCATGTTCTGCCGATGATGGGAAATATTGATTATCTGCTGGTTCTACAACTGAGATGACTGGATCAGCAGCTGGTACTTGACCTGCAGGTTTAGAATTACTGGATTCACATGTCTTATGAGCACTAGAAGCATTAGTACTATTTGGAGCCTTGTCAGACTCTAACAAATCAAATTCATCAAAGGTTACATGAACAGATTCAACAATTTTCAAAAGTTTCTTATTGAAAACTCGAAAGGCCTTACTGTGTTTAGCGTAACCAACAAAGATTCCTTCATCATTTTTCTCATCAAATTTACCTCTGTGCTCCTTACCGCTGTAGAGCACGTAACATTTGCAGCCGAATATTTTGAAGAAGCCAATGTTGGGAATTCTACCTCTCCAGAGTTCATAAGGAGTCTTGTTGTGGAATTTGTTGATTAGAGATCTGTTCTGAGTGAAGCAGGCGGTATTTATGGCTTCAGTCCAAAAGTATTTCGGCAGCCTTGCTTCAGCAATCATGGTTTTACCAGCTTCTATTAGAGTTCTGTTCTTTCTCTCAACGACACCATTTTGTTGTGGTGTACCGGAAGCTGAGAAGTTATGGTCTATACCATGATCATCACAGTACTGAGCAATACCATTATTCTTGAATTCAGTGTCGTTGTCTGATCTCATATTGATTATATCGCTTTCTTTCTGGGTTTGTAGCAGTCTGAATAACTTGGTAGCAATGGCGTAAGTTTCATCCTTGTGACTGAAGGTTTCCACCCAAATATATCTAGAGAAATCGTCTACTACAACCAAGGTGTATCTACTTCCCCCAATACTTGCTGTAGTTGTGGGGCCAAATAGATCTATATGTAGCAATTAGAGGCACTTAGAAGTTGACGTGCAGGGCTTGCTTTAAAAGGATAACTTATGTTGTTTTCCAAGCTGGCAGGCCTTACACTTCTTTGCTTGATCAGCAGACACTTGAGGCAGACCGGTAACTAGATTTGAACCGGCAAGCTTAGATAGATATTTGAAGTTCAAGTGACTTAGTCACTTGTGCCATAGCCATGAGTTTTCACTGATGTTCTTAGCTACAAAACAAACATTAGCAACACCAGTAATAGCACTTAAGTCTACTGCATAAATGTTACCTTTGCGTTTGGCAGTGAGAAGAGTTTTGCTGGAGGCAATGTCTTTCACATAGCAACTGGAAGTAGTAAATACATATTGTATTCCTTTATCACAGAATTGTGATATTGATAGAAGGTTGTGTTTCAGACCATCCACAAGAGAGACCTTCTGTACAGTAACTGCACCTCTCTTGATGGTACCAATACCGATGATTTTTTCCTTTGGCATTATCACCGAAAACTACTGGGGGACCTGATGCTTCTGAAATATCGGCAAGTAGATATGCAAATCCTGTCATGTGCCTTGAGCAGCCACTATCTAGAATCCACAAATCCTTGCTTGCACCTGTTGAGGCCATGAAGCATTCTTGAAATAAAATAGTATGCTTATGGTCCCCTTTATTCTTGGGTCCGAGGGTTAGTTCCTCTTTGGTAACCACATCTGGCCACCACTAGAGGATGCAACCTCAGTGGGTCCAGATAGGTGCTTCAAGAGGCATTCATGAGCCTTGTGACCATAATCAGAACAATTAGAACATCTCACTTGACTGATAGACTGTGGAGTCGGTAGAACATCATTCTGTTTAGTCAGTGCATCGGCAGAACTAGAGGATTGAGCAGGCACAAACTTAGTAGGTTTGAAGGTTCTAGTGTTGCCTTTCTTCCCATTCTGTTTACCTTTGGCAGTTACCTTTTTAGGTACTTGTCCATCGGCAGCAGAGGTGGTTAGACCGGCAGCACTTGCTCTGCTGATGTATTCACCTAGAATACCGTTATTGGCAAACTCAGTGTCAGCAACCTTAACATGACTTTTTTTGTGCTTATCTTTCCTTTTTGTTCTGGTTCTTAGGATACTTCATAGCAACAGCACTATATACTGGCTTGGCATCCACATGTGCTGGGTTAACAGAACTATATTCAACTTTCTCACCCTTTTTCTCGGTCGCACAAGTTTCAGTAGAGCTACTGCTGCTGGAATCGAATCCTAACCCAGATTGGTCCTTATATGACATTTGGGTCTGTAGGATTGTTTCAACAGCAACTCTAGATTTTGTGTAAGAATCAACAATCCTTGAGAGATGATTGTTTCTTTTTACAAGATCTTCGATCTGAGCTATCAATACTGCCACTTGACTTTTGAGATCTAAGTTATCTTTCTTTAGAAGAACAGACTCAAGCTCATGTCCTTTGAGAACTTTAAGTTCAGACATAAGCAAGTCATTCTCAGCAGAAATTCTATTGAAATCAGCAGCCATCACTTTATGAACGCTACTCAGCTTCTCATGATCAATAAAAAGTTCATCCATTGTCTCTACCATTTCAGCTTTAGATATTTCAGGAAAGGGATCTGCTAAAATTTTAGTGGTAGATGGAATAGGTTTGGGAGAGAAGTCAGGTAGAGAAGAGATGGGTTTAGATAAGCTTTTGGCAATGCTTGGATGTTCAGTGAATGAGAATTTTCTGGTCATCGTTAAGGATTTAGGTTTGGTGACAGTGAATTGAGAGGAGTTATACTGCCCATAAAGTGAGGTTCCCACTTGATGAACTTTGTATCCATTTGGGTTTTCTGCTTTGACACTAATTTCTTTGAAGTGTGGTTAAGGTCTTCCAGTAGCTTCTTCTCTGACTGGAGTTCTTGGAGGAGATGGATCTCGATAGACTGGAGTCGGTAATGAGGATGTATCGGCATCTTCCAAGTTTAGGGCAACAAAACTTACATCGGCATCTTCGTCTTCATCGGCATCTTCGTCTGAGTCAGTTTCACACCAAACCTGTAAGTCCTTTTCTGTGCTTTCATCAGCAACAAAGCTTCGAGACTTAGGATGTCTCTTGGTAAATGATTTCCTCACATACTCATATTTTGGTTGAGGACATTTGGAAGCAAAGTGACCAAGTTTTCTGCAATTGAAGCAGACAATATCACCTTTGTTGTTCTTTCCGTCGGTATCACTCGTTGAGGGTTTGTTGTAACTTGCTGGTTTTTGAAATGATGGTGTGAATGGTTTTGGTTGCTGGTAGCTTCCTTTCTGCATTCTTTTGAAGTCTTTAAACCTTTTGTAGTTCCTAGCGAAGGCGGCAAATTCATCTTTTCCATAGGTTATTCTGAGGTTGTTTCTGGGGTTTTGGAACAGCAGGGTGTCGGATGGGGATCTATAGGAGGGAATTTGTTTGAAGGGAAGGATATCTGTGACTGAGCTGATAGAGACAAGTTTTTGAAATTTTTATCGAGAATGTTAAGTTTTTGCAGTTCTCTCTCATACAGAAATAGACTAGACACAAGATTCTGAATAGAAGTCTTGTTTAAGTCTCTCACTTCTCTAACAGCAGTGACCTTGGTATGATACTCATTTCCCAAAGAACTTAGAAAAAGAATATTTAGGTCTTTCATGGTATAAACCTTACCTAATGAAGCACATAAATTACTTACCTCGCAGAATCTGTCGTAGGCACTCTTGAGTGATTCACCATCTTGTTTCTTGAAGGATTCAAACTCAGCAATGCAATCGTAGAGTCTATTGTCCTTCACCTGCTCATCACCTTCAAAGTAAGCAATGAGCTTGTTCCAACATTCTTGAGCCGTGGAGCACAAGTCAATGAGTTTGTATTGCTTGTCATCCAAACCACAGGAGATAATGTGGCATGCTTTTCCATCTAGGGCGGCTGAAAGTTTGTCGTCCTCTGTCCATTCCTCTCTTGGTTTCTCAACCAAAGTTTCTTTAATCTGAACATGGGTTTCTTGTTCAGTGTCACGATCAGCATGTTGTGTCAGCGGAGTGGAGAGAATGGGTCTATAGGTGGTTGAGACTTTCAAGGGAATGAATAGACCACCTTCTATGACCTTCACCAACCAGTCATCGATTGAGTTCATATACTTTATCATACGAGATTTCCAGACACCAAACTCGTTGACATTCAACAACGGAATGGTAGTGATGTTTAATGACTGCATGATTTTTCTTGCCATGGTATCGGCAAACAAGCTGCAAAGCTTGGAAATTTCTTTCAAAATTCCAAGCTCTGATACCAATTGTTAGGCCCAATTGGTAGGAAAATAGGCTAGAGGGGGGGGGGTGAATAGCCTTTTGAAAACTTTTGAATAATAACACTTTATAAAAGCAAAGTCACTTATCAGATTACAAACTATTATCAATAAGCGCAGCGGAGAAGATATGACTTAGTTTTAACTCACACAAAACAGTTTATAAAACGGTTTTGAGAGCTTGGTTTAACACAAAGTGATTTTACAAAGTTCAATGCAGTTTCAAGAGATTGGTAAATAGAAATTACAATGAATCAGTAAGAACAAGTAAGATCTGCCGGTGATAGAGTTCCAACCGGCAAGGACAAAATAAGTAATAAGGGGCACAATGATTTGGAGAGGTTCACAGTGTAAATACTGCTACGTCCTCTACCAAGTTTGGTCAGAACTTGGATTTGGGTTAAAAGCACTATTAGATATCCCTAGTCTATTACAAGAGCTGCTTTGCCGGATACAAAGACTAAATTATAGAGATCACTAATGGATCATAGTACAAATCTGACCAAGTGTTTTTTAGCGGAAAGTCCAAGAGAACTTATCTCACTCAGGTGGGTGTGTGAATAACTCAAGCAACATATTCCTTAAAATAATCTAGTTCAGGAATTCTGACAATGTTGGTGAGTTTGTGCACAAGTATATGTCCTAACAAGTGTCTAATGATTTCTGGGACAAGGAATGTTTGAGCTTCAATGAATTCTCTAAACAATCAATTCTCTTCAATGCACTGAAATCACCAACCCTCTTCAATGCTCTAAGTCCTCTATTTATAAGAGAAGTAATGACTTGAGTCTTGTGAAAGAAGGCTTGTAATTTGAATTTCCAGCTGGGTAGTTGAGGAGCATTAAATGCGGTATCTTCAGCATTAATGGCAAAGATATGGAGTACACGCATGCTTGGAAAAGTCTGATGGGTACAGACCCCTTTGTCTCAACCGGTTACCTGCAAAAGCAAGTAGAGACAGAGCGGAGCTAAAAATAGCTATGTGTCAGACGGCACAGTAATCATAACAGAGCAGATAAACTACTTTTGGATAAGACATTACGAAAGGACAAAGACAATCTGTAAGGTTGACTTTAAGGTAGAGCGATGTAACCTGACTACCAGTACAGACTGTCTTTGCCGATCAGCAACATGAGTAGTAAGTTGATCGGCAACTTGAATGCTGGTCTGCTGATTTGCTTCCTCTAGTTGGTTTGTCTTGATTGAAAAGTTGTTATACACCTGTGCTGGTCACAAAGAATCCTAATGGTACCTTATAAAGGTTCTAATAAAATTGGGGGATCCTAAGTGTTAACTATGATTGGGATTAAGCAATTCTAAGTCCTAAACATATATATGAACAACAGCATGAACAGTAAACAAGGACGAACGATGAAGCAAGAGAGATTGAGAGGAGGTACCCACAAGATAACGAAGAACTCGTTTGAGGGCAGCCCAGTGATCTTCTGTGGGGCATTGGAGAAATTGAGAGAGACGATTAACAGCATAAGAAATATCAATACGAGTAAGAGATAGATATTGCAAGCTCCCAACTAAGGCACGATACTCAGAGGGATTGGAGAGAGGTGTACCCGAGAGAAAGAGACTCGGATGGATGACCATGGGAGTGGGGAAAGGCTTTGCATCGGACATTTTGAAACGAGTGAGGATGTCATGAATATATTTTTGTTGAGAAAGAAGGAGACCTTGAGGATGAGGCAGTACTTCAACACCCAGAAAGTAGGAAAGAGGACCGAGATCTTTGAGAGAGAACCGAGAGGAGAAGGTAGAAAGGAAGGGAGGAAGATAAGTGTTTAGAATTAGACCCAGTGATTATAATGTCATTAACATATATGAGAAGATAGATTAAGCCAACAGAAAGAAGATAGCTTTTGAGTTCAGTGTACCAAGCACGGGGGGCTTATTTAAGACCATAGATGGCTTGACGAAGTTTACATACATGAGTAGGATGGGAAGAACTGACAAATCCTGGGGGTTGTTCCATATAGTCATCTTCAGTAAGGGTACCCTGAAGGAAAGCATTGTTTATGACAACTTGTCGGATAGGCCAGGAATTCATGGTTGCAATAGAGAGAATAGTGCGAATGGTGGTGGGTTTTACGACAGGCTGAACATTTCAAAGAAATCTAGACCGGTTCGCTGATGAAAGCCCTTTGCAAATAAACGAGCTTTGTGACGGGAGATAGAACCATCCGGGTTATAGTTAGTGCGAAAGATCTACTTGCAACCTATGAGATTGTGAGAGGAGGAAGAAGGGACCAGATCCCAAGTATGATTGTGTATGAGAGCGTCGTATTCAGCTTGCATGGCTGCTCTCCAAGTGGGGATTTTAATAGCCTGAGTGGTAGTGGTTGGTTCAGATAGGGAAGATGAGGTGAGAGAAGTATGGAGATAACTTGTGGGATTGTTTATAGCAAACTGGGAGGTCTATGCTGGAGTCTGTTTGTTCGTTGCCTAATTTCCAAATAAAAGGTGATAACGGCTTTCCACTCTAAATTGCTTTTATGTGGATATTTTTCATACAAAAGAGTATTCTTTAATTAATTTTCTCTCCATGCTAAAAACTCGACACAAATTCAGTTGGTGATTAAACAGAAGTTACTACTCGAGCTTAGTTCGATTAATTGAGCGTCATAGTTAAAGACTTTACTACTACAACTGAAAAACACGAGTCTTGCAAATGTTTTTCTCAACAATCTAAGACTGGGATTAACATGACTAGACACTACAAGAAAAATGGGCATTAGATTCAATCTTGATCAGTACATCTGTTGAGATATGTAAGACGGTAACTTTGACCCGAAACCATATATACACTCGGTATATGTCTACAATATCACCTTTTTCCCAACCAAAGAAAAAAATAAGTAAAAGAAACTAAAGAATAAATCATACTCCCTCTGTCCCAGACTAAGGTTCTTACTTTCCTTTTTGGTTTATCCCAGACTAAGGTTCTTAGTTGCTTTATTACCTAAAATAGACCATGGGACCCGCTTGTCATTCTCACAACAAAAACTCTCTACCCACTTTATCTCTCCTACTTTCTCTTATTTACTTTTTCATACTCACAACATTAACTTTTTCTTAATCTCTGTGTAAAGTCAAACCACTACAACAAAAAGGCTCTTTATAACGTTTAAAACATGTGTTGTAGACGTTTGACACGTTTTCAGAAACGTTGTCTTAGGCGACGTTGTAATGGGTCCAAAGCTAAGACCGTTTTTTAAATGTTGTAACATACGTTGTTGCAAATGAAATTCTTTTAACCACGTTGGCACTAAAACGTTGTGATGTATTTTTTACAACATATAGTAAACGTTGTAGTACTACTTTTTACCACATTTTTCTTAAAGGTTGTTATATCTTTGCAACATTTATGTAAAACGCTGTAGTATATGTTTGACAACGTTTTTAGAAAAGTTGTGAATATTGAGTTTTTTTCAAAAAAAAGAATAATTTTGTTCTAGATCTTTACCCAAACAAATCTCACTGTACATACACATTAGCAACACACAAAATAGCCACAATACAGACCATTAGCTCATTCACATTAGCAACACAATACATTGCAACAATACACAGTTATCTCATTCTGAAATGTCAGGAAAAAGTAATAACAAACAATCAATTAGAGTATATTTTAATACTTAAAGATCTTCAAATTAACTTCATCTTCATGAGCGATGACCACCAATTGTGCTTTATTCTGTAGTCAAATGTTAAACAATGCTTCTTGAGATGGTATGCTTGCAAACACGAGAATAATATGAGTCCTTATCTGTGACTAGAATGCAAACATCTTGTGGCAACCAATATCAGTTATTATAGGTAGATGACCACCAATTGTGCTTTCCCTGTAAGAAACAATTCTCTGGTTTTCAAAGCAGGAAACTTGTTGTGCCACCTCATCAAGAATATGTATGTATCCATGGCTGCAAAAAAAAAAAAAAAAAAAAAAAAAAAAACTCAAGTAAACTCGTTCTCGTACAATCTCATCAAGTGGACAAATTGCATTATGGTGGGCGTTTGAGCTACCAGTTTTAGCATCTCCAGTAGTATAATTTGAGCTTGTATTAGAGTATGACCATCATACTCCAGCTGGGGACTCAACAAATAGCATATTTGATACTACAAAAAAATGCAAAATTTTTGTAATGCAAGTATTACAATCAAGTCCCTGCCTGAACTCTACTTTTGGTTGTCTTGGAAACTTCACCTCGAGATCCTCCTCTGGGAACCCGCTAATAATTCTACCTCCCAACACCACCACCAGCACCACCACTACCCACCACCGTGACCCATCTCTAAAAAAATACAGAAACAAACAAGTAATTATAGCTAAATTCAAGATAGACGAGAGATGTAAATTTGTTGTACTGCAGGAGCTTATATATACACTTATTGTGTATCTAGTTGTAGGAAAGGGTATATTGTAGTTGGAAGGCTTTGGAAGGATGGATCAACATATTCAAATAAAAATTCCTAATAATCTGTACGGTCGCACAGTGAAATAAACTTATAGTATATCGTCTCTGCCATCTGCCAGTAACTGGGACTTAAACTAAATAAACTTGTAGACTGCATATGCATCAGCTCAAGCTCAACCAAGCTCTCTACAATGGTTGCAAGGAAACTGGAAGTCAGGAAATGGGAGATAAAGACTAATAATGATTGGATGTCTAACAACATCTCAAAGTTTGGACCACTGTTCTTACATTGCATTGGGAGATATTATTAAGATGTGAAATGTATTTTGAACTCTAATCAAACTCGCAGCATTAACCTGACAAAGAAAAAGATTTGAATCAGACAGAAACTTCCAGAATGATGAACAGGTTATAGACATATCAAAATGGTAAACAAAATAATAATAATGTTAATTACTGTGTGAATTTGAGTTATACCTGGTAAAACTTTCAATATTCTTTTCCTTCCCCCTCCTCTTTTATCTGGGCTTGGGACCGGCAATGCAATATTTTATATAGCAATTACATTGGCATTAGGTTGATTAATGCCAACAATATTAGACAAACAGTCCATTCATTTATTTGACTTATATTTATACACCACTCTATGAAATTTCTCTCTAATGGATATATTAAGGCATTAGGTAGATTAAATGGAAAGCAAAGCTTTTTAAAAGAAAATGTTTGAGCAATAATAATACTCCCTCCATCTCAAAACACCTTACACCATTTTGAGAATGCACAAGAATTAAGGAAGGGGTATATATTCAAAAGTTAAGTGAGTGAGAACGAGGTTGTGAGTATATAAGTTGAGTGGGGTTTATAAGTAGGACCCAAAATTAAGTGTATGAGTATGACAAGTGGGGTAGGGAGAATAGAAAAATAATAAAATTTGATCATTTTTGGAAAGGGGACTTACAAATGGGACACTCAAAAAGAAAATGAAAATTAGTGCAAGGTGTTTGGGACGGAGGGAGTATCTAATTTCAGAAAATATCTGAACAAGAAATCATATAACAGTGAAAATTTTGCCGTATATCCGTCAATATTCAATTCAGATAAAGCGGATTCAAAGCTACTCAGCCACTAAAAAATAAATGGGTAAAAGCGGAGAGAAAATAGAAACAGTCTATACCCATTCGTTGCCAGCACATAGATCCCAAAATAATTAAAAGATTTAGTTAAACTAACCATAAAGTTTTTCAGTAATACGGAGTATGTGGTTTGCCACATTTCATGCCTTAACATTCTTGTGTTTTTACCCATCCCCTGGTACTATTTAATAACTGCCGACCTTGATCATGTAAGAAATCGACTTTCGTTCAATATATTTGTTACTTTAAGAAGGCATAGGGACTTGTTTACAGGGTATTGCACTGGGCGCATGTACTGAATCTTGTTTTCTTAGATAGGCAATGTTATGACTATGAACAAGCAACTCTCTTCAGCTGCAAAAGGCAAGGAGTTGGGTGCAACAACTTCATTGGCATGCGATCTCCATAATTGGAATCACTTGGGCAGAAACCGAATCAATGAGCTATTAGAAGTTACAAATCCTTGTAGATTTCAATATCCCAAAAATTCTAAGTCACTTATAAAATTTCAAGCCTTTAACAAAATGAAAATTCACAAATATTAACTAACTAAATACACAACTACTCAAATAACATAACAATTAAAAAGAGGACGATATAAAGGGAATATAGTTGAATTGTAGAAAGAGAGAAAAATTACCCACCACTTACTGTACTAACCAAATCCTCTTTGATTTCAAACGAGCATCAACCTCGATCGAGCCTCAATTCAGCCTTTAGCCCAGTTACAAAAGACGCCTCTGCCCAATAAACACGAATTATCAAGAGAGAAGTGTGTGTACGGTAATCAAAGACAAATTTTGAGGTAAATGGAAAGCCCTAATTTTTGAAATTTGACTATAAAAAATGGTGAACAAGAGAGAGAAAATCACCACAGGAGGAAGAGATTCTTGGGGAACTTTCAGTCGCCGGTGTCTAATAAGAAGAAATCATTGAGTCACCGCCCAAGAAGAAATCTACTCGCCGCCGTCGAAGAGAAAGAGAGGGCGCCGAGAACCATTCTTTGGGTTGTTTTATAAAAGTGAGAGTGGTATGCGTAAGGAAAGGGTTTGGAAGGTTTTTTTTAGTAGAGGGGTTTCATTTTTTTTAACTCTTTTTTCTTTTCTTTTAATTGCAATTAAAAGTTTCCTTTTTGTTGAATTGCTTAGGCTCAGGTTCACCCGGAATAATTTATTTTTTTTTGGTAGTTTTCCACAACATTTAAAAAAAAAGTCTTTGCAACGTTTAAATTAAAGGTTGTACTAGAACAAATAAGACAACGTTTGCTGATAAAACGTTGTCAAATTTTACAACGTTTAAGTTTAAAATGTTGTCATACACAACTAGTCGCAACGTTTTCGTTATAAACGTTGTCATACACGTTTATCGACAACGTTTATTGCTGAAACGTTGTCATATATGGGAAACCACAACGTTTCTAGGAAACCGTTGTTAAAAAACGTTGTATACCCGTTTTTTTTTAAGTGAACTAAGAACCTTTGTTCGGGACGGACTTCATGGGCACTAGCGGCATGACTTGGGTCTTTGATCTGACCTTTAACCTAATTCACTAATAGTGAGGGATCTTAATTCTCATTGATGCGCATGTGCATTATAAAACTCGGTCAATTAGTGGAAAAAATACAACTTTTATATAGGACCATGTCTTTGAAAGTCGACCATTGATCCATTTTCCCTTGACAGACGGGCATTTGAGACGCAAGCTGGATATTATTAATTTCACGGATGATTTCTCATTCTATATACAAGTATACTCCATCTGTCTCATTTTAAAAGTTAAAAATTTCTTAAAAAGGCGTCCCATTTTAAGAGTCAAAATCCTAAAATGGAAAATGGGTCCTACGTGTCATACTCACAACAATTATCTACTAACTCTTCTCTACCCCACTTTCTCTCTCCTACTCAACTATCAACACTCAAAACACATCACATTTTCCTTAATTCTTGAACCCACCCATTTTTTTACTCTAAAAGTGGGACGGAGGGAGTATGCTTTAAATTATACTCCCTCTGTCCCGAAAGATAGTCTAATTTTGACTTTTTTTATGGTCAACAAAAATAATTTTTGATCAAATATTGGTGTCAATTTAATGATCACAATGAAATTATAAAAATTGTTATTGATAAATCACATAATGGTTTTTCAATTACAAATTTTAGAATTTCACTAGAATAATTTGATGGTGATCAATGGTTGGTCAAAGTTTATTTTTGTTGACCATAAAAAGTCAAAATGCGACTATATTTCGGGAAGATATCGAGTAGTACGTACTCCCTCTGTCCCTAAATGAGTGTCCATTTTCAAGAAATCTTTGTCCCAAAATGAGTGTCTTTTTTTAACATAACTTTGTCCCTAAATGTTTTTTTCGTTTTTTTTTATTCACCGGTTTCTTTATACGTGCAAAACTAAATGTTTGGAAATGAGATTACAAGATTATATATGAATCTTTGCTAGCAAATTGGACAAAAAGTTGAGATTTTCAGTGTCCCTTATAATGAAATTTGGACACTCATTTAGGGACAGAGGTAGTAGTATATTTTGCGCTTGGCAGATGTGCAACTCTGATCAACGTCATAGGAAGGGAAAGAATCAATAATCTAGAGTTATCATTAAAAATTTGATCAGCTATTGATCATGAACTACTTTGGCATTTAAATGAGTATAGCAAATGGGAAATTAAAATAAAAGAAACTGTCTGGACCAGTAAAACTCAGAAGTTACAACCATATAATAATATTCGCTCCGTCCAAAATTCTTCATTTTTTGCTATTGATAAGGGACAAAGATGAAACATTTATTATAAGACGGATGGAATATAAGTTATTTTTAGGTGGCAAGTAGAGTCGTATAGTGTATAGTATTCAGGGCCTGAATAAAAGTCCAAACATGAGGACACATAAATTACACTAAGGGTTGATTTGGCTTGAAAATTAAGGAACATTTGTTGTGTACCTACAAGTTGACAATACATCCAGCCCAAGGAAAGTTGGGCACACAAGGCATATTGTTCGGGATTGGGCTTTTCTTTATCTGCCATATTTAGTTACCTAAATATGCATTCAACTTGTGTTGCATTTGAAATGTGTGCGATAATACATATCTGAACATTAATTGTCATGTGTACATTCACTCCCATGTACCTAGGATCTAACTCCCACGCATACTGTATAACACACCCTCTGTCCGGGAAAGCTAGTATCTTTGACTTCTATTGAACAATATAAATGAATTTTGACCAAAAATTTATCTTAATCTGATCATTCTATTTTAAATACTATTATTGATTAAGTGATTTATCATAACATATTTTAGTATTTCATTTGGATGGTTGTCTCAAAACATGTGTGGATTTCCTGAGAATTTAGAACCTAAAAGGGACCTTGAAAGAATTTCCCTTAACGTGTAGATAAGCAGTTAAAAGAATTCTGATCGGAATAGTTATTGAGATGTATTCAAATATATGATAAACAAAGTCCAGATCTGATCAACAGAGTAACTTCCATGCCAAGTAACCACCAATGTCGCGAGGAAACACTTGCCTAGCCACCTTTGTATATCAAGTACTAAGCGCAAAATAGTACCAGAGAGGAGATTTCTTAAATGCCGAATTAAGGCAGTGTCCAAGTTTTACTTGGAGTGGAATTCGATCGTCTCAAGATTTGGATCGAAAATATTGTTGTTTTAGGTTAAGCAATGCAAATGCTATTGTTATTTGGGGTGAGCCTCCAGTGTATGTGGTGTGCCATCTCTTTTTAACTTGTGAATGAAATTGTTTTTTTAGTTTGCTAAAAAAATATTATTATTATTATTATTATTTTTTATTATTATTATTTTGCGTTGTTTTTTGTAGTTCGTTTTCATTTTATTTACATACTGTATTTTGTTTTCCCGTCTTTCGGTGACTGGCTGTTTGGGCGGTGATTGTACAAGGGATGTGATTGTTTTTGTTGAAGGGGATGTGAATGAAATAGACAGTTAACAGCCCTATAGGAACTTATATCTCTCCTTCATGATTATAACATTATTCCTGGAACTTTCTTCGACAATTGCAATAGTCAAGCTTTGTTAACAACTCTTTGTTTTGCTCTTGTTGATTTTTCAAATAAAGGGACAATAGCACTTAAGTGCCTGAATCAAGAAAAACCATGGTCTGCCCTGCCATGCATTTCAATAATGTTCTCCCTTAAAATTACTCCATTCGTTCCATTTATATTGGTCACGTTTGACTTTCTCAATCTAATCATCTTATTTAAATTCTGAAAATTGTTATTGATAAATCATTTAGTGATTTATCATTAACACATTTACTAAAATTTTACTAGGATGCTTAGATTAACTTTAATATGTTTGGTCAAAGTTCACTTGCATTGACTAAAAAGTCAAACGTGATCAATATAAATGGGACGGATGGAGTATTATTTTTATCTACTATACATTATCTATCATATCAAATAAAAATAATATTATCTTTTTAAATACTATAATATACACACACATATACTCCCTCCGTTCCTGGTAAGTTGCAACAATTTGCCATTTTGGGCATTCCACTTAAGTTGCAACAATGTCAAATAAGGAAACTACTCCCTCCATCCCGGAGTAAGAGTCTCACCCCTCATTTGCACGCTTATTAATAAATATTGGATGTGACGTAAATGTTGTGAGTGTAAAAGTAAAGTATGAGAGAGAATGAGTGGGAGAGAATAGTGAATTGATTGGTGTTGTGAGTATAAAAGTAGAATAGGAGAGAGAATGATTGGGGTGAATAGTAAAAAATCTTTGCCATTTTAGGAATGAGACTCTTACTCTGGGACGGACCAAAAAGGAAAATGAGACTCTTACTCTGGGACGGAGGGAGTATTTATTACTTTTATAATCCTCCACTCAATCTCTCTCTTCCTCCCAACCACTCATTATTCTCCACTCATTCTCTCTCTTCCTCCCAACCACTCATTATTCTCCTTTCTTAATTTTTGTGCTTCCCCTTCCATATTGCAACTTATCCGAAACGGAGGGAGTATATAATATGTATATATACACACATGTATTGTACAATTGCATACACATAGTATGTACCATAGTTGATAGCTACAATTCTAAAAGGAAATGACATTCAAAAAATTAATCAATGAGTTGAAGTATCACCAAGGAATGTGTCTTCGTTCTCTTTTATTTAGTTAGGTATATACTCCCTCCGTTTCATGTGAATTGAGACTTATTTTCTTTTTCGTCCGTTTCACCTCAATTGAGACTACCCAAAATGACAAACTTTTTAATATTTTATACTCACCCAACCCCACCCATTTAACCCCACTAATTATCTCTCTTCATTTTCGACCACTCATTTTATCCAACCAACACTACTATTTACCCCACTCATTCTCTCTCTTCATTTTTCACCACACATTCACTACTTTCTCTTAATTATTGTGCCCTTTTTTTTAGTCTCAATTCACATAAAACGGAGGGAGTAGGTCACAATGAATATTTATTTTTATACAGAAAATAAATCATTATTTATTTTGAAGGGAAAAAATTATACTAACATATAAAATGTTTCTCTTTTTTTTTTAGATAGGAACATTTTACATATTGTATTAATGTTAGTATATACTTATATATGTGTTATATGTATAATAGTTTTTTTTATATAATAATAAATGTACAAAGAATATAAAAACTTAATATAACTATTTAATAAAAGACAATGTACAGAAAAGCGTCCTAGAAGGTAGTATTTGTAGCATGTCCTTTAACCGTCATGAAAAAAGGGTGGAAGCTTGGATTGTTCGTTTCGGCAGCCTTTTCAAACTTTACTCACTTAACAAATCCTTAAAACTCTTATTATAATTAATTAACACACGACATCAATGAATAAAACATGAAAGAGAAAAAAATGATAGGCCACGGTGGTTGTTTTAATGATGTTGGTAGCTAGAGCCATATCCAGATGAACCACCATGTGCAGCCGCGGCTCCACCAGCTGCCGCCACTCCTGCATTTCCTTCACGGGCGCCATGTGAGCTTTGTTCTTCTTCAACACATGGGACGGCCGCCGGAATCAAAATAGCCTTCTTCTTTTTCTTACACAAGCAAAAAAGCCCGATTGCTAAAAATGCAAGGAAGAAAACGCCACCCAGAGTCGCGCAAACAACAATGACTGTTTTGTGGTTTTTGCCACCCGGAGGCGATGGTGGTGTCAGGATGTCTGACGCTGGTGGAAGGGAGGGCATTGGAGCGGGAAGAGGAGGAAATGGTGTGAGAGGGGGCCACTCGCTGGGTGGGTATGGAAATGGAGTATCTGGACCCGATGGATATGGTGAAGTTGGTGCTTCGGGTTTAGGCCCACCGGGCGTTGGTGATGGTGAACTAGGATTGGATGGCGGAATAGTGGGACCTCCCGGTGTCGGGGTTATGGGTCCTCCAGGGGTTGGCGAAGGTCCACTAGGAGTTGGTACTGGTGGCTTTCCCTGTCCACCACCTGGTGTTGGTGATGGCCCACTAGGAGTTGGTACTGGTGGCTTTCCTTGTCCACCAGGTGTTGGGGATGGCCCACTAGGAGTCGGTACTGGTGGCTTTCCCTGTCCACCAGGTGTTGGCGCAGGCCCACTAGGAGTCGGTACTGGTGGCTTCCCCTGTCCACCAGGTGTTGGCGCAAGCCCACTAGGAGTTGATACTGGTGGCTTCACTCCAGGTTTAGGCGATGGTCCACTGGGAGTTGGTTTTGGCCCTGGTGGAGGAGGAGAATAGTAAGGATAAGGCTGTGGCGGAGATGGTGGTGGTGGTGAATGATAAGGATAACCCATGCTGAGCTTTCTGGACTGAGTCATGATCTTAGTTTAGTAATGATAGCCGGAAAGATTTCGCGTGAGCAAATGGTAATGAAAATGGGATAATTATACACTCTTAAGTGGCAACCTTGAAACTCTTCTGCAGTAATAGTCTAAGAGATTGTCTGTGAGCAAATGATAATGAAAAGGCTATATATATACACACTCTTAATTAAGTGGCTGCCATGAAACTAATCAGAATTGATGTACCCGTAAATATAATCTTAAATTACTCCCTCTGTCCTTAAATGAGTGTCCATTTTCAAGAAATCTTTGTCCCTAAATGAGTGTCTTTTTTTAACATAACTTTCTCCCTAAACATTTTTTTTCGAAATTTTTTTCACCGGTTTCTTTATACGTGCAAAACTAAAGGTTTGGAAAGGAGATTGCAAGATTATATATGAATCGTTGTTACCAAATTGTTCAAAAAGTTGAGATTTTCAGTGTCCCTTAAAATGAAATTTGGACACTCATTTAGGGACAGAGGTAGTAGTATAATGAAGGGAACATGCTCCTTCCTTACATGAACGTCCTTATTGACTTATAATTTCTTCATAATTCATGCATATCTAACGAAAAATTGTTTGATCCTAGGGTGTATGAATTATGAAAATAATTTCAACGGCTATTCTTATTTGACCGATCGATTATATAATTTGTGAGAAAATTTTGGGGGAAACTAAGTTATAAAAAGTTTTGTTTTTATAAGACTTAAGGTTTAAGGTTTGGGGTTTCAGGTTTATGATTTAGGGTTAAAAACAAGACTTTTTTATAACTTATGGAGGAACGAGTTTCCTCCAAAACGCACTCACAATTTGTAGTAGGTAATTAACAATATACTCACATATAATTAACCTATATGTATATAATAGAGAATACAGCGTTCACATGAACTATATATATATATAACAGAATGTCAACAAAACTTGGCTATACATCACTGTAAGAAGAACCATAGTATAGCAAAACATACATAAAAACTACCAGTTGAAGTAGTTTAGAAACAAAAACCCTACCTAATGGTTGTTAGCTTGAGTAATTAATTAACAGTTTGAAATATTTAATTTCTTCCTAAGGAAACAACAATGAGTTTACCTTGTTAATTACAAGCCGCCGTAAGGAGATTAAATTAAAGGACGACTTGAAATATTTACCGCGTAGGCACCTAAGACACAGAGCACTCTTACGTACTGTGCTGATTTTTTGTTCAATGCTAGAAAATCATCATCGGTATGTCACATAACGTAAAGTCTTAAACCTTCATGTCTTTGGACTAAATTAGTGAATAGATCACACAAGATTTATCCGTTACAGGAGCATAATTTTTTCCAGTCTAATTCAGGTGAAACTGATTTCAGTAAAAATAAAAAATAAAGAACTAATTCTTCAAAATGTATCATGAGATTTTCTTTTGTGTCCAATTACCATCTTGTTCTTCAATATAATTGACTATGTATTTATCTCAACGTCCACAAAATAGTGGCTCAGTGGTATCCAATATGCGAGTTTTAGGGTTCAAACCCTCTCCACGCGTCTACATGGCATCGTAAAAAAAAACATATGTTCACGTGACTATTGAAAAAAAAAAGTTACATCGTAAAAGTTGAGGCATACCTAACGGAGTGGTTTAAAAAGTTTCTAACTTCATGAAAAATTGCCTCAAAAAAAAAAAAAATCATGAAAATTAATTCAATTTTCTTTTTGTTTTGTTTGTACCAACGTACATTTGTTCTTTTTTTTTTAAGGTAAATTAAATCCATTCACATAAAAGTTAATAGATGGTACTCCACATAGATCGGAGCCTCATCCGGTACAATATTTGCGAACCGATTAACATAGTTAATACAGAAACACCCTAGATCAAATCTCCATTGAATGTTCTTCTGTACCATGACTTGAAACGCACAAATGATCCTCCAAGAATAACTTGGACACTGCCTAATACTAGCATTCACAAAATCTCTACAGGAGTATAATTTGGCGTTGTGGACACAACGAGTGGAAGCATTTGGGTCGACAATAAGAGTCAAACCAAGCGTTCCAAGCATTACAACAAGAAGAAATACAAACAATAAACAAAGGCTCCCAACGCGTGGGGAGAATACAAAGGCTCTCGACTATGGAGAGAATACAAGGGCTCTCGACTTTGGAGAGAAAATCCAATTCGCAAATTTATTGAAAACAAGTGAAACAAATCAAAAAAGAAAAATGATGATAAATTAAGAAATGATGAGAATGATCATCTTCCAACCAAAATTCAAAAGGGAGTCCAATAAATGTATAGATTGGATATGATTGACAAACTATACTCCCATCAAAATCATCCTCGGATCTTCGTGTATCATCACCTTCTTTTCAAAATAACAAAAGGAAAAAAAAATGAAAAAGAAAGAGAAAAATTAACATAAACAACACAATTGTTGTAATCTCAATAAAATGAGATTACAAAAATTGTGTTGTTGAAGATTGATTATAGAAAAAGATGGAAGTTTTTTGAATTGAGAGGGAAAAGTTAGGCACAGAAGATGGAAGTTTTTTTTTTCGGTGTACGTACATTTGTTCTTATATCAAAAATTTACTCACTTTGATCCTAAATTATACTCCCTCCGTCCCAGCTCACTTGAGACCTTTTGACCAAAACTGGTCAACTTAAGGCCGGTTTGACCAATACTTTATAGAAATATTTATGTTCCAAAAAACTTTTTAAAAATTGTTATTGAGAGGATTTTTAATGGTGGTCATTTTACATTTTTTTTATTTTTGTTCGGATTATAAATATTTCTATAAAGTGTTGGTCAAACCGACCTTAAGTTGACCAGTTTTGGTCAAAAGGTCTCAAGTGAGCTGGGACAGAGGGAGTATTTATTTCTCAACAACCATAATCAAATTTATATGTGTCCTCATTATATTATACTCTCTCCGTTTCATGTGAATTGAGACTTATTTCCCTTTTCGTCTGTTTTACCTCAATTGAGACTGCCCAAAATGACAAACTTTTTAATATTTTATATTCACCCAACCCCACCCATTTAACCCCACTAATTCTCTCTCTTCATTTTCCACCACTCATTTTATCCAACCAAACTAACACTACTATTTACCCCACTCATTCTCTCTCTTCATTTTCCACCACACATTCACTACTTTCTCTTAATTATTGTGCCCTTTTTGTTGTCTCAATTCACATGAAACGGAGGGAGTATAGTAAAACCATATATTATATCAGCATTTAAGCATATACACTAGTACACTACATAACATGATTAAAAGACTCACTTCAATTTCGTTAAAAAAAATAAATAAATCATTATTTAAAGGCAACTAGGATAAATATTTATCTCGCTATATTTAACTTTCCAAGAACATTGCCTAATGGCAGAATGCAAGTATATACAATATTACACATAAATATGTGGGTCTCTTTTAGGTATAATTCTTGAATCAGACATGCATTAGGTACTAAAAAAAGGCAAAAATAGTGGCGGTGGCGGTGATGACAATGGCAACGGTGGCAGGTTGTAATATCATATTACTAATATGGAAGTCATCCCATTTGTCTTAACCATTACATACTCCTAATATTTAATTAAGATAGTAAAAATGAAAGATCGCTTCACCTAGTTCATTAATTATTACCCTGTTAATCCAAGTGGCTTCACATATACACTCACCCATATGATGTTGTAATTGTTTTATACTCCCATGTCTCAGAAAGATTGTCTCATTTTGACTTTTTATGATCAGCATATATGAACTTTGACCAAGCATTGGTGTCAATCTAATGTTCACAATAAAATTTTAAAAATTGTTATTGTTAAATCAGTTAATGATTTGTCAATTACAATTTTTAGAATTTCACTAGAATGAGTAGAGATCAACATCAATATTTGGTCAAAGTTCATTTACATTGACCATAAAAAATCAATATAAAACTATATTTCTGAGACAGAGGGAGTATTTTATTTTATTTTATTTTTGCGATTTTTTCTTACATCTGATGTTGCCGCATGTTAGCAGCCAACACATAGATATTTAGAAATATATAGAACGTATGTGTTCGGTAAGATTTAAATAATCAAGATGACTATAGATATTTCATTGGATTCTGAATTACCAAACCAAGAGATTTATATATAAAAGACAAAAAAAATTGTGTGAGACGGTCTCACACGTGAGACGAATCTCGTCGAGAATGTAAATAGTTTGCTTTCTATGGCGAGACAAAAAATTAACGTGTTTAAGAAAAGTCCTTTGGTCAATTGGATCGGCAACTGATCCATATAATTAAGTATTGAGCTTAGTACTTATATAGCCCATCGAGATTCAAGAGCTTTGATCAGATATACAATATGAATAAGGAAAGAGTCCATCATCTTTGTTTCTATCCTTAGATTTCATTTAATTTGTTCATAAAATTATCATGGTTGGTGATGCAGCCTCAAAAATGGGCGGCAACCGGGGTCCAAGCTCGTAGTCTAGGGTGGATAACGTCCTTCTTCTCCGTCATTACCTGCACACACACAACCGTGAGCTAAGCCGGGGGCGTCTCCGGCTAACGCCTCTCCGGCGTGAGAGTAAGCAACTGCATGTACCAGAATCACAAAGGAGAGTACAAGTATGTAAAATGGTGGCTATATGTGTGCTTCTGAACTCACCAATTAGGGTTGTGGATGTCCCTTATATAGCCCCTTTTGTCATGTGGAAAGCATGTGACCCTTTCATCTGTTGGGCCTTGATTGTAAACTTTTTCTAGATAAGTCTCATTTTGACAAGCTCTTTTATGAAGGCCCATTAGATACTTTAGATGGGTAATATTTCATCTTGGGCCGGATACATATTAGTGAGCCCATTTTCATAGATTTGAGCCAAATAATTTTGCTATGGTAGCATCAGAAGCCCCCGACTCCTTAGCTCGATTATTTATGATCGAGCTAAAGGAGTAAATAACATAGATGCCAGGCACGTCGAGTTGATTTTCCTGCCCATAATAGAAGTCTTTAATAACTTCGAGAAATAACTCAAGATGTAAAATATACAAGAGAAGGCCAGAAGTTGACATGATAATTGGGAGAGCGCCCCAATAAGCAAGATGCTAGATTCTTTCAAGATGAGAATATCGCTTTTGAATGTAAGATACTTGAGCAAATACCTAAAACATTGAGATAACCGGAGACCATCCAAGTAAACGAGATGCTATATTGTTTCGAGTTCGATTGCTTCAATTATAAGCAGATGATGTCATCGAGAAAATATGAATACCGGCTCATAATAATATTTGCGATGATGTCGTCGTCTCAATTCCACTTCTTTACCCATAATAATAAATGACTTTCGAATAGATTTACTAAGTCTTTATTCCCGAGAGAGGTCTCATATAACTCGATTTCCATAATAAATAAGACTAATTCTTGCAAGAGATTTGCTTGTTTCATAGAAACCGAAGCCTCATAGTCAAGTCGTTTCAAGATCGAGAAAATAGTTTATCCTTGAGAATGCTTCCAGAATTTTTCGAGGTGTTTTTTTCCTTTTTCTTGCGACTTGCAAAATGTCCTTAGAGCGAGATGGGTACAGATGCATAAATAAGGGGATAGGCGAGATGAATCCGAACTACAGCGACTTCTGTCTGCAACTTGATAAGATAGTAAATAGTAACCTGCCAAATCAAACATGTAGTCAAGCAACAAATAATAATGCATTTGTGCACCTACTAGTATAAGTAGTCACAGTATCAAATCAAGACAAGCCAGTACTCCCCCTTGTTTCATGTCAAGATATCAGAGATTATCATTAGCCACATATGCTTACAAGCCATCAGCACTTTACGAGATTTAAACCTACTACTACACATATCACGTAGAAGTGTAATCTTAACATTCATAGTCATAATCATGTGGGCAATCAAGTAGATAATCATGTATACGAGTAAAAATAAACAAGCATATGTATATTATCAAGTCAAGTTAGGACTCCCCTTTGTAGTATTTTATGTATGTCAACATGTTTGAGTCATCAAGTGTCTGGTAACGTCCTATCAAGATGTTCATCGGCCACCTCTTGTTTTCAAGTCGACTAAAGCGAGTTCCTCCCGAGTTCCATATATTTGTCAAGTCAGATCGACAAGCCGGGTGGAGCGAGATGTCTTTATAACGAGATGAATGTCGCCATGCCTTGAGACATAATGTGAGATTCTTGTTGTCGTCTGTTGACTCTTTATCATTCTCGTGATATAGAAGGTGATTTGTTTCACCTTTTGAATATCCCTTGCCCAAATAATGTGAGAGTCTTGTTGTCGTCTGTTGACTCTTTATCATTCTCGTGATATAGAAGGTGATTTGTTTCACCTTTTGAATATCCCTTGCCCAAATAAATTTGCTGAAGTGAGGTTGATGAACTTGAGAACAAGATAGGCCTTGTGCCAAAACATGCACGACCTGGAAGTCCGGTCACCGGACTTTGATAATAAAATAAGTCTTATGTCCCAGAATGCCACAAAAATTTTATGTCGCAAGAGCATCAGGCTCTCACAAGATTGATGTCGCGAGAGACATCTTTTCACAAGTCTCTTGATGTCGCTTGCTTGGTGAATTTTTGCCTTGCATTTTGCTTTGATAATTCTATCAAAAACCTTATTTATGGCGGGATGTGCCCCTTATACCTATACTCCCTTGGAAAAAGTGAGGTTGTCTTTAGGCAACCTTACTCCACATATACTTGTATTGTGCCTTTCGCGATTGTTCATACGGCGGCATGTAATTCTCCTTGCTAGTAGGTAACTTTAAGGGAAATTTGTCAACTTTGCCGCATGTCCGTCTTGTCTAGGAAAGTTTATACAAGTAACATTCCCGAAGGTTGCTTATGCCAGTAGCAACTTCAAGTTTCCTTTTTTCGTTCAAGTAGTTATAATTTGGATGTCTTGTCGCCTTGGATTTTTAGTGGAGAACTTTTAGCCCTTTTCCGCATATTCGCCTTGTCTTGTTGAAGATTTATACAAGTAATCTTTATTTAGTATTGCCTATCCAAGTGGCAATCTTATGTTCCACCCATCTTGTCCCAAGTAAATCATATTTTCATTCTTTCATCATATCTAGGCGACATCCCTATGGCATCATACTTCATTGAGCTTGGATCTCCGTTACTATATGCTTTACAGGCAACATGAAGGACAAATTACAATAGAGCGGCATGTTGCACTGTCTGTCTTGTTCTCCTTGTTCGTCTTGTTTTCTGGAAGGTGCTCATACAAGTAGCATTCCTTAAAACTTTGTCTACATAGGATTGTTCATATTGGGCGACAATTTCTTTAGCCTTTCCATCTTATTTTAGATGGATGTCTTTTGAGAGGCGACATCCACCTCTTGCCGGTAATGTCTGTCTTGTCCTTGAAAATGCTTATACAAGTATCATTTTTTGAGGCATGTCCAAGAGAGATTGCTTATACAAGTAGCAACTCCACCTCTACGTCTCGGGTGAATGTTATTTCATGCAACATCCACTTCTCGCCGGCACATATGTTTGGGAAGGTTTATACAAGTAACCTTCTTTGGAAATGCTTATACAAGTAGAAAATCCTGAGGCATGTCCAAGAGAGAAAGCTTATACAAGTAACGATCCCGCCTCTACGTCTTGCGTGGATGTCATTAGATGTGACATCCACTTCTTGCCGGCACGTACGTCTGAGAAGGTTTATACAAGTAACCTTCTATGGAAATGCTTATACAAGTAGCAAATCCTGAGGCATATCCAAGAGAGATTTCTTATACAAGTAGCGATCCCGCCTCCACGTCTTGTGTGGATGTCATTTGATGTGACATCCACTTCTTGCCAGCACATACGTATGAGAAGGCTTATACAAGTAACCTTCTTTGGAAATGCTTATACAAGTAGCAAATCCTGAGGCATGTCCAAGAGAGAAAGCTTATACAAGTAGCGATCCCGCCTCCACATCTTGTGTGGATGTCATTTGATGCGACATCCCACTTCTTGCCGGCACGTACGTCTGAGAAGATTTATACAAGTAACCTTCTTTGAAAATGCTTATACAATTAGCAAATCCTGAGGCATGTCCAAGAGGGAAAGCTTATACAAGTAGCGATCCCATCTCCACGTCTCGTAACTCGACAGTTCGGGATGTGATCCCATCAAGTAATTTGACAGTTCAGGATGTGAGCCCATCAAGTAACTCGACAGTTCAGGATGTGAGCCCATCAAGTCACTCGACAGTTAGGGATGTGAGCCCATCAAGATGAAAAGAGCACCCTCGAGCTCTATTTTCATGCCAAGAGAGAACTCGTAAGCTCTATCAATGGAGTAATAGACAAAACCAGAGCACTCATGAGCTCTATTGTCCCTCGAAACGATGTGGGCAATATCTTGTGAGTTGAATATTGGAACATTCTTCAAATTGGCCTTTAACTTGCCATACTTGCTAGAGAATAATGAATTAGAGCACTTTCATATCTCACGACAAGATTAAGAAACTTCATTCAAGAGCAATCTTTTGAGAATGTAATCTTGTAAATAATACTCTGAATACGAGATAATTTCGCTGACTTTGTCATACTTGAAAGAGTACCTATAAAAGACATGTGGTAATCATTTGCAAATCAAGTATATTATGTCGTATTTTGAGCATATATTTCAAGACTATTATAAAACCGAGCTAAATAATGTATTACACATTTTTACATTTTGACGAGTCTGATTAATTCAAGAACTATTATCACGACTTTCAACGTTTTTATTATTTACCCTTTGGGGGTCTCGAGCAGGTCAATGTGTGTACATCCTTTTCCTTTGTGATATTAGCATACATCTCCATAAAATTTCACATACATAGCTCGCACATTTCATTTTCTTGAACACTAACTTTCATATCGCGATTCATTTTTATCCATTTTGATCAAGATTATGGCACGCGATTTGCTAACTTTTACTATTTTCAAAATCAAGCACTTAAACCAAGTCGCAATTTTAGTATTGGCATGGGGCATCTTCCAAAAAGATACATAATTCGCTTTGTTTTAGCAAAAACTATTTTCATGTATCTTTGAATATCACACCAAGCACATAAGTGTATTATGTAAACAATATAGAGATAGGCATGAATTTCATTAGTGATTATCTATACGCCCTTTCATCAAACTCTCTACAATTTCACATAAGCTATAGCACAGGTGGATCCATTAATTTCCTTTTAATGAAAAGCTAGTATTTATCATTATAAGACATTCTTTAATCATGCAACGAAGAGCATATAATTTCAATTAGAAAGTAACAAGTTCCATTTCAATTTTAATCATTCGTTTTCTTTCTTAACAGCACGAGTAACAAAGTAACAAGGGATAGCACTCTTCAACTCAAATAGGCATAATGACAGACATGCAATTTCTGCTATTTTTTACTTTTCTAAGCATGCATTTATAGTCGCCACATAACGAGCACACAAAAAATAAAAAATCAAAAATATTAAAATATGGAAAGAAACGACCTGACGGAGGTTCGGTGATATTTGACGGATGCTATAGAATGAACTCCCACAAAATAAAGCGATCTCAGTGCGATCCCCTTCCGTTTCCATTAGACAATTCCAGAAAATTGACAAGTCGGACCATATAGGATGCAATAGGATGTGCTCTTAAAAATAAATATATTGTTGTTTGCTGATTTGAACTTTTGTCAAGCAATGAGGTCAATCCGCACAGGATGTTTGCTAGATGAATGATAGTTCAAGTGGGAGTGATCATAAGTAGTGATGTCGCAGATTACGGTAAACAGGTTGGATATGCTGGAGATAGGTTCTCGAACGTTAACACCTTGTTGTCCTTACATACTTGATAGTAAGCTTTATCCTTCTATTGTTTTGCAGTTCATGATTTTTGTTAGTACCTCACTATGTTTAACTCACAATTAATCAGAGTAAATATGTTTTGATAAATAAATAATCAAACCCAATTGATTATATGATGTATACAAAAGACCTGAGCACAGGCAGCCAAATACAAAGCTCAACAGCTAAGCTGTCCTGTCTCCATTCAAGCCAACAGCCAAGTCATTTCATGATCCACCTATCATCTATACATCCAACAAACTGAAGAACTACCTACTACAGACTCCTTCTACCTCAAATGAATTATCAAAATGATAAATACAAACAAGCTTCAACAGCTAAGAACCTACAAGCCCAACAGCTAAGCTCCCCTGTTTCAACAGCTAAGACTGGTCTTCTTCAACAGCTATCTCCACGTCATCAGACCCTTGAAGAATGATTATTCCAATATTACCAATCATTGGAATAACTCATATTGTAGCTTGTTCAAGTGTGAATACACCTTCCCTTCCCTTGACAACCTGTATACAGAGGAACAACAAACATTCAGTCAAAGTCAAAGGGAACCATTACTTCTCTGTACCTTTGTTCCCCAAACGGCTACTACTGTACCCTTGTCCCTCAACGGCTCTATCCCCTCCCTTATATAAAGGAGTATACTGGCATGTTGTCAAAAATCCCCTAAGACCCTCTACACCCTTTTTATACCCTTACAATCCTTTGTAGCCTCACTGCACTCTCACTCTGCAGTCTTAAATATTTGCATATACCCCTGCAAGTATTGTGCCTCTTTGCACCCAGTTACAACCCACTTACAGCCAGCTATCAGCCAAGCTATTTTCTTTTGTAAACACACTTGTGATTATTTTTATTTTATTTTTCTCGCTTTGAAAGAAGCAACCTTAATTGAAGTGTCAATTAAGTAGAGGGGGTTCAAAGGAACTTGCCTTATCAATTCTTGTAACTCTTTTTGAAGAGAATATTATAGTGGATTGATCTCACTGTTCCAACAGTGGGGGTGGATGTAAGAGAAGGGTTTTGCCTCTGAACCACTTTAAAATACTGTGTACACTCTTGTCTCTACACTAACACACACATACACCTTGTACTTTCATTTATTTATTCATTTTTATTCCGCTGCACATTTCTTTTATTTATTATTCCTCAACAGCTAACCTCAAACAGTTAGCTGTCCAAGTTTTAATTATTCTGTTCATTTAGTTAAACAGGGCCTTTCAATTGGCATCAGAGCTTGGATTCACCATACAGAGTCTAACAACTTGTGAAAGATCCATTCAACCCACCATGCTTCAACCAAGAAGAAACAATGAAAATGACATTTCACACATTGATGATTGTGGATCTTTTGAGATTTATTCCTCAAAAATTAAAACCTATATAGATGCTAATAGCATATGGAACTGGTATGTCTTAGAAAATGAAGTTGAACCTCCCACTCAAGCAGAAGCTAATGGAGGATGAAGCAAAACCAAATCTCCTGAAGACTGGACTGATGCTCAAAGACAACTTATGACTGCTAACTTAAAAGTTAAAAATATTCTGCAGAAAAGTGTGAATGACTCCCTAGCTCAAGAAATTGCTAAAGTACCAAGTGCTAAAGGAGCATGGGAACTAATTAATACAAAGTTCACTAAACACACCAGTGTTAGAACTCAGAATCTGTACAACTTGTTAAGACAGTTAGACAACTTCAAATTCTATCCTGGAGAGAAAGTGAGTGCTGCAAGACCAAGATTTGAGGATCTTGTAAGAGCCATTTCAGACCATGGCAAAACCTTTGAACAATCTGACCTATGCTTAAAAATCTACTCTAATCTCCCTCAATAGTATGAGAAAGTTGCCCTTCCCATTAGAGAAGGAGCTGAATGGAGTAGTATGACCATAGAACAGTACTTTGGTAAACTTGAAGCCTATGAACTAGAAGGAATGATCAAAATTCAACCAGCATCCACCATATCTCAAACTCTTACCCTTGTTGCTCAAGACCAAACCGAGAAACAGTTTTCCCAACAAGACATTGACACTCTTGTAATCAGTGCTCTACAAAAATGGAACATAACCCCAAAACAAGAAGCTAAACCAATCTCTCAAGAAGACATCCCAAGCCTTATCTCCATGGCTGTCAGAAATGCCATGAAACATCAAAAGAAAGATTTTTATAGAAGATACAGTCCTTCACCATCCAACCCAACTCAAAAAGTTGTTAAAAAGAACATTAAGTGTTACAACTGTTGTAAACCAGATCACTATGCTGCAGATTGCAAAGAACCTAAGAAACCAAGAGAACACTAAAAAAGAATGACATATTCTAAAGAAATCATTCATAGTTCTAGGTGCAATTGCTACAATTGTGTCAAGGTTAAGAATGACAAAAATAAAGAACAAGTCATGCTTGCTGACTCATCTAGGTTTAGTGATGAAGAATTTGACTCATCAGACTCAGATAGTGAGGAAGAAGAAGCACTACTGTGTTTGGTTACACAGGAATGTGAAGACTCAGATAATGAAGAGGACCTTGAAGCCTTAGCTGCTGCTAAGGAACTCAAAGAGGTATATAACTTTAACTCTCTTAACATTGATGGTTTTAAAAATCTAGTTTGCACCCTCTTGATTCAAAAGAAGAAACAAGACTCTAGCTTTGCTGCCCTCATCACTGAAAACCTTGAGCAATAAAAAACCATTGAAAATCTCAAATCTCTAAACACTAACCTTGAAACCACCAAAAAGGATCTAGAGGACAAATGTCAAAAACTTGAAAATGACATACTTAGCTCAACAGCTAAGACTGACTATTCTGAGTCCCAAAAGGATAATGAACAGGAATTGAGTACCTTGAAGGAAGAAAACAATGCCTTAAAAAGCAAAATTAATTCCTGGAACAAATCAAACAATTCTTTATCCATGTATCACTTTAATCAAAGACATCCTGGGGATAGGTCTGGAATAGGAGCTGAAAATCCCACACTCAAAACCTACACTCCACCTACTGGTGATAGAGCTGTTGAGACAATGATTCTACAAAGCCTCAACACATTCTCTACCAAGAAACCATCTTACCATATTCAAACAAAGGAAGATGTGTATAAACAGAGAAGTAAGGAGAGTAAATTAAAAGTGGATTCTCCCAAAACTCCTAATTCTCAAGCTTCCACTAGCACTGATGATATTAAATCTCAGAAAAGGAAGCAAGAACAGAAGCCTAGAAAGCCTAGACAAGCCAAAAATCCAAGACAAGCTGAACAACCAAGACAAGCTGAACAGACAAGGCAAACTGAACAGCCAAAACAGGCTAGACAGTAGAGGCACTCTAGGCAACCTAGACAAAATTGACAATATTCCAATGGGAAAAGACATGCTTATCAGTCCCAAAATTCCTCACCTAGATCATTATACCACCCATAAAATCCCAGACAGCAATCTCACTTTCATCAACCAAACTACAGAAATCAAAGCCCATACAATACTGGACACCTATATAACTCTCCTCAACCCTTCACATTGACACCCTACATGAAGCAAATCATGTCCTACTATAACACCCTTAACCAGTTCTTCAAAAGAAGATCAGGTGGCAAGGCTAGGGTACCAAAGAAAATCTAATCCTTTGGACCCAAAAAGAATAAAGGGTACCATAATTTTTAATTTTGTTTTGTAGGAATCCAATAAAGGAATCTGGTATTTGGATAGTGGATGTAGCAGACACATGACCTACAACAAGGAATGGCTTCAACAGCTAACACCAAAGAATGGTCCCAATGTTACTTTTGGTGACAATTCTCAAGCAAGAGTCAAAGGATCAGGAAACCTAGTGACCAAGGATATCATCTTTACAGATGTATCTTTATGTTGAAGGCCTTAAGCATAATTTGATAAGCATTAGTCAAATCTGTGATAAAGGTTATCATGTTATCTGCACCAAGGACCAATGTCAAGTCAAAGACAAGAACAATAAGGTTATTCTAATAGGAGTTAGAAAGAAGAACCTCTACTGCCTCCACCTTGAAGTTGTCCAAACCTCCACTGCTCATTGTCTTCTGACCTACAGCCAATCTGATATGTCTTGGCTATGGAACAAAAGACTTGCTCACCTTAATCTAAAAACCATTTCTAAGTTATCCATCTCTAATCTTGTCAAAGGTCTTCCCAAAATACCTTTCAAGAAGGATAACCTATGCAGAGCCTGCCAGTGTGGAAAACAAAAGAAGACTTCTTTCTCTGCAAAAACCAGACTGGATACAACCAAGCCTCTTGATCTTCTTCATATGGACTTATTTGGTCCCATTAGAACCAGATCTTTAGGTGGAAAGAGACACTCCCTTGTAGTTGTTGATGACTACACAAGATTCACTTGGATTATCCTTCTTGAATCCAAAAGTGATACTCTTCATAATCTCACTCAGCTGTTCAACAAAGTTCAAAACTTTAAAGGTTTGTCCATCAAAAGGATAAGATCTGATCATGGAACTGAATTTGAGAGCACTGGAGTTGATACCTATTGTAATCAAGTAGGGATTGATCATAACTTTTCAGCTCCAAGAACTCCTTAACAAAATGGAGTAGCAGAAAGAAAGAATAGGACCATATGTGAAGCAGCAAGAGCAATGCTGTCAGAACACAATCTTCTTAAGTACTTTTGGGGTGAAGCTGTGACTACTGCTGTCTATGTGCAAAACAAAACTCTCATCAACAAGTATCATATGAAGACCCCATATGAGTTGTGGAATGGAAAATTTCCAACCATATCCTACTTTGATGGATTTGGGAGCAAATGCTACATTCACAACAATGGGAAGAACAACCTAGATAAATTTGATTCCAAGAGTGATGAAGGAATATTTCTTGGTTACTCTAACACTAGAAAAGCCTACAGAGTTTACAACAAAAGAAGACTGGTTGTGGAAGAATCAATTCATGTTGACTTTGATGATAATAATGATCAAAGCAACACTGACTTGTGTGATTTTGATGAAAGTATTGGATACTCTGACAACCTTCCAGAACCTTCACCCACAACCAATAATCTCTCATCCCCAAATGAGAGCAATATCATTCTTCCTTATGTTCTGCCCAAAGACACTCCCAACAGCTTACCTACTCCCAACAGCTTTCCTCTTCCCAACGGCTAAGATGAAACTATTAGCTGACAAATAATCCCTTCTCAAATCCTTACTCCAATCCCCATTGTAAATGATAATACCCTTGTCATTTCCATCCCTATACAAAAAGAAATCATTCCTTATGGCATTCCTCATTATGATATTTTCATGAGTGCCTTCATTTCTCAAATGGAACCCAAAAAAATCCATGAATCCCTTCAAGATGCAGACTGGATAGAGGCTATGGAAGAAGAACTTGAATAGTTTGAAAGGAATAAAGTGTGGAAACTTGTTCCCAAACCCAGAAATCAAACTGTTATAGGCACCAGATGGGTATTTAGAAATAAAATGAGTGGAGATGGTACTGTAGTGAGAAACAAAGCAAGACTTGTTGCTCAGGGATACAGACAAGAAGAAGGAATATACTATGATAAAACTTTTTCCCCTGTAGCAAAGCTTGAAGCCATAAGACTATTCCTAGCCTTTGCATCTTTTAAGAAGATGAAAGTATTCCAAATGGATGTCAAGAGTGCATTCCTGAATGGAGTACTTAATGAACAAGTGTTTGTTGCTCAACCTACTGGATTTGAACACCCTAAGTTCCCAGATCATGTATACAATTTGGACAAAGCCTTGTATGGCCTGAAACAAGCACCTAGAGCTTAGTATGACACTTTGTCTAATTTCTTTCTCAATAAAGGATTTACCAAAGGTCATATTGACAACACTCTGTTCATCAAAAAGTATGGAGATGACACCTTACTCATTCAGGTCTATGTTGATGACATCATATTTGGATCATCAAATGAAGACCTTTGCAAAGAATTTGGAGATCTTATGCAAAAGCAATTTGAAATGAGTATGATTGGAGAACTCACTTACTTTTTAGGTCTTCAAGTCAAACAAATGAAGGATGGAATCTTTTTTAACCAAGCCAAGTACACCAGAGACATGATAAAAAAGTTTGATATGCAGAATGCCTCAACAGCTAAGACACCTCTGTCTACTACCACAAAACTTCATGCTGACACTAATGGTCAAAGTGTTGACCAAACACTTTACAGAATATAGGATCCCTCCTATATGTTACTGCCTCTAGACCTGACATTATGTTCAGTGTATGTCTCTGTGCAAGATTTCAAGCCAATCCTAAAGAATCTCATCTTGCTGCTGTTAAGAGGATTTTGAGATATATAAAGGGAACTCCTGATTATGGCTTGTGGTATCCTAATGAATCACCATTCTTACTAATAGGCTTTACTAACTCAGATTATGCTGGATGCAATCTAGACAGAAAGTCAATAAGTGGTGGATGTCAATTCATTGGATCAAGAATTATGTCCTGGTCTAGCAAAAAGCAAACCTCTGTTGCAACCTGAACAGCTGAGGCTGAATATGTTGCAGCTGGTCTCTGCTGTTCTCAAATATTGTACTTAAAAAGTCAACTACAAGACTTTGGTATGAATGTCACTAATATTTCTATATTTTGTGACAATTCAAGTACAATAGCTATCACTGAAAATCCTGTTCAACACTCTAAAACCAAACACATTGAAGTAAGACACCACTTCATTAGAAACCATGTTGAAAAAGGGAATATTAACTTAGCCAAAGTTGGCACGGAGGACAATGTCTCTGAAATACTAACTAATGCTATGGATGAAAAAAGGTTTGAATTTTTGAGATAAATGTTAGGAATGATTAACGTGCCTAAGTAAAAGGGATTAACTGAATAATTCATTTCATAACTTTAAACTAGTACAAAGAGCATGGTTAGCTGTTTACAGTATTTTAACAGCTAACCTAAACAGATCTCTATTCAAGGACAACCAAATGATGGCCTGTTTACATCATATGGTTTGGACCAAGCCTTAACATCACTACCCTTGTGTTTCATGGTAGCCCTCCTCTCTCAAAACTCCTACCCAAAAACAAAAACAAAAAGCCTCTCCTGAACAGCTAACCAACAATCATAGTTGTTCTACCATTGTTTCCCTTATAACACTTGCTTCCAAATGTCTCCAGACCCCTTCCCAGATGCTTCCTGCCTCCTCTCCTCTTAATATGGCCTAGCAGGTACAGACTGACGTGGCTCCAAATACCTCTCCAACCATATTGGATGCCTTTCCATAACTGGATCAATGGAAGTCACTGAATGCTGCAAAGGTGGACCCATGGTTCTTGGCCACCACTCCTCAACAGCATCATAAGGAGGAAAGTCATCCAAGGGAGACATAAAGCTAAAGGTACCTGAGGTTTGGATGCTATCATTGGCTATCATAGCCATATGAGACGAAGGTCCACCATCATTGCCCACATTGACTTGGACATGACTACAACACCTCAAGTATTGCCTAAACAGCTGAGTGTGATTAGTTGATAGAGACTGCTGGACCCCATGGAAATTATCACCCCCTCCCCCCAGCACTGCCATGCTGATGGACAGAGAATCTCTTGTCACTGGGGCATAAATCCTTGGCTGTTCAGTAACAGGCACCTGTTTGGCCTGAACAGCTAAGCTATCCTCCTAACTCATCAGCTCCCTCAATGTAAATGGCCTCAAAACCTGATTTCCCTCAACAGCTTTCCTTCCAATGTCTTTCTCATGAACCTTTAAACCTCCCTTCATCATTAAGTCCCCAAGGGAATGGACCCTTTGGACCTCAGATTGTGCAGCATTTGCTTTGCTGCTCTCTCCCTCCCCTATCCTCATATTCAGGCCAAACAACTTTATACTACCCTTATCCTCTACCTATTTCTCTTTTCCCTTTCCCTCAACTGTTCTTAGTTGAGCCAATCTCTCCCTTTCAAACCTCTCTATAGCTTCCCTTTCAAACTCCCAATCTATTTTTCTATTCTCTCTTTCTTTCACCTCTCTATACTTCAAAGGGTGATCTAGAGGAAGCTGTTCAACTTCCTCATTCAACTGATGATCACTCTGTATGGTATATGACCTATACTCTCTTTCAAATCTTTCTCTATCTGTCTCCTCACCAGATGGAGCTGTAAAGATCAATGTCTTAACAGTTTGAGCCATCTTTTTGGGATTGAACTTAGAAGAAAGTCTTCCCATTTTCTTTGAAAATAACTGATTGTGTAGTCTAATGCTAAGACCAAAGAGAAAACTTGATGTGATTTAAACAGCTAAGTGCATATTCCTTATATACACAAGGAGTTTATGTTAGTCCATAATAAGGTATGGCTATAAACTTAGCTATTGAATAATTTTTTTTCCAAAAAGTCGACTGATTTGACCACTAAATCTGTACTATTGGTACAAAGGTGTGGCAATTCAGATAAGTGATGGTCAATATTAAATTTGTAATGTGTTATGTTATATTTAGCACCTTACATTCCTTAAATAGCCGCCCGCTATTTCTGGAAATAAATGATAAAACATTTACTTCTATTCTATTTACTGTTCACTTAAACAGTAAAAGAAGATAACTGTCATATCACCTTAAACGGCTATCTTTAATACCCACGTCGCCTCTCTATCACAAAATATAACCGTTGTCCTCACCTTCTACACCACGATCCTTCCATAATTCCTCACCATTTTTAAAGAATCCACAGTAAATCCCCTTCAAAAATTCTCAATTTCTCGAATACTCTGTTTTCAAACTCCTCTGTTTCTTTCTCGCCCATTTATTTGAAATCAATGGCTCTCCCTGAAGAATCTCATGGATACTACATCAAAAATGCTTTCTTTAAAAGTAAAGTAGGATCCTATGTCAAAGAAATACTAGAAAACAATGGCCTTCTCAACATGTTAACTGCTCAGAATCTAATTCTTGAGAATGCTTGTTCTGATGTATATCGAATTGGAACTAGGCTGAAAGATAGTTCTATTCGATGTGTATTCCAAAATATCATAATGATCATCAAACCTGAAGATGTTCATACCACTTATGGCATCTCAAATCACCCTAGCCTTCTAACCAACATTTGGAGCAAAGACTTGGATACAACATTCAGTGTTCTCTACAAGCAATTCACCAATCAAGAAGATATTGATTATGAGTCTGTAAAGAACAAACCAATCTTGAAGAAGAACCTATCCATAAACAATTCAACCCTCAGTGATGTGGTTATCAAAGGAATGTGTGGAAAACAGTCCTCTTTAGACCAGTTGAGCTCTTCAGAATGGAAAATTGCCCTTGGTCTGATTAGAAAAAAAGTCAATTGGTGCACAGTTATGTTTGAAAATTTCAATCTTGCCACTTCTCCATCTCTCCACAAACCCTATGTGAGATCCACCAAACCAAATCAGTTAAGGTTCATGAGTGGGATTCTAGCTAGGAAGCTCAAAGACCTCCCAGCCATTCTCAACACTAGGTGGCTTGAACTTGTTCCACTTAGTATCTCCAAGAAGTTTGACAAGAAAACTATCCCTCTCAAAGGTTCTAAAGAGGGAACAGCTAAGTCCTACAAAGACAAACCCTCAACAGCTAAGGCAACCAAGAAGGTTCCAACAGCTAAGCCTGGACCTGATGAAGCTCCAGCAACAAGAATGGCCACTAGAGGAACAGCCAAGACCATTCCAAGAAGGAAATCCATAGCTGTCAAAGGCAAAGGCAAGAAGAACAGGAATGATGAACCACCCTCCTCCTCCACCTCATCTACATCAAGTGAATCAAAAAAATCAACCTCCCAAACCTCCTCCCTACCTGTTGACAGCAATGAGCAAACCACTGTCAGTGGAGAAAGAGTTAGGGCTGCTAACAGCAATGCCAGCAAGATATATGCTGATGATGAAGCAACAATGAGTGAAGGAGACACTGAAGTTCAGAAGCCAAGTAGCTCAAATGATGTGCAGATTCTAGATGATGAATAAATGGATGTGCAACTCACTCTTGCTGACCATTTCAAGCACCTAAGATCTGCCAAGAAGGGCCCTAATGTGGCAAGCTCAACAGCTGAGCAAGCTGAGTCAACAGCTAAGACAGTGGATCCAACAGCTGAGACCCCACAAAATGCCACTGAGAAGGTAACTTTCTCATCCTCTACAGCTGGTCAATTCATTATTAAGAGAAGACTTGACAGATCTTCCTCCCCTTCTTCAAAAAGGTAAAGACATTTATCCCCTCCTTCTCCCAAAAACACTTCCAGTTCTGAACATGCATCTGCCATTTAAGGCATTCTTCATTTGCAATCTGAAACCATCTCTCTTGTTGAACCCTTAAGGGGGAACTCACCTATACCAGACAGCCCTGTCAGGTCAAGGGGGAACTCTCCAGTTCATGTAACTTCCCCAACAGCTGAGACTCAAACTCCCTCTGTACCTCCTCCTTCACCTCCTACTCATATTCCTCTCCCTCCAAGATATCCTGTTCACTCCTCTGTCCTTCCAATTCTTAACCCAAACCTCATTGAAGTTATGAAGGACAAATCTGTTTCAAATCTTTCTGAGGAAGAAAGAACCTCTCTTTTTGAACAGCTATCCTCCAAATTCTCTCTAGATGAGGCTGTCAAAGCTTTTGATTTTATGAGGATTAGAGAATCTAGGCAATATCAAGGTCAAGGTGGATCCTCTACTCCCCAGACTGACTCAAAAGCTATCCCTCCCTCTAAATCCACTCCTAAGTCTCAAATTGACCTTGACACTTCCATGCCTACTCCTAGCTTCTGGGCTCTTGATTGTGACATTGATTTCTCTATCCATTCAGTTCAAAAAGTTCACAATAAGCTTAAGTCTATTCCCATACTCCCTCCTCTTCTTAACCCTCACAATCTCCCTAATCCTTGGGAAATGACCAAAACCCATATGAGTGTTCATGCAAGGAACATTGGGGGCCAACTCTTTTATTCTTATGAAGAGTGGAAGAAGTTCAGAATCACCACTCAATATTGCTTCCTCTTCTCTGCTCCAAAACTACCCAATCCCCTTAATTTTTCAAACCTTGCTGAATGGGAACTTGTCTTCTCCCATCTCATTTTTAATAATCTTCAGGAATGCCTCTACACTCCTTCCTCCCTTGTGTATGCTCTTTGCATTCAATATGCTCAGTCCATATTTTAGACTCTGTTATCCAAAAAGAGCTGCATAATTGGGTTAATTGTCAAAAATCTCTTTCCCATCTCTGATGTTTATCCTCATCACCTTACTCCACCTCCTCCTGCATTCCATAAAAATTCCAAATCAAAGATTAATAACCTTCCCTCAAACTTTGATCCTTTCAAATTCACTCCTCAATATCACCTCACCTATACTGACTTCAACCTATTATCAGCCACCCTCATCAGACAACTCAAAACCTCTCTTCTTAGAAAGCTTGACAACATTTTTGATTTCATTATTCAAAGAGGTGACAATCCAATCCCTACATCTCCTGAACAACCAACCAAAACAGCTTTCCCTCCTCCTCTTCCCAACAGCCAACCCATTCCTCCTAGACCATCTCAAACATCCCTACACTCATTTTTCCAAGCTCCTCCATCCAGCCTTCCTCCAAAATTCACCAAGAAAAGGCCTTCATATCTTTACAAGGACTATCCCATGGGGGTCTTCTTGTCAGAAGAAACCATGTCTCCTCAGCAATTGCAAGCTTGGATAGTTCCAAGGCTTCTCTACAATCAACCAGTTCTCACTAAAGATCAGTTGCTAGCCAGACAAGACCAATATTTCCAGTACAATAACTTGATGGGTCTTGACTGGAACAATGAATGGTTCTACAGAAGAAATGAACCAGTGAGAAGAGCTGCACTCCTTCAAGAGCTAAAAGTAGTGGAGAGAACCAAAAATGCCTAGCTAGGATTGAAATCAGTTGGTTTGTTTTCTTAATTTTGAATAGCTGTTCAGAACATCCTTTATTTGTCAATTATTTTCTTTAGTACATTTTAGTGTGTATTAGCAGTTTGTTTGCCAAGAAAAATTATCAAGAAGATTTTCTCTTCATTGGTTTTCTATTCCCTTAGCACTTTTACTTGCAGGTACATAATCAAAACCTTTATTTATTTACCAAAAAGGGGGAAATTGTTAGTACCTCACTATGTTTAACTCACAATTAATCATAGTAAATATGTTTTGATAAATAAATAATCAAACCCAATTGATTATATGATGTATACAAAAGACCTGAGCACAGGCAGTCTAATACAAAGCTCAACAGCTAAGCTGTCCTGTCTCCATTCAAGCCAACAGCCAAGTCATTTCATGATCCACCTATCATCTATACATCCAACAAACTGAAGAACTACCTATTACAGACTCCTTCTACCTCAAATGAATTATCAAAATGATAAATACAAACAAGCTTCAACAGCTAAGGACCTACAAGCCCAACAGCTAAGCTCCCCTATTTCAACAGCTAAGACTGGTCTTCTTCAACAGCTATCTCCACGTCATCAGACCCTTGAAGAATGATTATTCCAATATTACCAATCATTGGAATAACTCATATTGTAGCTTGTTCAAGTGTGAATACACCTTCCCTTCCCTTGATAACCTGTATACAGAGGAACAACAAACATTCAGTCAAAGTCAAAGGGAACCATTACTTCTCTATACCTTTGTTCCCCAAACGGCTACTAATGTACCCTTGTCCCCCAACGGCTCTATCCCCTCCCTTATATAAAGGAGTATACTGGCATGTTGTCAAAAATCCCCTAAGACCCTCTACACCCTTTTTATACCCTTACAATCCTTTGTAGCCTCACTGCACTCTCACTCTGCAGTCTTAAATATTTGCATATACCCCTGCAAGTATTGTGCCTCTTTGCACCCAGTTACAACCCACTTACAGACAGCTAACAGCGAAGCTATTTTCTTTTGTAAACACACTTGTGATTATTTTTATTTTCTTTTTCTCGCTTTGAAAGAAGCAACCTTAATTGAAGTTTCAATTAAGTAGAGGGGGTTCAAAGGAACTTGCCTTATCAATTCTTGTAACTCTTTTTGAAGAAAATATTATAGTGGATTGATCTCACTGTTTCAACAGTAGGGGTGGATGTAAGAGAATGGTTTTGCCTCTGAACCACTTTAAAATATTGTGTACACTCTTGTCTCTACACTAACACACACATACACCTTGTCCTTTCATTTATTTATTCATTTTTATTCCGCTGCACATTTCTTTTATTTATTATTCCTCAACAGCTAACCTCAAACAGTTAGCTGTCCAAGTTTTAATTATTCTGTTCATTTAGTTAAACTGGGCCTTTCAATTTTGTCATGGCATTTAAAGAAGGTGCTTTTCCCAACTTTATAAGCTGTGACATTGAAGTCCATTTGTTGGGTAACAATAAAATTCCATTTTCATGAACACGAGCGCCTTTAAGTCCGGTCACTAAACTTTCTTAATAAGATAATCCCACTGTCTCGAGATGCCAGTAAAAAAGAAGTCCGGTCGCTGGTCTTATTACAAGATAATAGTACCATTTCAAGAAATGAGAGCGACATTGAAGTCCGGGCTTCATAACGAGATAATCACATATCTAAGAGCGCCAGCGACATGAAGTCCAGTCCTAGGCTTCATAACAAGATAGTCTCATATTCAAGAATGCCCAAATAAATGGTCTTTCTTAGAAGCGCTGTCACGTAATGTATATACACATATATACCCCTCCTCAAGAAAGAAGGCTTGTCTCTAGGCAGCCTTGCTATTGAGTTCATTTAGTTACACTTCTTTGCGATATGCCTTTAATCATCTCCAAGATGCTCGCCTTAGTTTTTCCTTAGCACCTTTAAAGCTAAGTCTTTTGTGCTTGGCACTTTTAAGCCAAGTTTTTTTTTGCTTGGCTATCTTTTCTTGTTCGAGAGCGATACTTTTCTTTCACATAATACCTACAAGATAGATAGGGGTAATCATTTGCAAAATCTAAGTATAACCTATTTACTTGACATAAGATGGGAATATAATATGCATCAAGAGGACAAACAAATCACATAATTTTTTTGCAATTTTAATGAAACCATGTTACTTATTCCAAGCATATCAAAAGAAAAGCATTCTCAATATAATCTCTTCAAAATTTCAAGTGTATAACAAGTCATTGTACTCTTAAATTGTATAACTTTCTATTTTTGATTGCAACATTAGCATTTAATCCCACAAAGTTTCCCGTACGAACAAATAGCGTAGAGCTTAAACATTCGACTCAATAAACACTATTTTCCCGTACCACAATTTCTTATTCATTTTGATCAAGATGGAGACCTACAATTTGCCAATTTTGCAAGGTTAATAATTGTCAAAATACGGAACAGAGCATGCTTGTAATAAGCTAACTTTTTATAGCAACATATATTTTCAACACATATTAAACAATCTACAAAGCATGCTTATGCACCATATAAATCATATAAATAATCATACATCTCCATTATTTCCATCTACTTCGATTTGTGAAAAAACAAGTCGCATGGTTCACTTCAACAATTTCAGAGAGCTGATTTCTAATCGACATTCATAAAGTAACCAATCAGCCCTAGTACTAATCACCATTTTACTGTTAGTGACATATTATAACCATGATGGTAGTGGATAATCCTCTTGTACACTTGATATAATTTAGCACGCCTTCATATTATTAAATGAGTGTAGAAATAGTTGAAAAGAGTATAATTGAAAAGAGTCCACCTGAGATGAGAATAGTGGAAGCCAGTCTGGTTGAGATGGTCTGAAACAATTTGATGCAACTTTTCACTTGAGCATGTGACTCGGAATGTAACCAAGCCAATATTGACATCTGGGAAGCTTAATTTTGAAACTGCCTTCCCATTTTTCCTTGTGAGCAGCCACCTTAACTTTTCAAAGATGGTGGCTGGAGATTTCATTCAACCAATAAGTGATTTCAATCACATCGCCACCTGCAGCACTGTTCAATTTCATACTCAAGATTTTCCCCTTTGAAATTTAACCTAGATTTAACGTTGCTATTTCGGGACTTGGCAGCGACAATAAACATGTTGTGGAATTGACCATCCAACACCCAAGCAATATCCCAAGAAAATAATAGCACCACAAACAAGCACAAGAAATAAAGCAGAGAAAAGACACAACAAATTGTTTACCCAGTTCGTCAATATGTTTGACTACGTCTGGGGGCACTACCAAGCCAGGATCTTGCACTATAATATGTTACATCTAAGTTACAATGAGTATGGGGGCGGAGCCCTGCTTATATAGCAACCTAGGAATAAGATACAAACCCTAGACAGAGAAGGAATCCCGAAACTGCTCTAATTTGGTCCAGCCCAGTTTCCCGACATTCTGTGCGACCGCACAGAATACTTGTGCGACCGCCCTGAATAAAACCCACAAGCCCTAAAACCTTTCAGTAGTTTTGGGCGACCGCCTGGAATGGTTTTGGGCGACCGCACAGAACCACTGAAGCCCGTTTTCCTGCTTGTTCCTTCCTCTCGCTCTGCTCGCTAGTTTCCGGTTGTTCCTCTATTCCAACAATCTCCCACCTAGAGATCAACCGCGTATATTAGCCCAGTATCCGTCTTCAACTCATCCTTAGTGCCATAGTGCTCACCTCGATCATGGTAGTGCCTTCCTCCTCTCCTATTCTCCAATACTAATTGAAGCTATGCATAGCTTCAACTTTTCAAGGTTTATAACATTGGTCAACATGTCAGCCGAGTTCTCCGATCCCAAAATTTTCTCCAGCCTTAAGATCTTCCTCTCCAAGAGATGCCTGATGTAATGAAACCTCAGCTCGATGTGCTTCATCCTAGAATGAAACGCCGGATTCCTTGCTAGATGAATTGTACTCTGACTGTCACTGTAGAGAGCATTACCACTTCACGTCTTCCCAAGTTCACCCAGGAAGTTCTGCAACCATACCATCTCTTTACTTGCCTCTGTCACTACCACATATTCTGCTTCTGCAGTCGACTGAGCCACGATCTTTTGCAATTTAGAAGCCTATGATATAGCCGTATCACCCAATGTGAAAACATAACCCGTAGTACTTCTCCTCTTATCAAGATCACTTGATGCCAAATCCACATCAACATAACCCGCTAACAAGACATCCTTGCTTGAGAAACATAGAGCCTTACCAGTAGTACCCTTTAAGTAACGAAGGATCCATTTAACCGCTTCCCAATGTTGCTTCCCTGGATTGCCCATGTACCGGCTGACTACTCCCACCGCATGTGCAATGTCCGGCCTTATACACACCATTGCATACATTAGACTCCCCACTGCCGAAGCATATGGAGTCCTCTCCATCTTGTCACGTTCTTCCTTGCCCTTAGGTGAGTCCTTCTCGGATATCTTGAAGTGCATACCCAATGGTGTCCCTGTTGGCTTCGCCTCTTCCATGCAAAACCTTGCTAAGACATTCTCAACGTATTCTGCTTGTGAAAGAACCAACTTACCCGACTCCCTATCCCGGTCAATCCGCATGCCCAAGATTTTTTTGGCCTCCCCTAAATCCTTCATCTCGAACCGTTCTGACAACTGAGCCTTCAATCTGTTTACCTCTCTACTGCTAGAGCCCGCTATTAGCATGTCATCCACATATAACAGTAAGATTATGTACCCGTTGTCCGTGTTCTTGAAGTAGCAACAATGATCCGCCTCACATCTAATAAAATCAATATCGTGCATGAATCCATCGAACTTTCTGTACCACTTCCTAGGAGCTTGTTTAAGGCCATACAAGCTCTTAGTCAATCTGCAAACCAGTTCCTCGCTACCCTTAGACAAGTAACCCTCTGGTTGTACCATGTAAATTTCTTCCTCCAAATCCCCATGAAGAAAGGCCGTCTTTACATCCATCTATTCCAGCAGCAAATTATCTGCCACTACTATACCCAGAACCATTCTGATAGTGGTCATCTTCACAACAGGAGTGAATACATCGGTGTAGTCAATACCGAATTTCTACTGAAACCCTTTTACAACCAACCTTGCCTTGTAACGTTTACTGCCGTTTGCTTCCTCCTTGATTCTGTAAACCCACTTGTTATGCAATGCCTTCTTCCCCTTTGGTAGTTTAATCAACTCCCAAGTTTTGTTGGCCTTCAATGAGTCCATCTCATCATCCATCGCAGCTTTCCACTTATCACAAAGTGCACTACGAACAGCCTCCGCATAACATTCTGGTTCACCACTATCTGTTAGCAACAAATATTAATTCGAAGGAGAATACCTATCAGGAGATCCACGCAATCTGCTGGATCTGCGCAGCAGAATATCCGGTTCTGGAGTATGCCTGATCATGGTCATCATGAACCGTCTTGCTCCCACCCGAGTTTGGAATATCTACCTCAACAATCTCTGGTTCCGAACTAATCCCATCAGATGCCCCCTTTCTTTCCTTGTACAAAACCTGTTCATTGAATACAACATCCCGACTACGAATAACCTTATGATTTTGGTCATCCCAAAACTTATACCCGAAGTCATCCCCGCCATAACCAATAAACGTACACTTTACAGATTTAGCATCCAATTTATTTCTATCAGCAGAGTCTATATGAACATATGAAACACAGCCAAATATGCGAAGAAATGACAGATTTACCTGCTCGCCACTCCATGCTTCCTCTAGAATTTCATTCCCCAATGGTACCGATGGTCCTCTATTGATCAAGAAAGCTACCGTGTCAACTGCATATGCCCAGAACGTCTTCGGAAGTCCACACTTCAACCTCATACTTCTAGCCCGCTCGTTTAATGTCCTGTTCATCCTCTCTGCAATCCCGTTGTGTTGAGGTGTGCCCTTTGGTGTCTTCACCATACGAATACCATTCGCTGCACAATATTCCTTGAACTACCCGAGCTCATACTCCCCACCATTGTCAGACCTCAAGCTTTTAAGCTTAAGACCCGTCTAATTCTCCACCAAAGCCTTCCATTTCTTAAACACCTCGAATGCCTCATCTTTGTGTTTCAAGAAATAAACCCAGACTTTCCTTGTCGAATCATCAATAAACGACATGTAATATGACGCACCACCTAGAGAAGTTACTGGGGCCTGCCCCCACAAATCCGTGTGAACCACTTCCAACTTTGCTTCCCTCAAAGCCCTACCTGTCCTCGAGAAGTTGCTTCTCGCCTGTTTGCCAAACACACAATATTCACAGATCCCCACGTTGACTGTCTTCAAACCCAGTAGTAATCCCTTTGAGAAAAGTACTTTCATCCCCTTCTCACTCATGTGGCCCAATCGACAGTGCCACAAATCCGTATCACCTTTGGCTGACGCCACCGCGATACTATCCTTGGTGTTATTCGCCAATTACAATGTCCCTTCTTTATTACCCCGAGCGATCTCAGAATCCTCCTTGGTAATAACCCAGTTCCTGCAGCCAAAAGTTACCTTGTAACCTTCTTCATCCAACTGCCCAACTGATAGCAGGTTCTTTTTCAAACCCGGAATGTGTCTGACCCCGTGTAGATGTAAGACCTTCCCGTCCGATGCTCCTATTCTGACATCCCCCTTCCCCTTGATTTCCAAAGGCTCCCCATCCGCAAGATAGACCTTACCGAAATCACCAGAAGTATAATTTTCCATCTCCTTTGCATGCCGACATGAGTGGAATGATGCCCCCGAATCCAGCACCCATGATTCTAGTGCACTACTAACACTCAGAATCAGTACATCATCACCTTCGACTGTCACATTCACTGAGTTATCCCCTCGCATGGGACAATCCTTCTTGTAGTGTCTTAACTCCTTACAATGATAGCATTGAACCGATCCTTTCGCGGCCTTGGTTTGTCTCTGATCTCCACGGCCTTACCCTTACCACCCACTACATTTTCCCTTGATTCAGTTCTCCCTTTATTGCTAGTACCCGGCCTTCCCCTGCTAGTAGTAGCTAAGGCCGATCCCGAAGTAGACGATGTCCCCAACTTCTTCATACAATTTTCCTCGCCCAACAGAAAGTCTTTAACATCATCATACTTCAATTTGTTCTTACCCGCTGAAGCATTGATCGCTGTCACCGTTCCACTCTAACTTCCTGGTAAAGACTCTAGCAACAAACACGCATGAACCTCATCATCAAACGTAATATCCAACGCAATCAATGAGTCTATAACATTCATAAACTCATCGATGTGTTTAGCTAAGGATCCTCCCTCTTGCATCTTGAGACTACCCATCTTGCGTATCAAATCAACCTTATTTGCAGCAGATGGAGTTTCAAATCGCTCAGTAAGATAATCCAATAGCTCCTTGGTGGTTTTCGCCTTCTTGGTAGTCTTCGCGATCCACTTTGAGAAAGTAGATCTAACCACCCCTAGAGCTTTCCGATCCATAAGATCCCAATCTTCCTGCTTTTCTCCTTCCGGCTTGACTCCTTTTAGAGGCTTATAAAGATCTTTGTTGTACAAGAGATCCTCTATTTGCATCCTCCAAAACCCGTAGTCAGACCCATCGAATTTCTCCACCGCTTGTTTATCCTTGCCCATTCTTGAGTGCTTGAACAAACCCTAATCACCCTATAAACCCGGAACGATAAACCAGAGCTCTAGATACTAGTTGTTGTGGAATTGACCCTCCAACACCCAAGCAATATCCCAAGAAAATAATAGCACCACAAACAAGCACAAGAAATAAAGCAGAGAAAAGACACAAGACATTGACGGCTTCCAAATTTCAGAAAAATCTCACCTTCCCGCGATTACAATCAAACAAGCGGATTCAATAAACTAGGTGATTTCATCCCTCTGTTCTGAGTTTCGATTACATCTACAGCTTTGATTCATCAATTTCCGGTGAGGTCCTCGCTTTCTAGCCGCCTCCTTGATCTCTTGCGACATCTTTACCTTTGGCGAGATGATCGATTTTCGGCGAGACTCAGCGATTTGGGTTTGGTGAGTTCCCAGTGAGGTGAGATAGAAACTCGTTAACACTTTCTCTCTGGCGACATCCCTCTTTTGCGCCTCATATTCTCCCGACATCCCAGCCACAACACCTCACTCCTAGCGATTTCAATCTTTAAATCCCAGATCTGCTCTTGAGTGTTCCTTTAACTTAGCTGGAACTAGCAATTTCTTTGGGGCGTTACACGCGTTCATAGATATGGCCGGATGTGTACAGCTGGAGACCTTCCGGTGGCTAGCTGGTTGGGCGCCTTGCCGTTGCCTGCTGTGGCTTTTGACGGTGATTTTTGTACCAGTGAATACGCCTTGGTGAGATTTTCCCTGTTTTTGACTCTGAGCCGACCTTTTAATCACCGGTGAGGATCACGGCCTGATAATAGTTTGGCACCAGTGAACCCAGATCTGCTCTTGTTTTGATCTTTTTCCACCATCTTTGGCTAGGCTCCTTTACTAGCTCTATCTCTCTCTAGAAAACCCGAATCAAAGAACACACACTGTGAATCAAAACCGAGAAAAGATTTCATGTCCTGGCAACGGAACCAACTGATGCAGCCTCAAAAATGGGCGGCAACCGGGGTCCAAGCTCGTAGTCTAGGGTGGATAACGGCCTTCTTCTCCGTCATTACCTGCACACACACAACCGTGAGCTAAGCCGGGGGCGTCTCCGGCTAACGCCCCTCCGGCGTGAGAGTAAGCAACTGCATGTACCAGAATCACAAAGGAGAGTACAAGTATGTAAAATGGTGGTTGTATGTGTGCTTCTGAACTCACCAATTAGGGTTGTGGATGTCCCTTATATAGCCCCTTTTGTCATGTGAAAAGCATGTGGCCCTTTCATCTGTTGGGCCTTGATTGTAAACTTCTTCTAGATAAGTCTCATTTTGACAAGCTCTTTTATGAAATAAAGGCCCATTAGATACTTTAGATGGGTAATATTTCATCTTGGGCCGGATACATATTAGTGAGCCCATTTTCATAGATTTGGGCCAAATAATTTTGCTATGGTAGGATCAGTTGGGCTAACATTTACTAATAATGAACATAAATTCCCCTTTGGGCAAACTCCAACAATGCCTGGTACTAGAAAATAGAACCCCTGTAGTTTGGGTCCCTAATAGTAACAGATTAGTTTTAGTTTGGGTTTGGCCGGGATTGCAATTTTGTAACATACTCCCTCCCTCTGTCTCGGAAACATAGTCATATTTTGACTTTCTATGGTTAACGAAAATAAACTTTGACCAAACATAGGTGTCAATTTATTGATCACAGTGAAATTCTAAAACTTGTTATTGATAAATCACTTAATTATTTATCAATTATAAATATTAGAATTTCACTAGAATGATTAGATCGTCTCCAATGCTTGGTAAAAGTTCATTTTTATTAATCATAAAAAGTCAAAATGAGACTACATTTCCGAAACAGAGGGAGTATCATTTTCTTCATGAAAATTTCAGACTTTAACTTCAACTTCTTTTTTTCCTAATAAAATTTCTATGTAACTTCTGGGGATGTGGGGATAGTTCAACCAAAATGAAAAACAATAGACACATGTTATGTATACATAATCATTGTGTATTTCAATTCAGGTTAGTTACTATAAAGAGGGTGTCTCCTGTACAACCGCCGCACAGCGTGCGACGGTGCCAGGTCAGTCCTTTTTTTTCGTTTTTTTTTTTTATTATTTTTTTTGTCACCCAGAGCTTTTTTTTCTCCCAACAAAAGTAACACTTTTTTCTTTCAAATGTAACATTTTTAAAAAAAAAAATGTAGCACATTTTGCTGCAATAGATTAAAGATAAACATAAAAATTGATAACTAAACTAATGTCACACTTTTTATAAAGGAATGTAACACTCTTTTTTTCAAATGTAACACTTTTTTTTTTCAAAATTAACATAAGATTGACAAACTAAACTAATGTTACATTTTATAAAAAATGAATGTAACATTTTTTTCTCAATTGTAACAGTTTATATTCTTAAATGTAACATTATATCTGAAATGTAATAATTTTTTATTGAGAAAGTAACAATTGAAATGCAAACCCAATTTATTTATTTTTTTGTAAAATTGCTGTTACATTTGACTGTAAAAAGTGTTACTTTTTGAATATGAAATTGTTACTTTTATTAGAACAGGGTGTTACATCTCAGCTGACAAGCAACTCAAACTTTTTGTGTGTAAAAAAATGTTTTCTTTTTAAATAAAAATCAAACCATATCATGACCTATGTAGTTTTATTCGTATCGTCGAGACGAACACAACGGTATTTTTAAATTTTTTTTCTGAGTTATAAATCTTAAGATATAGCATTTTAAAGTTAATGGGGTTTTTTTTTTTAAAAAAAAAAAAAAAGGACACGTGTCACAACGGGGAGGGGGAAGGAGCTGGAGCCGGGCGGGTTTATCATGGAGCGGGCGGGCCGACCCGTGGGCATACCCGCCGCACGTGGTGCGGCCGCCGCATTTGAGACTTTGTCTAAAAGCGTTATTTTGTTGGAGAGGTGGAGCAACTGGCCGCAATGATATTATTATAGATATAGAATCCTTCTATATTTACAATTGTATATTTCTTAGAAATTGTATTATTTACTTTCCAATTTTTATTATTATTTAAGATTACAATTGTATAGTTACCTTATTTAATGTATCTAGAATAGCTTGACACTCTACCTCATGTATAAATATCATATTCTTGTGATTAATAATATTTGAGTTTTTCATACTATTCTTTCACTTCCTTGTATGATTGATGTTGTGTCTCTCTCCCTATTTTATTATGGTATTAGAACTTATAATCCATAACGATCTATTCTATGCCAAGAGCCACCTCACCCAAACTTGCTTCCGCCTCGCCTACCTCCTCACTACAATCGGCAAAAAACCGTCCCCAACCTTGCCACCATATCACCACTAACAAAACAAGGCAATCCGGCCAACCCTTCCCTCAAACCCTGTCGTGCATCATTCCCAATCTATTTAACACCTCCCCAATCCAGTTAACACCTCAAGCCGTGTACAAAAACACACACAAAAACCCAATGGCCGCCACAAACCCTAACTTCAGCCACCCCAACTCATATTTACCCAATTCCCAAAACCCTCTGCCGAACCTACCTAAATTTGGACAAAACCTTCCCCAACTACAAGAGTGACAACATAACTCTTCTTTATCAAAGAAAATCGTACTTGGTCTCCAAATCTGAACATGTTCTCACAGTTGTACCCACATCCGTACCCACAACTAATCCCTCGATTGTACCCATAACTACTTCTCAAAATCGCAAACCCCAATCCCTTCGGCCAATCCTATAGAAACTTCAGTCTTCCCTCAACTCCTGCCACTATCAATGGTGCACATAAACCCCGTCATTGCGATGTAAAAACCCAAACCCCGTCACTGTGACGTAAAAATTCAAACCTCGTCATTGTGACGTAAAAACCCTAACCCCATCATTGCGACGTAACCCAAAACCCTGTCATTGCGATATAAAACTAATCATCATTACAAAGTCAAATCAATCCCCCACGTGATTGGTGCAACCCCTACTTGTACAAGGTGACGTACAAGGTGACTCCACATGCAAAATTAAAACCAATCCCACATGTGAGGGGTGCAACCTCTACTTGTACAAGGTGACATATAAGGAGATTCATCATGTGAAGTAAAAAAAAAAAAAGGCAATCCCACACGTGTGGGATTCAACTCCTACTTGTACAACAAGGTGACACCACGTGGGATTCAACTCCTACTTGTACAACAAGGTGACACCACGTGCTCGACCCACCACATTTTTGCTAGAAGCTCGGTTCGTCTCACTACTTTTCAAGATTGGACTTCCAAGGATCGTCCATCTTGCGGGGGCATATTAAAAATATAGAATCCTTCTATTTTTAGATATATATATTTCATAAAAATTGTATTATTTACTTTCCTAATAGGATTACAATTATATAGTTAGCTTTTTTTATTATTATTAATTGATAATTCCATAAGACTACAACTGGGCCTATAACTAGGCAGACCTATAAATAGGCTAACACAAATGTCCCTGAAAGGATTCGAACTCGTGACCTCCAAATGGGAAGTTAGCACCGGATACCGCTTGAGCTGAAGCTCTCTGGTAATTATATAGTTAGCTTATTTGATGTATATGGAATAATTTGGGAAATTTTCCACCTCATGTATAAATATCCTACTCTTGTGGTTAATAATAACTAGTATAACACCCGTGCCTTAAAGGCCCGGGAAAAACTTGTTATAAATATTTGTTCATACATAAAAAGAAGTTATAAAAATTTCATTAAAAAAGTTAATAAAAAATTCATTAAAAAATATAACTATCTCCATAAATTAAAAAAATAAAAAAAAATGTTTCAAGGATGCAAAACAACTAAGTGGCATTACAAATGGTTTGCAACAGCGTTTCCAAGCCAAGACTCGCAGTGCCCTAAGCTGGCATGTAGTCAAGTTTTGAGTACAAGCCATGCCACAATGTCATTCTGCTCCGTCACAAGTCACGCACGTGCCCAAAATGATATATACAGCGTGTCTATACGAAGAAGCAAGCAATTCAAAACCAAGGGAATTGCTGCATTTGGAAAATTCACAATCCAATAAACATTAACAAACTAAAAAAGGTATTCCTTCGTCTCAAAATAAGAGCAATTTCTAACACAATTGGTGGTGGGTCTTGACAAAAGAATGCAAACTTACCAAAAACCAAATTGTGTGCACATATATAATGAACTGCAATGTAAAATAATGTCTCAACATAATTTAGAATAGGAAAAGAAATGCATGATCATATTTATTACTCTCTCCGTTCCAAAATGTTGCTCTCTATTTTTTTGATGTTAGTACGAAGGAACTTTGCATTAAAATTTTAGTTTATTTCAAAGTTCCTCGGTGGTAACATAAAAAAAATGGAAATATCATTTTGGGACGGAGGGAGTAATACTTACAGTTTGACACTATGGCTACAGAACTAAACTACTTTTCAATCCAAAGAACTATGAAAATCTGCAAACAAAGTCTGTATTTACAATGTGCTAGCAATATTCTGTGTATGCAGTACAATGAAAGAACATCTCATAAAACATCAGAACATAAAACACACAGGCACATGTAGATTATCAGACAAAAAAACATCATAACATCATTGCAAAAATGCATCAGAACAGAAAAAAATAAGCATCAGAATAGAAGAAAAAGGATAAGAACGACTTCCCAATCTCTACACCAACAATCCCTACATTGTTTAGGTGTGCGCGTATTTCCATCAAATGTAAAATTCAAGATTAAACAATTACAAACAAAAAAATCTCTAATATTCATATGTTAAGTTTATCGCTTTCTCTTCATGGCTCAATGTATGCTTAAATAGGCATTATTACAAAGCATATCTCTTACAGCAAAAACAAAAAAACACACAAAAATGAGGGAATTTGAAGGCTTGGACACTGTAAATCTCTAAAATTTTCTAAGGCTTCTTTTCCTCTCTTTTCATTTCTAGCATTTAACACCACAGCAATCTGTCACCACTGCAATCGTACATAATATACATACACATGGCAATAATATCACTAAATATACACTAGTTCTGTCCGATATGAATGTCCTAAAAAATCAAATTTGCTATTGATTAAGAGTAAATTTGAACATTTTTCGACATATATTTTGGGACGGATGGAGTATTAAATGGGAAAGGGGATTCATGATAGTAGAAAAATGTAAAAAAGAAAGAAAATTCACATGAAAGAACGGGAAAAATACGTTTTGATGCAACGTACCACACCCTAGATTACACTAAATGCAACGTACTTTAAATTTACCACATAATGCAACGTACTTTCCAATTTTGTTTCAAATAATGCAATTTCCGTTTTAAATAATGCAACGTACTAAAATGTACGTTGCATTATTTGAAACGAAAATTGCATTATTTGAAACAAAATTGGAAAGTACGTTGCATTATGTGGTAACTTTAAAGTACGTTGCACTTGGTGTAAACAAAGTGAAAGTACGTTGCACCGTTTGGTCAAACCCTCTTTCTTAAAAGAAGCCACAAATAAAAGATCAAACTTCATATTATTTTTTTTGTGAGGAGATGGTAACGTTTGGAGTATCAATCAATCAAACCAAACTAACGCATGTAATACAATAATTTAATTTATTAAGTTTCGCATCAAGGGTAAAAGCCTTTGCTAACAACGAACCTTGTTTGCCTTGCCATCTTCAACTCCAAAAAACTATGCCCATTAGCTGAACAAAAAGAGCTGGTTCTCAATGGAAACTATCATATCATGGCACCAGCACGGCACAGTATCAGCTCTGTACCGTTAGATCCCAGAACTGCAATCAATCAAACATGAGCAAGAAAGTGAATAGCGAACTTAATTATCCAGAAAATAGAATGTAGAGTTTTTACTGAACTTTCTGCGCAGAAGAGAAGCATAAATGCCTCTCAAATTGTTTTCTTGCAAACCCATCATCGAACACTATAAGAAAAGTCATCCCGAGAGGTGAAGAAAACTTCATCTTCAGGTGCAAGCCTGCATCCATATAGAGAAAACCAATAAGCATGTGCACTTCAAATTCAGTAAGATTTGTTCTTGCTTTAGTGATTTAGCCACACACAAGCAAAATGAAACAAAGAAAGAGGAAAGCAGCTAAGTATGGATCATGTACAGCAAGATATTGTAGAGGAAACAATTTTAATGTAATTATACTATGATGCAAGCATAATACAAACATACAAAGCATAATATAAATACCCACCAAATTGGTAAGTAGGCCCACTTTAGTGAGCTCACCCACTAGTTAAAATAGGACCATATTTAAAGTAGTAACTACACCCACTTCTATTACAATCATACCCCTATTTAAAGATTAAAAAAAAAAAAAAAACTCTGCAATATTAAAACACCCACTTCCGTTATGTTACTATCCTATACGCATACTTCACCATTAACATTCATTTCACGAAATTAGCCAGAGACAAAGTGCCATCGCCTTATGAAGAAATTTATACTCCCTCCTTCCCAAATCAACAGTTTACTAAACATGTCTAACTCACTTGACTAGTGCCATAAAGTTTTGCAATCGGTGCTAAATACGTACAAAAACATAACCAGGCATTCAACATATTTTCTATGCTAAAAATCTTGGATAAGTAAATATCCATAAATTCATGAAAATCAAAATACAAAATATATCAAAGTACTAATCCAAATCCATAAACTTTGTATTAGGAATTACTGAACTTTTGCCTACAACTTCACTATACATTTGAAGCCTGTCTCTATAAAAATCAAGCCATCCTTTCGAACACTCATGATGCTCAGAATTCCATAAGGCCGCGACAGGAGGCAATGGACACCCTTCAAGTAAATTAACCTACAAATCAAATACGTATGAGCAATATACTTTAATTTATACGGAAATTAAGAATAAGATTTAATAGATTGTACCTTGACAAAATGATCATTGTTGATGAGCCCAATACAAATCAATTTTGGTTCCTCTGGTAGCGTGGTTCTTAAAGGGAGAAACGTCAAAGGCAATCGCAATCCTAAAGACACAAGAGCAACATTATAATGAGATGCAACTAAGTATCCCATTTCTGGCAAACAAAACCAATGTTCTTGTGGTGCAGCTTCTTTGTAGTAGTTTAGAATGGGAACAACTTCCTCTACCCGACCATGTTCAATGAAAACCTTCTTGTATAACTCTTCATATTGAGTCAACTCATGCGAAATCCCCCTTCGAATCCTTCCATGTGAATTAATACCAAATCCAAGCAAGTCGGCTATGGCACGAAAACCGCAGTGACCATCACCGGGTACGTTTATAGCCTCGATAACCAAAATCTGTAAGTGAGATGGAAGTTGGTTAACAAAAGCAGCAGTAGTCCCAAAGCGAGTTTGTTGACGCACAGGCTATGGAAAAAGAACAAACCAACATTAGATAATTGTATTGTACAACAATTTTATGCATGAAGTATTGTATAAAATCGTAAACTTAATACATGTATCTTAGTTCTAGGAGCCGTACTGAACATCATAGATTCATTTGTTGGACCAACTTGAAAGGCAAACAAATCAACTGGCAAACAACTATCTTTAATTGACTCTACATACTCAAACTTGCTCGGATTACGTTTGGTTGATTTGTCGTACTTGGCTTTTGTTTCCTTAGGACGACCACGAGTTTTGGTCTTCACATGAGGCTCAAAAACGGTTGTTGTGGTTGGAGTCGAAAGCTCAGTGAACCTCTTCAAAATTAAAGTTTTCTCTAACGGGCTCGATCGCTCAAATTTTATACATAAATTAGCATAACACTCTCTAAATTGAATATTTTGTTCATGCTGAAGGCCAATCATATCTTTGCTAACACTTGAGAAATCTAACTTCCTCCAAAAAGCATGAACCTCTTCAAGCGGAATTGGTGACTCCAATATCATATATTCACTAATCTCATGAGGACAAGGGAGTCCGCATGACTTTCTCTCAACACAACCACATAACAGGGAGTCTACAACATTTTTACCTAATGAGTTCATCACATTAAATATCAAGTTCAATGCATGAGTAGATACCATACCTAGAAGCTCTTTGAATATGATTGAATTGAATTTGAATTGGACTACATTCTTGCTTTTCTCGAATAAATGCTTGATTGCGATGTGGGACGCCTCAATGAGAGTATGGATCTGGCTCCAACATGTCTCAAAGTTACCTTGGCTCGATCCAAGCTGTCTTTTCAATAATGCATGTTGGGTCTCCACCCTGATATAATAAACTGATAAATTTAGTGTAACATTTACAAAGTAAATAAAACAATTATAACATATTCACAAAATTATATACCTGTTTGTTGTCGTATTATCAAAATGCATGATATTATTTGTCCAACAAGACACGAACCTCTCCTTGTATGGTACTAGCCATTGCTCGTTGACATACTTAAGAGCATTAGGAAAATCACTGAAGACGTCGAATAGTCTAGTATACATATCCTTAAAATCTTGCTCAGTATTACATATCACCAACATATTCCAATTCATATTAAACAAATCCCAACGTTCTTTTTTGGAAAACATTTTTTTGCAATTCGCCAATATATTCTTGTTAATATGCCATCGACAAAGAAGGTGGCTCGATGTTGGAAATATTGTCTTGATAGCATTCATTAGTGCTAACTCTCTATCAGTCACGATCACATTAGGAAGAAGTGATTCATCCATCAAGGATCTTAAAATTGTGCACGCCCATGTATAGTTGTCTTCCCGCTCAAACTCCATATACGCAACTGCAATCAAGAATGTGAGATTCGTCAATGTCATGCCAACAATCTCCAACAAAGGTAACTTGCACCTATTAGTTTTGTAAGTACAATCCATAAATATGACGTAAGGAAATGCATGCAACAAATCAATGCTTCCAGGATGAGCAAAGAACAAATCCTTTATTGTGTCAGTGTTTTCGCAACGTCGATAATGTTGGTAATATCCATGCTCCTCTAGTTTCTTCATGAGTTGTTGCATTTGTGATCGACCATCACGCTCGTTAACTTTATTCTTCTTGCGCACATGGTAAATGGTCCGTATTGTGGACTTGTTATCCTTGAATTTCCTCCTCAATGCAATCAAAATGTCTTTCGGTTTGCTATTTGCATGAGAAATATCAGTTACATACTCTTCCTCAGGTTTCAATAATCTACCGACGTATGAGTGTCCATCCATGTGTTTCGCAATTGGATGGTTGTGAACACCACACATCACCTCCAATTCCCATTCTCCTAACTCATTGATTTGTTTACACTTCAAACGAAAAGGGCACCCACATTTTTTGGTTCCAGTATCTCTTTTCCTTTTACCTTTTTGTTTTTCAGTTTGTTGAACACTATCAACTTCATTCATTCCACAAGATGCTTGTAAAACACTCTTCTTTCCACAGTGTCGACCACTACGTTCGCAAGTCAAAAATAATCTGGGGGTTTTATTTCCCCAACCTTTATCTGATCTTCCGGTTACAATCACAATTCCATACTCTTTTCCCTTAGCACGTGTCCATTGAATCAAACTATCCCGAGAAGAAAAGTGCTCTTGCGTTGTGAACAAATGTGTGAAATCCATCACCATATCCTCAACTGGAATCTCATTATTCGGTTAATCAATACTACTAGCATCGGAAGACATTTTGCCTGTTAATAAGAGTAAAATAAATTAATAGCAAAAAAAAAGTCACGTTATCAAAAAGTCTCTTATGGATTACTTAATCATAAATTATTCAGGCTTATACAATTAGATTAGTAATCTCGTATGCATGTTTCTTAGTAGATGTTCAGATTGATTAATACCAGGTGTAGAAGAAATGAAAGTGATGTAGCTTAATCCTTCCGTCCCTCTTTAATTTACAAAGGTGGAAGAAAAAAATTGTCAAGTTGATTGTATTTTGACTAACAATATTTTTGCACAAAGTGTGATAAAATTGACAAAATTTTGCTTTGACTTTGTAAATTAAAGTGGGACGGAGTGAGTATATTGTTTGCATTATGCATTAGTACAACTCCTTTTTTTTTCTTTCTCAATCAACATGTTTCATCTATCAAAAATCTTATGAAAGAAAAAAAAAAATATACAGAAGAGTTGTGCCCCAATTCATCAAATAGTACAAAATGAAATCAAAAAATCTATGTATCACCCCCAACCACCAGCCAAGTCACATTTGGGAGGATGAGTACGTACAATACTATGAAAAAAAAAAAAAAAAAAACTTTGATTCAAATCTTTCGTAAGCTTGATTGAAAAACCACTATAGTAAATTAAACAAGTTTAAAGTACATAAATTACAAAAGTATGTACTTTGATAGAACAAAAGGTATGGATAGCTCAAGAATAATTGAACTTGACATGAAACTTACCTCCTCCAAAATCTGTTATGTAGAAGTAGGATTTAATCTTTGAGTGAATTATACTGAAATGATTCTTTTCGTTTTCTTTTCCTGTAGAACAGAAGGATCAAACTCTGAAAACTAAAGAGGATAAACACCTGTTAGCGATTAGGGTTAATAGTTTTATCTCTATAAGTAACCTAGTTAACGTAGATAGTGTTTTTAGAGTGGGTGTCCTAGCCAAATCAAAATTTAATATTTTAGTTGTAATTCTCATTTTAAGGATTAATTTGTCTTTTAAAAATATGGCATTTTTGTAATTAAAAAACGATGGGTGTAGACACTAATACGGTGGGTGTGTATATCATCACTCAAAAAAAAAACTAACATTTATTCTGGAACGGAGGGAGTGTATCCAGAAATAAAATGAAAAAAAATAAAAATAAAAAAATGACAAAAGCTACTCTGCCCTACCCAAAACTTCATGAATCAAGCCCCAATCAAGCTTAAACCCTTACCCACGCATCTTCACGAGAAAATCCTCAACATCCAAATGCAAACCATCATCATTCGGTTCAGAAAGAGGCATGTGCAACATCTGTAATTTAAGACGGAGAAGTATAAATTAACACTCAAAAGAATATTAATGATAATTAAAATCATAAAGCAAAAAAAGAAAATTACATAAATCAAAATCAAAAATCAAAAACACAAATATATAAACATATATAGACAATCAAACAAATCAAAGCACGCATACAACCATCAAACCATAAACAGAAAAGGAAATTGAGATTGTATCGGAAAGGGGAACCCTAGATGAAAAGGGATCAAAGGTTGAAAATAAATGGATGCTTACATTTGGGGAGATTGACAAAGCCATTGTGAAACTGTAGAAGCAATGGCAGAAGAGAGAGAGGTAGCGACCATGGAAGAAGAGGGCGAGGAGGAAGCGAGGACGGCGTTAGATTTTTGGCACTGAAGCTAGAGAGGGAATAGAGAGATCGATAAGAGCCCGAATAGACTTTTCAGTTCCGTAAAATTCTGAAGAGAGTAGAGAGATCGAGAAGTAGCGGGTATAAGAATCCCATTGTGTGCGGAATGCTGAGACGGGTTTTTTTACCCGCTCAACCCGGCCCATTAAATCGGCTCCAGAACCCAGGGGTCGACCCTGCCACGTGGCAGTCATAGGCCAAAAAAAATATATATATATATTATTTTTTTTTAATTTTTGGTTTTTTTTCGGTTTGTCAAAAGTAATAGTTACTATAACTTAATGTAATGACTGTATACATATAAAATAACAGTTTGTATACATAAAAGTAATACATATATACAGCAAAGTAACAGTGTTTTTTTCTATGTTTTCTTCTCTTGCCAAAAGTAATACTTATTACAATTAAAATGTAACGAACGTGTTACTTATATGTAATAATGTTTATACATAATTGTAACACATATGTATAAAAAAAAGTAATAATTCAACCATTTACATTTTTAGAGCTAAAAACACTTGATTAGTGTTACATGTAAAAGTATTACATTATCTATAGAAATATGTTATAATTTCTTTTATTAAAGTGTTACATTTACTTGTACAAACAATTACATTCATATATATGAGTTGTTACTTTTCAAATGTTACTTTCTTTCAAAAAATTAAATCAAAATACACAATATTTTACATTTTTGCAAAAGCATTATTACATTTCAGTATAAATGATAATTACATTTAGATATTGTTTGGGTTACATGTAATTATAGTTAGTATTACATTTGAAAAAATGGGTAAAACGAGCTTTTGTTTTTGTAAAATAGGTGTTACGTTTACTTATGAACAATATTACTTTATATGTATACAGTCATTACATTAAGTTATGATAACTATTACTTTTGGTAAACGTTGGAAAAGCCGAAAAAATAATATAAAAACTCAATAAAAAACCAAAAAAAAAATAAAAAATTGGGGGGCTATGGGAGGCTGCCACGTGGCGGGTCATGCCCCATGGGTCCTGGGGCGACCCGTCTCATACATGAGACGGATCCCCTTGTTCTCATGGGAGACCACCTCAAATAGAAAGGGGCTCAGCGTACTTCAGCCATTATTTATATATAGATTGAGTCTTTCATACTATTCTTTCTCTTCCTTGTATGATTGACTTCGTAATTCACTCCCTATTCTACTAGATAGTACATCCCTCTTTTGATAAATAAGAGGTCAAGAAATTTTTAGTTCCACAAAGCGTCCTTGATTCCCAAATATTTCCCGATGATCTTGGTTGCCCATCCAAATGGGGATGTGTCTTTATCACAACCATATGCCCCAACACTTCAGCAATACGGTTTCAAATCTTGAACCTGGAGGTAACTGTAGGTCCAAGTATAAATGGTTGAGTAGCTTAAAATAAGAACCTTAGAGATTGTACTAATATTGAGTTAAAGACCCTAGTCCTTAACCTATTGAACTTTTTTCCTTTAACTGTGTTGACATGGCTTAATGACGTCACCATTTTAGCTTTGGTGGAATTATACATTGAAATTTTTTTTGATGTGGATATTTGAAAGATAAAAGTGCAATAATATTAATTAAAAGGGGGTTAAATGTAAAACAATCTCAACCCCATCCGACATTGCCTTCCCTACGCACAACCCCTGTAACATTACAATTCAAATACACAACCCGGATTGAAGACCCAGCCACCACTATCCTCCCGGCTCCACCTACTCCAACTCCGGCAAGATCCACCTGCAAATCTGTCGAGATCCACCTGCGTCACATCCCTTACTCTCTCTCCTGGAAATCGCCCCTCCCTCCCTCCCCCTCTTTTTCCCCGAAATTGACCCTTCCTTTCCCCCTTCCCCTCAACTTGCCTCTTCACATTTGAAACACTGAAAATCTGGGTTTGAATTGAGCGAAATCTGAGTTCGATTTGAGAAAAATCTGCCTTCGATTTCCGTGTGCTATTTTTGTTTATGATTTCTGTCACATGAAAAAGGAATTCCCTATCGATCGTCTTTGCCTGTTCCTTTATATTTCTACATGATCCGCTGTTCCCAGATCTCGGTTTTGCGTTTCTAGGTTTGGTGTTTGCGGGTTTGATTGAGTGAACTCGGATCTGGTTTTGATTTATGTGTGTTATGCCTGAGGGTGATTTCGGTGTAGGATTTCTAAGTTTGTGCAAACCCAGATTCGGTTGGTTGATAATTGTTGTTGGTGGTGGTTATATGATTGTTGATGGTGGTGCTTTGTGGTGGTGGGTAGATGTGGGTTGTCTTAACGGTGGTGGGTGGTTGGTGGTGATGAAATGGAGGTTAGAGGCATAGTCTGATGAAAAATAATCTTGATTATTGAAAAAGGGGTTGTTATACACACCCGTAAAATTAATGAATACACCCGTAATAGTGCATTATAATGTTGTACTCCCTTCGTCCCGGACTAAGGTTCTTAGTTTGATTTTACACAGAAATTAAGAAAAAGTAAATGTTGTGAGTATGAAAAGTGAAGTAGGAGAAAGTAGGAGAGAGAAAGTGGCTAAAAAGTTTTTGTTGTGAGAATGACAAGTAGGTCCCATTGTCCATTTTAGGTAATAAAGCAACTAAGAACCTTAGTCTGGGACAAACCAAAAAGGAAAGTAAGAACCTTAGTCTAGGACAGAGGGAGTACCATTTAAAATTTCAAGCTACTTACGGGTGTATTAATTAATTTTACGGGTGTGTATAACAACACCCATTGAAAAAATCTGCTAAAAATATTAAGAGAATTAATAATAAAAAAATATTAAGGAATAATTTCTTATTTAGGTTTTCTAATTTAAGGGGTAAGGAATTTATTTTTAACACCCTTCATGTTTATATAAATACTTTAAAGTTTAATAGTTTAAAGAATCACAATTCAACCCTTAGAAGCTTTCACATAATTCCATATCGGCACCTTGTCCTATGTGTACTGCCATGTGGGCTAAAAGCACGACATCATTGAATTTAACAGAGATCTGGACGGCAATGTAACGGAAGGACGAAATAAACCCACGAATACATACATTGAGGACGAAAAGGTAAAAAAAAAATAGGTTGAGAACAAAAAGGAAAAAAGTTTAATAGGTTAAGGACTAAAAGGGTCTTTAACTCGTACTAATATTGGTTAGAGATTTCACGCCCCGGATACTACTTTCATAGTTCTACTTTCCAATGGGAACTTCTTATAAACAAGACAAAATAACAACCATTCATAGAAAGAAATTGGTGTATTATCTATGGAGAAAATTTTGGAGAAACTAGTTTCTCCATAAGTTATAAAAAGTCCTGTTTCTATAAGGATTAAGGTTTAGGGTTTAGGATTTAGGGTCTAGGGTTTAAGGGTTAAAAAAATGGACTTATTATAACTTATGGATGAACTAGTTTCCCCCAAAACTAACTCTTATCTATGATCTACCCATCCCGAGCTTATAACTAACGAATTGATTGAGCAAATCTAAACTATCATCTAAACTAATGTAAGAATAATCAAATTGGCATGGTATATTTGCTCTCTAGTGAACTAATTTTCTAACGTACTCCCTCCGTCCCACTTGAATTAGGACAAATTTCTATTTTGGGTGTCTCATTCGAATTAAGACAACCCAAAAACGGAAGTGTTTTATTTAATGGGACCCACATTCACATTCACAACAACTTTCCATTCATTATTCTCTACCTCACTTTCTCTCTCCTATTTCACTTTTCATACTCACAACACCTACTCCACTAACACTTTTTCCTTAATCCCCGTGCCCAACCCAAAAAGCCTAATTCGGGTGGGACGGAGGGAGTATGTCCATAAACAGGTAATCTGTCACTGAAGAATGAGATGCCCCATCTGCGTAATTTTTGTTATGTTAGAGCAAAAAATTAAGAACGATGGCAAGAGAAATAATCAAACATGAACACAAGAATTTACGTGGTTCACCAACATGGCGACGTCCACAGGCGGAGGGAGAACATTATTTAGCAACATGTCCCTTGATGTATTCCAACACCCTAAGAAAAGTAAGAGAACAATTTGACAGTAAGTAATTTAGCAAAATATTTTTAACGAGAAATCCTCGGGGAAAACGGGACAACTCTAAACTTCATATCATGAAAACAGATGACTTAGCAAGCAGTGTATGTTATAGTTTCACGAATCGTAAATCTCTGCTCTTGTGCGATTGTCAAACTTGAATCAGTTCCAAAAGGAATTTCCATCTGACCTCGGTCATACAATATTGAATAATAATCTGAATTGATTCCATAAGCAGTGGAGGAATATGAAGGAAATTTAAATTCTCCAAGTTCTTGAGACAGTAGTGTCGAAGCTAAAAGTGTGACAAGGGGTCATAGGTTTAGAAGTGGATTAAAATCTACAGACTCAAATTACTAGCTGGTATAGAAAAGTCATACATACAAACATTATTTGCACCAATTTTCATAGATTGGTACTTCACTTGCTCTTCTAATGGCTGCCTTCTTGAGGGAGATATAACCGTTCCCTGCATCAAGAAAAAATATTAAAATTGATGGTAAAACTCAAATGAATCAAATTTGAAAGAACTTCAATAGAAAAAAATATTTAGTCCAAGAGTGCAAACCCTGTTAAACAATTGACTTTATCAATCATTCAAGCATTCAGGGAAGAGGGATTTAGGTACCCTAGTTTCAGAATCTTGGGCAGAACCAAATTGATCTTGTATCTTAGCACTACAATCAACACACATAAAGACCATGAATGATGAATCTAGATTTTTTCCAGTAGCATTGATTTGAGATTACAATCAAAATCAATTTAAAAAAAAAAAAAAAAAGACAATTTCCGATTCACAAACAATGAAACGAAAACCCTATTTGTTTTGCGAAATTTAGGTATTTCGGGATTGAGTAGGGAAGGGAGTAACCGCTAAAGGAGAGAATACTACCTGTTCAAAGCGGCAACGGTGGTGGCTCGTGGCTGCGCCGCTGGAGGAAGACCGGCGACCTCGCTCCGTCGGTCGCTCGCTCAATTTAGAGATCGCAAAGTCTGTGCAAGGCAGGCTAACGGCGTACTAAACGATATATGAAGGCATTTTTGGGTAAATTGAGTTTATATATGCAGGCCTTAGAGAGGGTCAATTGATTTTTTTAGGGGGGTTAAGTGAATTTTTTCAGGGGGTTAAACTTCAAATCTGAAAAGTTTTCAAGGGACCAAAGTAGGATAAACGGGAAAGTCAGGGGGGTCAATTAACCCCCCTCTCCTAAGCGTGCGTCCGCCCCTGAGAACATATTATTTTTAATGACAAATTACAAAAGACAATCTTCACTAATATAGTTGCACGAATTATTGAGCCCAATAATTCCGTCAACCTAATCTAGATCTTAGATCTCTACTTGTATCTCTCAAAGATGACCGGCTAAAAATATTCTAGGGGAGAGGGTTGTATTTACAGTCATAAATATGAAAACCCTAGGGAAGAAGGAGTCATATTTCTTGTGTACAAAGTAACTTGATTCTCATTAGAAAACTACTTTTCTAATTCTTGAATAAATCTTTGTACCAAACAGAATACAAATTAATTTGGGACGGTGTGAGTCCTAATCAAAACCAAACCGAGAAGGGATTTTTCCCCTAGGGCCCTCCCACCCAAATGTTATTCCGTTTTAAGGAGAGGCTTTTTCTAATTTCCGAATAAGGAGTTCTATACATATCTTAATTCCCCAGACACCCCTCACCCCCATTTGACCAGTCAAATAGAATACCTAAATACCGAAACTACCCTTGCCCTCAAACAAAACCCTCCCCTCGTCGCCCCTCTCTTATTCACGACCTACACGCCGCGCACACACACACACGCAATCTACACCGTCGCCGGCTCCCCCATTCTCCTGCAACCGGCGATCGACGATCAATGACCGACGACCGACAACCGATGATTATATTCTCAGATCGTATCTCTCTCTGATCGGTCTCTCTCTCTCTCTCTCTCCATATCTATCCCTCTCTCTCAAATCTGGAGACTCGGTCCTGCAGATTCGGCGGCACTCCACCTCCTGCGCACCTCCTTTATCTCCGGCGCCAACATGAACTGCCTTCCTCGCCTAATTCGAGATGTGCAACCTCCGATCTGCACATATTTCTCTAGATTCGGCCACATCTAGAGTTCTTACAGGTTTCTCTCTCTCTCTCTCTCTCTCTTCAAACCCTAGCTGCTCCAATGTCTGGCGAAATTTGAGATTTTTATCATTTTGGAAACGTAAAATTTGATTGACTTAAATTTGTTGAAAGACAAGTTGTTAAATCACTCGTTTTGTGATACATGGATTTAGAATAGTAGCAGCCAATATTCTGTTTTATTTCTCATATTTCTTCATGGGTTCAAGTAATTTATATGTCATGGAACATTTATATGAAGCATTGTCAAGCCCCAAAAAATAGGCTCCCAAATTTCAAGCTTATTTGGGATTGAAGAATATCCACCTGACATCACAACTTTTTAAACTGGTGACTAAAAAAAAATATTTTCTTTCATCTACACGATCACAATCAAGAGTCACACAACTCTTGTACCCCCTACACAATTTCATAAGCTTAACTAGGATTATTAATAACAACACCAACACAACTATAACAAGAGTTAATGAACTCTTGTACACGCAATTATAACTCCTTAGACTAACTTAGGAGTGTACAAAACCAACACTACTACACGCCATACATATGGCATTATACAACTTATACATAGACTTTCTTTTCTATAACAATGTAGGTCTATGACCTTCAAGTACTACCCAAATGTTTCCCTTTCTAACCTCACCGGATGTGTTGGTCTTCTATGGCTAGACTTTTCCTTCAACGCTTATTTTTTTCCAAATCTTTAGGCTCTCCAATACATAACAAAAGGATCCCCAGCTCCTTCTTTTTTTTTTCTTTTCCCCTTCTCTCTCTCTCTCTCTCTCTCTCTTAATGGAAAATGAAAAACGAAATGGGATCCTCAAATGAGTATGTGATCAGGATGTACAAGTGAAGATGGAGTCATACGTGGCTCCCTTGAAATTGAGTTAGTGTTAATATTTTTCTCCCCAAAATGCACAGCTAATTACAAGAATACCATTTATGGCCCTACATTTATCTACTTAATAATTGTATATTAAAATTATATCTTAATTTGTTAAGAGTACACAATCGTGTATACTCCCTTAATTCTCGTGCACAACTCATTTTGTGCACATAGTTATGGGACGGATGGAGTATATATATATAAATAACATACCATATTTAAATTATATCTCAACTTGTACATTTCCTCACTATCCATACAAAATTTAACTTTGTCTCACATAATTGACTCAAATTCCACCAATTTCACTTAATAACAATTTACACTTGTCAATTATCTCAATAATTTAAACATGGACACAAATGCCCAAAACTCATATAATTGCTTAATTTTGTTCATAACCACAATATTTCACCCTTTCTTTCTACATCTCATTTTAACACAATATGCAACATATAATGAAAAGCATTAAGCCTTCTCATTTCATTGCTTATCCCAATCACACACTTTCTTGTCCAAGTAATACACTTAACACATCATTCTCACATTAGAATATCTCAAATGACATGTACTACTCACATATAATTCCCACTTTCTTGAACTAGGGTGACGGTTGAATACTTAAAATTAGATGATTATGAATTTCAAGAATTCATGATCATCACAAGCATTGATAGTAAGGCAGCCTTGATGGGATAGCATAGAATTAGCTGGTAGGATTTCCTAGTTCACAAACCAAGTTTTCATTTACCCACTCCATCTCAAAATAATCTTTCGCGTTTGACTATTCAAACGTTTAAAGATATGAACACTTGCTTCATGTATATTTCAAGTCACTTGGTCCCATTTTTCATGTTTCATGTTCCTCAGGTAGTAGAGATGATTGGTTCTTCGATCTTCTATGAACTTTAAAACCATGTGGCAAGAGCTAACCAAAGGAGGCATGCATTTTCTCCAATCAACATACTGTCGCAGTTACCTAATATTGATTATCTTGGCTATGGTAAATGGGAGGATTCCCGTGAGTTTATGAAGTTGCTATATCAATAACATTATTTATATGGTATACATTTGTTGTTGAACTTGTAGATGATGGGTGAATTGATACTTTGGCTGTTATAATAGAATATCAGATTAATTTATGGCTATTATTGGAAAATTATTATTTTTTGTTGGAAAAAAATATCTTATTGCTAAATTATAAGAGGTGAATTGGTCTTATATTTTCACCTATAAGAGTTGTAATGTGTAGAATGGCTATAATTGGATTTTATTTATTTTTCTGATATTTTTTATTTTTTTGTTGAAAAAGATTATAAGAGGTGAACTGATCTTATACATTAGTTATAAGATATTTTATATGTCAGCTATAAGAGCGAACTAATGTTTGACCGAACGAGTAAAATATTAAATTTTTTATTTTATTATTGTGAAAAATTGTGAAAAAAACACACGTATACTTCAATTATAATAGGAGAATTAGTCTTATACACCAATTATAAGAGTTTGACCAAATAATATTAATTTTAAAAAAAGTTGAAAAAAACTGACTCTTATTTTGTTAATTATTGGTCTTATATGTCAGTTATATGAGTTTGTCTGGGATTTGACTGAATAATATTATATTGTTTTCTTAAAATTTGAAAAAAGTGAATTTTTTTACTCTTATATGTTAATTATTGGTCTTATATGTCAGTTACAAGAGTTTGATCGGGATTTGACTGAATAATATTATATTTTTTTCTTAAAATTTGAAAAAATTGAATTTTTTTTACTCTTATATGTTAATTATTGGTCTTATATGTTAATTATTGGTCTTATATCTCAATTACAAGACTTTGATCGGGATTTGACTGAATAATATTATATTGTTTTCTTAAAATTTGAAAAATGTGATTTTTTTTTACTCTTATAAGTTAATTATTGGTCTTATATGTCAGTTATAAGAGTTTGACCAGGATTTGATCGAATAATATTATAATTTTTTCTCAAAAGTTGAAAAAAGTAAAAATATTTGACTCTTATATGTTAATTATTGGTCTTATATGCCAGTTATAAGAGTTTGACAGGAATTTGATCGAATAATATTATATTTTTTAAAAACTAGTTGAAAAAATTAACTCTTATATGTTAATTATTGGTCTTATATGTCAGTTATAGGAGTTTGACCGGGATTTGACCGAATAATAATATATTATTTAAAAAATATTGAAAAACGTAAAAAAATTGACTCCTATATATTAATTATTGGTCTTATATTTCAGTTATAAGAATTTGACCGGGATTTTACCGAATAATATTATATTTTTTTAAAAAAAGTTGAATAAAGTGAAAATATTTGACTCTTATATGTTAATTAATGGTCTTATACGCCAGTTATAAGAGTTTGATTGGTTACCGAATAATATTATATATTTTTTTTAAAAAGTTGAATAAAGTGAAAATATTTGACTCTTATATGTTAATTAATGGTCTTATAGGCCAGTTATAAGAGTTTGACCGGGATTTTACCGAATAATATTATATATTTTGTCTCAAAAGTTGAAAAAACTGAAGAAAAAAAATTGATTCTTATATGTTAATTATTGGTCTTATATGTTAGTTATAAGAGTTTGACTGGGATTTGACCAAATAATATTATATTTTTTTTCTTTAAAGGTGCAAAAGTGAAAAAATTTGACTTTTTTTATGTCAGTTATAAGAGGGCAGTTCAGTCTTTTTGCAAGCGAATGGTGTCTCTGGTATTAGTAATCTGTTGAGTCCTTATTTAGAATTAAAGTTGGTAGTGAGGGGCCCTAGAGTCCGAAGCCCAACTGAGAAGCCATTTATGCCTAAGCACGAAAACACCTTCTTGTTTTGGACTCCAAAACCTTCTGCCCACTTCCCCTTGAAGTCATGTGCCTCATCTCAGTTTGTTTGGCCAAGGCTTAAAGCTTATGCTTCAAAATCAGGATGCTCCCATTATTTGTGGCCTTAGCCTTTAGACCATGCCACAATTCGATTGCTCCTTTTTTTCGTCCCAAAAATTACAACACTTGTCTCGGACATATCCTTAACCAATACACTTATTTATTTAAAGGCATATTCCCAATATGATATTTGGGTATTAACTTCATGGGACAACCATTTGACATACTTTTTGGAATTATATTTAAAAAAAAAAAAAATGTCGATTATGAGTCAAAATGGATGGAAGAAAATGCTACTAATAATAATGATTCTAAAGATGTTTCAAGTTTTCTCAAATCTAACATTTTTATTAGAATAGGTATACTAAAAGCTTTAATTAGCAATGAAGAGACACACTTTTGCAATGAGACAGTGCAAGCTCTCTCAAGAATTATATACGGCGTTACACATAAAGTTGCCATTTTCTACCCGCATAGTGTTGAAATAAAAAAAATAATCTACATTCAACTAGATATTTCTAGAATGGTATGCGAGGATCTATGCATGAATGGAGAAATGTGTCCTTTAGTATTATGCATGTACTTAGGATATTAGGATGAATGAAATTAATTATGGTTCGTGTAATTAGATTAGATACATGCCCATAAAATAGTATAATACTCTATGTATTAGGTCATTTTGGAACATCCGATTATTAAAGTATCATAAGAGAGTTTGAATAAAATAATCCTCCATTATATTTCTTCTCCACCTATTTTATTTTGTAAAGAAGAGTTGTCCATTTCCAACAAAGTGATATCAAGAGCAACTTGTTGTTTGAGAGACGCGAGTTGAAGAAGATGTCGAACGGAACTCCGTTGCAAGTTTCGGCCCTTAAGAAGGAGTACTTCAATAATTGGTGTATTCGAATGAAGGCGTTGTTTGGAGCATATGAACTTTGGGACCTTGTGGAAAATGGTGTTGACGGAGATGATGCAACATCAAAAAAGAAGGATCAAAAAGCGCTTACTCTCATCCATCAAGGTTTAGATGAGAAGATTGCTAACGCAACTACCTCCAAACAAGCTTGGGATATTCTCCAAGCCTCATTCAAAGGAATTGATAAAGTGAAGAAGGTGTGCCTCCAAACATTGCGAGGTGAGTTTGAGTCTTTAAGAATGAAAGATTCGAAAATGGTTTCGGATTATATTTCAAGAGTCGTGGCGGTTACTAATCAAATGAAACTATATGGAGAAGAAATGGAAGATATTTGGATCATTGAAAAAAATTCTATGCTCGTTGGATGCAAAATTTAATTATATTATTGTGGATACTAAAGAATTCAAGAATTTGGATACCATGACCATTGATGATCGTACTGGATCATTGCAAGCACATGAAGATAGAATGGTTCAATCGACTCAAGAGACGGTGGAACATGCTTTACAAACAAAGTTTTCACTGAGCGAGAAAGAAGCGGGCCAAGGAACGTCCCAAAGAGGTCGAGGACGTGGAGGAGGTCGAGGTCAAAGCTAAGGTAGAGGTCATGGTAATGGTAGAGGACGAGGCAGCCGAGGCAATGCCAGTTTTTGCTCCAACGGAACAAGCCAAAATTTTAGCCAAGGAAGAGGCTGTAGACGAGGAAGAGGTCCAAGAGGAGGAGGAAGACAAAATCAACAAAGGTATGAAAAAACCAATGTTAAATGTTATAATTTCCATCAATTTGGGCATTATGCTTGGCAATGTAGAAACAATGCAGAGGAGACAAGTAATTTTATGGAGAGAAATGAAGAAGAAGCAAGTCCCTCCGTGCTTCTTGCTTGCAAAAGCAATCAAAAAGAAGAGATGGATAAGTGGTATGTTGACTCCGGTGCAAGCAATCATATTTGTGGAAAGAGAAATTTGATTGTGGATCTTGACGAATCAATCCGTGGAAAGTTCACTTTCAGAGACTCTTCACAAGTCCAAGTCAAAGGAAGAGGTAATTCAATTAAAAGATGGTAGTCATCAATTTATTTCCAATGTTTGCTATGTGCCGGAAATGAAAAGTAATATTTTGAGTTTGGGACAAATTTTTGGAGAAAATTTATGATATTCACTTGAAAGATAAAAGTTTGTCTATAAAAGATGAAAATGGGAAATTAGTTGCCAAAGTACCAATGACAAATAACAGGATGTTTTTGTTGAATATTCAAAGTGGTGTCCCAACGTGTTTGAAATCTTGCTTTAAAGATTCGTCTTGGTTAAGGCAAATGAGGTTTGGGCATTTGAATTTTGATGGGTTGAAAGTGATGTGTAAAGAAAGGATGGTGAAAGGTTTGCCTGCCATAGCCCATCCAAATCAAATTTGTGAATGATGTTTATTTGGTAAACATACAAGGAAGAGTTTTCCAAAAGAGTCTATGTCAAGGGCTCAATATCCATTGGAGTTGGTTCATTCGGACGTGTGCGGACCTATCAAGCCATCTTCGCTTGGTAAGAATAATTATTTTTGTTGTTTATTATTGATTATTCTAAAAAAACTTGGGTGTATTTTATGAAGGAAAAATCGGAGGTGTTTGAAAATTTCAAGAAGTTCAAGATTATGGTGGAGAAACAAAGTGGCTATGAGATCAAAGCTCTTCGGTCCGATAGAGGAGGTGAATTCACCTCTAATGAGTTCAAGAAGTTTTGTGAGGAGAATGGAGTTAAACGCGCCATGATGGCTCCTTATTCACCCCAATAAAATGGAGTGGCGAGAGAAAGAATCAGAGCATTCTCAATATGGTGAGGAGTATATTGAAAAGCAAGCACATTCTAAGAGAATATTGGGCTGAAGCTGTTAATTGTGCCATTTCTTTGATGAATCGAAGTTACACTAAAAGTGTTCATGGAAAGACGCCACAAGAAGCTTGGAGCGGATACAAGCCAAGTGTCTCACATTTGCGGGTCATTGGGTGCATTGCTTATGCACATGTTCCTGATGAGAGAAGTAAGCTTGATCATAAGAGTCAAAGGTGTGTCTTTCTTGTTTACGATGAGAATTCAAAAGCTTACAAGTTGTATAATCCAAACAATGGCAAGATCTTGATTAATAGAGATGTTGAATTTGATGAAGAAATTGAATGGTATTGGAATGTTCCAAATGAAGAATATAGATATAACCTATTTTTTAATGATGGTGATGAAGAAGAGGATGTGGTACAACTTGTTACTCCACCACCGTCACTACCTTGAGAGAATGGTCCAGATCTTGAAGCAAGTTCAAGCAGTCAGCCTCAAAGGTTCAGAACAATACATGATTTTTACGAAAACACGGAGGTATGAGATTTAAGTGAAATCACTTAATTTTGCTTATTTGCCCCAAGTGAGCATATAGGTTTTAAGGATGTTGTTGAAAATAAAAATTGGAGAGATGTCATGAATGAAGAAATTAGAGGAATTAATTAGCACGGGGATTAAAGTAAGTGTTGTGAATATGGAAAGTAAAGTAGGAGAGAGAAAGTGAGTAGGGAGTTTTTGTTGTGAGAATGACAAGTGGGTCCCATTGTTCAATGTTAAGTAATAAAGCAACTTAGAACCTTAAGCTGTGACAAATCAAAAAGGAAAGTAAGAACTTTAAGGTGGGACGAAGTGAGTACAATCTAAATGTTTTTTTATTTGTGTATCTCTCATGTGAATCACCCCCCTCCCCATAACTTGCTAGGAACCATTTTGGAACAACACCATTCATGACATGTACGGAAACGATTAAGCATTCTTTATTTAGCTTCTTAAGTCGAAAAGCCAAAACGATTTAGGTTGATCCTAAACCCTTTATTTGTTAATGAACCAAGTTGATGAGCCGGCCCCAAATCAATCACCCTGCATGACAATCTTTTAGGCACTTAAACCAAGTTTTGGGAAATTGAGATTAGATACTTGCACTACAAAAACAATTAAGATTAGGAACGGGAATTTCCGTCCCTAATTGGCCAAATTCGTCGTTAAATTGGAAATTAACGACGACTTTGGTTGTCCCTATTTTTAGGTCGCCAAACGTGACCAAGCCATGTCGTCGCTAATTACAAATGCCTAAGCCATCGCTATTCTCCTAAGTCCGTCCCTGATTTGGTCATCGACAATTTTAGTCATGTTCTCTCTCTACGATTGGCATCAACTTAGTCGTCCTTAAATTGCAACGACTTGGTCATCGCTATATTTTCCTTCCCTACTTAGTGATGACTTAGTCGTCCCTATCTTCATATGCTAGAAAAATATAATACATAATTATTTGATTAAATTAAATAATTAACTATTTAATTAAATACTACATCTGTCCCTAAATGAGTGTCCAAATTTTATTTTAAGAGACATCTGAAAATGTCAACTTTTTGTACACTTTGGTGGCAAAGATTCATATATAATCTTGTAATCTCCTTTTCAAACATTTAGTTTTGCACGTATAAAGAGACCGGTGAAACAAAAATCGAAAAAAAATATTTAGGGACAAAGTTATGCTAAAAAACACTCATTTTGGGATAAAGATTTCTTGAAAATGAACACTCATTTAGGGTCAGAGAGAGTAATCAATAGAGTAATGTGCCCTGGAAATTATCGAGTACTTCTTTCATCACTATTAGCCTATATGAAGGAAAAAACAATCATTAGAGTAAAGTGCCCCAAAAATTTAGGCGACCAATCTAAGGCAACCAGTAATATTTTGGTCACCTAGAAACCTTAAAAAGTGAAAAAAAAAAATGCTTGGTCGTTAGAAAGAAATATCTCGCAACACTACTTTGGCGACAAATCCTTTTGTCACCTTAATAGGCTTTCATGTGACAAAGGTTTTGTCATCTAAGGATAGGTTGTTGACAAATTCATTGTCACCTTTTTGGCGAAAAAATGTTAGTCACTATATGGATACTTGCGATAAACTATGATGTTCATCGTCTAAGGAAAATTATTGTGATTATGTCTTTGGCGATCAAGGTAGTCACCTCACATAAACTTTATGCTACAAACGAAGACTTTCGTCACCTAAGAATTTTGGACCATGCCTTTGGCGACCACATTGATAGTCACCTTTAGTAAATTTTAGGTGACCGACTAATCTTTGTCACCTAATTAAGAATATATTTTGGTGACCAAGGTTTCGGTAACTAAGGCAATAGTAACCTTAGGATAAAAGTATTAAAATTTAAAAAATGGGTTTTTTTATTGATAAATTTCTTAAGCTATTACAAGAATGCACTTAAAATATACACATTGATTTTGGGATGGAGGAAGTAGCTTTATATTATGTTTAATGTGGACTAACATATAAATAATTTAAAACATTTGCTTTAGAGATGAACACAAACAATTACCATATTTAGTTGCTCCCATTATTCACGTAAAAGTAACATAAAACATGAAAAACAAACGAGCACTCCTACATCTTTTATTCTCATTTTATAAACATAAACACCCCAATGTCAATAACTCACACACAACACTTTTGAAAAGTAAAATACAACAAAATTAACTCAAAAGAAAAAGACTTCATGCACACAATATATATGGACCATTCTCCCCATGATGAAATTCTGAAGAGGTTAGTTTTAACCATACTGCTGGTTGCTTGGGGCAGCGTATCCAGAAGGAGTGGCGCCACCTTCACCTACTTCATGAATTTCACTGGCTACTTCCACTTGTTCTTCGGCTTCATATGCTATAGCTTCTGTTTCGCTATGTTCTGGCTCAACACATGGAACAGCTGCCGGAATTAAAATAGTCCGCCTCTTCTTAGCCCAGCAGAATATAGCGGCAATGAGGAATGCTAGGAAAAAGAAACCTCCAAGCGCCACGGATATTGCAATGATTTTGGTATGGTGATTGGGTGGTAGTGGTGGTGTTTGTGGTGGTGGTGGTGGTGGAGGTGGAGGTGGCGGTGTAGGTGGAGGTGGAGGTGGTGGTAGTGGTGGTAGTGCGGTCATGTTACAACCAGGTGGTTGTGGAGGTGGTGGTGGTGGCGGCGGTGGTAGTGGAGGTGGGTATGTATGACATGGTATTGGTGGTGCTGGTGGTGGTGGAGGGGAATAATAGGGATAGGGACTGGTCGGAGTTGGTGAAGGCGGGGATGTAGGTGGTGATGGTGGTGGAGAAGAGTAACCTCCAGAGAGTTTTCTTGAAAGAGACATCTCTTTAGTAAACTAGATGTACTAGTTAGTGTGTGTGTGTGTGTGTGTGTGTGTGTGGTGTGCACTTGGTGGTAAAACCCTAGAAATGAAGAGCTATTTATAGATATTTCAGTAGTGTTGGTAAATGTTTTCAAAATGTATTAATATTTGATGAATTCCATTCCTGCTAAGATTGTTTTGAGTTCTTTAGCATTTGAAGTTTTAAACAATGGCCAGTAGGGGTTCTTTAGATTTTCTTTTAGCTAATGCTTGCAGTATTGTTCAACAATGACAATCACCAAACTTATCCAGTAGTTGACATCAACTATAATGATTAAGAACTATTTAACTATTACTCCCTCCGTCCTGGACTAAGGTTACACAGAGATTAAGAAAAAATAAATGTTGTGAGTATGAAAAGTGAAGTAGGAGAGAGAAAGTGGGTCACATTGTCTATTTTAGGTAATAAAGCAACTAAGAACCTTAGTCTGGGACAAACCAAAAAGGAAAGTAAGAACCTTAGTCTGGGACGGGGGGAGTATTATTTTCATAAATTTTGTAATTTAATTGTTAAACTTTTTCAAATGTGTCGTTTACTTGTTTGTACGTTACTTATACCGAGTTAAAACAATGTGACATTTATATTGATATAACCGTGATCCCTGTTATTAGGGGATGGCAGGAGTACAAACCTTATGCAATTGATATCAAAAGCTGTGATGTGCTTGCATGCATTTTCAATGGTGTGCACAACTAAAAATCAAAAACGAATAGTTTCATTAATTGGATGTTATGAGCAATACACATAAACAGAAACTAAAGTCTGAAATACGTTTGAACATCAAATCTAACCATTCGAACATACTCACTCCGTCCCAGCCTACTTGACACTTATTTCCATTTTGGACTGTCCCAGCTCACTTGACACTTCCCAAAATAGCATACTTTTTATAATTTTATATTCACTCTATCCCACCACTCATTCCATCTCTTCATTTTCCACCACTCAATTTATTCAACCAACACTACTATTTAACCCACTCATTCTCTCTCTTCATTTTCTACCACACATTTTCCTTATTTTATTCATTATCCTTAATTATTGTGTCCACCTCATGGGTGTCAAGTGAGGTGGGACGGAGGGAGTATATATAAGGTCGTGCTCCTGTGAAAACCAATATATCGTGAGAATCGTGAGAACTTGGATACATTAGGTAAAAAACTAATGTATCCAATGGTTCACTTGGATACATCATTGGATACATCACTTGGATACATTAGGTAAAAACTAATGCATCCAATGTGCACTTGGATACATCATTGGATACATTAAGTTCTCACGGTTCTCACGATATTTAAGTTCTCATTGAGCACCTACCCAGTGGCGAGGCCAAGGCAAGCCGAAGGGGGTCAATCGACCCCCTTAAATTTTAGAATGTGTCAATTTTAGTGCTTTCAAAATTTTTAGAAAATGACATTTTACTACTAAAAATAATGGATTTAAACATTTTGACCCCCTTAATTTGGAAAACAAATTACACTAAATTATAATTTCGACCTCCTTTTATACGAAATTTGTATATCACAATTATTATAATTATCTCAAAGCAACTTCGACCCCCTTTCTAAAATTTTCTGGCTTCGCCACTGCACCTACCTATATATATATATATATATATATATATATATATATATAGGGTCGCGCTCCTGTGAGAACCATTTTATATGAGAACCGTGAGAACCAATCATAACCATTAGATTAGAAAAAAAATCAAGGATCCAGATGTTAGATACATTGGATACACTTGGATACATTAGTTAATTTTCGAAAAACAATTGGATACATTAGTTTTTAACATAGTGTATCCAAGTGCAACACTTAGATACAATACTTATTAACATATTGTATTCAAGTGTAATATCGAATTTTTTGTAATGTAACTAAGTGTATCAATTGTATCTAACATATGGACCCTTGATTTTATTTTTTTTCCTAATCTAATGGTTATGATTGGTTCTCACGGTTCTCACGATATTTAGGTTCTCATTTGAGCACCTACCTATATATATATATATGTATATATATATACATATATTTCTCCAACAAATTAAATAGAAGTAAGGGATATATTAAGTTTATCAGTTACATGTATCAAATGAAAATAGGATACTAGTTGAAGAAGGCTCAGTCCTCAGGGCCAATGAGAACCCTGAATATTTCCTATCCGTAAAACTTAGACGCGACCGGGCTTATATATTTTCAATCTTGCTTAACTACGTGATGGAATAAAACCTATTGTAATTAAAATGTCCAGTGGGGTCATGTTCATACCGAAATATGTCATGCATTCTAATAGAGTAGTATATAATCTGGATGTCCATGTGGGGGAATATTTATACTGAATTATGTCATGCATTCGTGTACTTCCTTCTCTCTAAGCCAAGCCCAAAATATTTGTCGCCTATTTAATTAAGAAAACAATTATTATACAATTTTATTACATTACAAAAAATTTACAAATAAATAAAACACATTTTTTTTAAGTTTGACAAGTGAGCTTCCATATTTATTTTGAGATGAAATGAGTTATATATAATCTGTGGGATTATATATATTTACACATAGACAAACATCTGTACCAAAAAAGAAATCCATGCACAAAAGTTTGTGTGCAAGAATTTAAACTATTTGGTCCGAATATCCTAAAGAGTTTACTTCATCTAGGAAAAATAAAAATATAACCGAAACACGAAGACTAGCAGTTAGAGTCTGTTCAGACTAGCTGATTCAGTGCATAAATTAAAATAAAAAATATTTGATTGAAAGTCATTGAGGTTATAACTGGGATGGATAGACGCTATGTTTTATACTCCTTCCATACCAAAATAATCTTCACGTTTGACTATTCAAATTTTTTAAGGATATGAGCACTTGCTTCACTAGCCATGTTGTTTTATGCATATTTAAGCTTAAATTGTAGAAATGAGAAAACTTTTTGAAATAATGAGAAATGCCGAATGAAAAGATCAGTTCGGGATGGAGGGAGTAATAAAAATATAATGCAACTTGTTTTTATTCTTTTCGATTTAAAATTGCCCATTACAGCATTTATTGTATTCGTTTTTCACTCTCTCCTTTAATCAGCACATATCAATATGACAAGTTAACTGCTATGTATACTAGCTAATAAGATCATGTAGAATGGATTAAACATAATTTTTCATTTAAAACCTAATTTATTACTCTACATCAGCTTTTCTCTCTTCCACCTAATAATTTAACACTCATTCAACACTTACACCCTACAATGGTTTGTTTAATCCCCCATTCAACACCCTTCCAACTCATCAGCCTATACCCCACCACTTAAAATTTATTTTATATTCTTTATTTTTATGATTAATAAAATAATAATAATAATAATAATATAAAAAACTTCACACTTAATTAATTTTTTTTAATTGCAATTAAATAAATTCTGAGAAATGGCATAAAATAAAGAAAAGTTGAAATAAGCTTAGTTCGCGACACATTTAAATCGAGTACAAATAATTAAACGACACAATAGACTCGAATCACAATACACTAAAAATAATGTTTTCGATCACGCATTTCCGAACTTTGCCCATATGTGTTTGCAATTGCATCCCATAATATGGATTCCAATTTGGGCTAGCTGAAGGCATGAAACTTGGTGGAAAACAAAGAATTTGGTATATTTTGAGGACATGGTTGGTTGAAAGATTGACTTTCATACTGAAAATTATTAGGATTGTTGTAGGGAAAAGGAACATTACTTGAATTTTGAGTATTGAAATGGTTATTATTGGGATCCATTTCAATAAAAATAGGGTTTTTTTTGTGTGTTGAAACACAATGAAATTCACGTCAATTTATAGAGAAAAAAATAGGAACTTTGGTGTAAAAAAGTAATAAAAAATTCTGCGAAATAATTGAGCTGGGATAAGTATGATCCGAAAATTCTGAGAACCAATCAGATTCTGCCACATGGACCAACCAGAAGAAAGAAAAAAAAATATGTGCGCCTCTGCCCAGACGCGCCCTTATCGGCGCATGTGACGCATGTCGCGACCCCGGACTCCGCGGGCCCGAGACCGCGAGCTGGACATCGACTTAAGACCAAAACTAAGAAATACTGAAGTTAAAAATTCCATTTGATACCAAAAGGTGATGATCCAAAGTTTTACAAATCCAAGTTTGACAAAAACCAAACACAACTATCATAAACTTCCACAAAGTTTATGCCCAACAAAATACAAATATACAATTCTTAATGACGTCATTGACTGGTACAACTATCCCAAAAAGGTTACACATTTATATAATGTAAACCAACCTATAACAACCTTCCCCAAAAGAATGTATCCACACTCGACGTCCTCTTTCTCGTGATCAGCGAGACTAATCCTTAGCACCTTGGGGGGGGGGGGTTAAGGAAAAACAAGATAAAAGAAAGGGGGTGAGATAAATCTCAATAAGTTACTAATGCAACTACATGACATGCTATGATGCAAGAATCAATAAACGATAATAAATATCACATAGCACGTAGCATTTATCACATAACAGATAGCAGCGGAAATAAACACATAACAAAGGATATAGCCAAGGTTTTCCAAACCGGTACATCCAAATAAAGGATCGCTGCGCAGCTTCAATAATCAACAATTCATCATCTTCATAATAGCATGAAAGCCGAAGAGAAAACCCCGGTACCGGAACCAATAACCATAAAAGTGTCACAAAGGACAAGGACCATGACACAAAGTCATGCCCGGTAGCTAGATACATTCCCAAAGGAAGCTAACTCATCCTTTCCAAGGCCAATCTGGAAAAGGGGTATAGAAGGGGGCAAAACAATGGTCAACATTATAATGGACTTGGCTTTGCCATTATAATCCTTCCCATCGCCCGATGCAACAAATATGCCAGCTGGGCTTCTCATTTAATGCTAAGTAATAATATTTTAGCATGAATAAACAACTTAAGGTTCCAAAGTAGGGAACCATACCAAGAAGTCACCAAGAAAGTGAAATGTACCAATCACGCACAATTAAAGTGTTCCAACAATCTCAATTAACACTTAATTAATTTCCAACACAAACTTAATCACAAAGGACCCAATTCTATCACTAGAGTGTACTACAATGTTCACTAAGGTCAACTAGAAGGACACCCAAGATTTGGATCAAAACGCATTCTTCAACCATACAAAATAACAAATGTAAACTTTCAGAGGACTGTGCGGCCGCCCAAAATGGTGTGTGCGGTCGCCCAAAAAGGCCATCAACCAAGAACAAAAGCTTTCAGATAGTTGTGCGGTCGCCCAGACACTTTTGGACGGTCGCCCAAACTTCTGGAATGCTGGAAATCGGGAAGAACAAAATGGGTTCTTCCATTTTCATACCAAAACACATTCCAACCAAAATCCAACCCTCTAACTAGCATACTAATGTACCAAAACAACTTATAAGTCCAAAAAGACTCATACAACAACATTTAACAACCAAAATCAAGAATCAAATCCCAACATTCATAAATCACCATTTTTGACCAAAAACTCAAATAAATTCCAAACAAATTCAAAACCCAACCAAACTTCAAATATAACACATCAAGCATTATCTAAACATGATATGAACATTTTAGCATCAAAATGGGGGAAAAGTAACTTACTTGGATTTTCTCAAAGTTGATGGATTTCAAATATTTTTGATTCTACGCGATCCTATCGACGATCTAAACACATTTCACGTTTTAAGAAATGAGAGATTATGAGAGGAAGAGGAAGAAAATGAAGAGAGATGAAGAGAGATGAAGAGAGAAACTTACCCTTTTTTCTTCCTTGGAGAGAGAGAGAGAAATGGGCTGGGAAGGATGGAGAGAGTGAGGGAGAAGAGGAGGAGTAGGGAGGGAGTAGGGGAAATGATTTAAAAGATTTTACACTTAGGCCCCCTCCACTACACTACACACAATTCTACACTCCCTACTAACAATTAAGACCCAACAATACTACACTAGCACAAATGACCCAAATAAAATGCTAGGCATAATTATTATGAAACATAAAATGCACACATAAATATTTAAATAAATAATAATTTAAATAAGTAAACAAGCAAATAAATAAATAATAATTATTTATTACTAATTAAAATAGAGCCTATATTTCGGGTCGTGACATTCACTCCCCCTTAAAGAAAATTCGACCCGAATTTTAACGAGACTCACCTTAAACAAAAAGCCACGGAAATTTCCTCTCTATCTCATCACGAAGCTCACACGTCGACTCCTCGATGTTATGATTCCTCCAAAGAACTCGAACCAACGCGATGCTTTTGTTTCTCAACTCTTGGACTTTAGAATCTAAGATCCGAACCGGTCGTTCCTCATAAGTCATATCGGGCTCAATATCCTCCGGTATCCTCGGTAACACGTGCGATGGATCATGAACATACTTCCGAAGCATAGAAACGTGAAAGACGTTGTGCAACCGGTCTAAAGATGACGTAACGCGAGACGATACGCTAGAAGTCCAACCTTTCCCAAATCTCAAACGGGCCAATAAACCTCGGAGCCAATTTGCCTTTCTTCCCAAACCTACGAATACCCACCTTTGGAGATACTTTCAAGAACACCAAATCACCGGTCTGAAAACTAAGATCTCGCCTTCGGTTATCTGCATAGCTCTTATGTCGACTCTGGGCTGTCTTCAATCTATCCCGGATAACTCTGACTTTCTCAACCGAATCCCGAAGCAAATCAATACCCAAAACTTTCGCTTCACCAACCTCATCCCAACAAATAGGCGATCTACACTTCCTTCCATACAAGGCCTCAAACGGTGCCATCTCGATACTAGCCTGATAACTGTTGTTGTAAGAGAATTCCACTAACGGTAGGTGCGAATCCCAAGAATCGGAAAAGTCTATCGAACACGCTCGCAACATATCCTCCAAAATTTGAATAGTCCTCTCGGATTGACCATCGGTCTGAGGATGAAAAGCCGTACTGAATCGCAAATCTGTACCCAAAGCTTCTTGAAACGCCTTCCAGAATCTAAAAGTAAACCTCGGGTCTCGATCTGACACAATACTAACCGGAACCCCATGCAATCTAACGATCTCATCAATGTAAAGGGTCGCAAGATTCTCCATCGAATATCTGATGTCAATAGGCAAGAAATGGGCACTCTTAGTCAATCTATCCACTATTACCCAAACACTGTCATACAACCTACGGGTACGAGGTAGTCCCGTAACGAAATCCATAGTCACATGCTCCCATTTCCACTCGGGAATATCTAACGGCTGAAGTAGTCCCGCGGGTCTCTGATGCTCGGCTTTGACCTGCTGACAAGTTAAACACTTCGATACATACTCAGCTATTTCCCTCTTCATATTATTCCACCAAAAATGTTGCTTCAGATTCTGGTACATCTTCGTACTACCCGGATGAATAATATATCTCGATTTGTGACCTTCATTTAAAACTTGCCTCTTTAATCCACCAATATCGGGTACGCACAAACGACCACGGAAAGTCGAAACTCCACTCGAACCAATGAAAAATCCTCGAAGTTCTTTTCCTTCAATCTACCCATTATCTTCACCAACTCGGGATCTTCTTTCTGAGCTTCCTTTATTCTCTGAATTAGGGTCGGAGATACCCTAATACTCGCAAAAATAGCCCCATGTCTCGATTCACGAGGAGACCAATCTCGAACATCCTCGAGCATTTTCCACTCCCGGACCATCATCGAAGCCACATAAGATTTTCTACTAATCGCATCGGCTACCACATTCGCCTTTCCCGGGTGATAAGAAATCGTACAATCATAATCCTTCAACAATTCCATCCATCGGCGTTGCCTATTATTCAACTCTTTCTGGGAGAAAAGGTACTTCAAACTCTTGTGATCCGTAAAAATCTCAAACTTCGCCCCATAAAGGTAGTGCTTCCACTTGTGCAACGCAAATACTATCGCAGCCAACTCCATATCATGAGTCGGGTAATTCTGCTCACTAGGAGTCAATTTCCTCGAAGCATATGCAATTACTTTCCCATTCTGCATCAACACACAACCCAAACCCTCTTTCGAAGCATCACTGTAAATCACTAGGCCATCGCTCCCATTAGGCAAAGTCAAGATCGGTGCGGTAGTCAACCTCTTCTTCAATTCCTCAAAACTTTTGTCACATTTCTCGGTCCACATAAACGGGACATTCTTCCGGGTCAACTGAGTCATCGGAGTAGCAATCCTCGAAAACCCCTCAATAAATCTTCGGTAATACCCGGCTAAACCAAGAAAGCTTCTAATCTCTGTCACTGATTCGGGTCTTTTCCAATCCACTATTGCCTCTATCTTCGAAGGATCCACCGAAATCCCATCTTTCGAAATAACATGACCCAGAAATGACACCTTCTCGAGCCAAAATTCGCATTTACTGAACTTCGCAAATAATTTCTCCCTCGCAAGAACGGATAAAACTGTCCTCAAGTGCTGCTCGTGCTCCTCTCTAGATTTAGAGTAGACGAGTATATCATCAATAAAAACCACCACGAACGAGTCAAGATAGGGATGGAAAACTCGGTTCATCAAATCCATAAACACTGCCGGCGCCTTAGTCAACCCAAACGGCATAACCAAGAACTCATAATGACCATAGCGAGTGCGAAAAGCGGTCTTCGGAATATCCTCCGATCGAACCTTCAACTGATGGTACCCACTCCTCAAATCAAGTTTAGAGAAAACCACGGACCCTTGAAGCTGATCAAATAAATCGTCAATATGAGGTAGAGGATACTTATTCTCTCCGTAACCAGATTCAACTTCCGGTAATCTATACACAATCTCAAGGAACCGTCTTTCTTCCGCACAAATAAAACGGTGCTCCCCACGGGGAAACACTGGGGCGGATAAACCCTCGATCTAGTAACTCTTGCAATTGAACCTTTAATTCCTTCAATTCTGCGGGAGCTAACCTATAAGGTGCTTTCGAAATCGGAGCCGTACCCGGCAAAAGATCTATACAAAACTCAATCTCACGATCGGGCGGCATATCATACTCGGTAGAGAAAACATCGGGGAATTCCCGAACTACCCGAACACTATCCAAACTAGGGGATTCCTTCCTAGTATCAAGAACACTAGCCAAATACCCCTCACAACCACTATGCAATAATTTTCTCGCTTTCATAAAAGAAATTAAGCGAACCTTTCTACTCAGAGGACTAGCCTCAAACACAAATTTAGGCACATCGGGAATAGAAAAAGTAACAGTTTTCTTACGGCAATCAACAGAAGCATGAAACTTGCTCAACCAATCCATACCCAAAATGACATCAAAGTCTTGGATAGGAAGAACTACCAAATCCGCACAAAGGACTCGACCACAAATAACCACGTCACAAGCACGAAAGACTCGATCAGAAATCAAGCATTCTCCTATAGGGGTCGACACCTCTAGCACGTACGGTAAAGACTCGAATGCAGCATTTAACATGGAAGCAAATTGCACAGAAATGTATGAATGAGATGATCCTGGATCTACTAACGCTCGTGCGCTCGCACTAGATATAGAAATAATACCTCCAATAACGAATGGATCATCGGTAGCTTGTTGTTGATTCATGGCATAAACCTTCCCTTGAACTTTGGGCTTCCCAGCGGCATCCCTTTTCTGACCCTGATTAGTACCAACTCCTGACCCGGATGCTTGACCTCGGTACCTCGTGCACTCTCTCGTAAAGTGCCCCATTTCACCACAATTGGTACACTTGCCTTGCTTTTTCCAACACTTATCCTCCGTATGGCCTACCCTCTGACAAAAGGTACAAGGTCTCCTATTCTGAATCCCCGGAGTAGTACCCGGATTCCTCGATGTCGGTTGCCCTCGGGACTGAGATTGTCCCCAAAGTTACCTCGATTTTCAATCCTTGGTTGTGACTTGCTCTGCGCTCCTTGCTTACTCGGGTTGGACACCTCGGTCTTCCTCTTATGTTCCCCAATATCTTGCTCTATTAAGTAGGCTCGGTCCACCGCATCTTGGAAGGTCACAATCCGTTGAGCAATAAGTTGAGTACGGATGGAGGTCTTCAATCCCCGAATGAATCTCATAGCCTTTTGTTCCTTGGTCCTCACCAAATAGTCGCAATACCGGGCTAATTTTATGAACTTAGCCGAGTATTGTGCTATAGACAACAAACCTTGCTCTAGGTTGAGCAGCTCGATCTCCTTTCGATTTTGATCAACAACCGGAATGAAATGCTCCTTGAATTTGCGCACAAACAACTCCCACGCATACACCGTGTGAGTATCATCCCAAGTAGCTTTAACACCCTTCCACCAATGCTCGGCGGCTCCCACAAGCTTATAAGCCGCGAACCGGACCTTGTCCTCATCCGAGCAACCAAATACATCATAAATCTTCTCCATCGACTCAATCCACAACTCAGCTTTCCGAACATCGGGTTCCCCATTGAATTCAACCGGTTTCAGTTTGAGAAATTGTTCCAATCCATAGCGGGGTGGTGCTTGTTCTACCCTCGGACCTTGATCATGTATGGCCTTCATGGCCGCCTCGAACATGCCTTGAAACATGGCACGTGCTTCTTCCCTTGTGTCATTCTGATTCTGTGCCCCACTAGTACCTCCTCTGTTTCTTCTTCCAGACATTGCGAGTAATTACCTGCATAAGACATCAACCGTTACTCACTCCGAACACAACTACCCACCTAGGTCATACTAGTCCACCTAGACTTATACTTAGAGCCAAACCATAGCTCTGATACCAACTGTCGCGACCCCGGACCCCGCGGGCCCGAGACCGCGAGTTGGACGTCGACTTAAGACCAAAACTAAGAAATACTGAAGTTAAAAATTCCATTTGATACCAAAAGGTGATGATCCAAAGTTTTACAAATCCAAGTTTGACAAAAACCAAACACAACTATCATAAACTTCTACAAAGTTTATGCCCAACAAAATACAAATATACAATTCTTAATGACGTCATTGACTGGTACAACTATCCCAAAAAGGTTACACATTTATATAATGTAAACCAACCTATAACAACCTTCCCCAAAAGAATGTATCCACACTCGACGTCCTCTTTCTCGTGATCAGCGAGACTAATCCTTAGCACCTGGGGGGTGTTAAGGAAAAACAAGATAAAAGAAAGGGGGTGAGATAAATCTCAATAAGTTACTAATGCAACTACATGACATGCTATGATGTAAGAATCAATAAACGATAATAAATATCACATAGCACGTTGCATTTATCACATAACAGATAGCAGCGGAAATAAACACATAACAAAGGATATAGCCAAGGTTTTCCAAACCGGTACATCCAAATAAAGGATCTCTGCGCAGCTTCAATAATCAACAATTCATCATCTTCATAATAGCATGAAAGCCGAAGAGAAAACCCCGGTACCGGAACCAATAACCATAAAAGTGTCACAAAGGACAAGGACCATGACACAAAGTCATGCCCGGTAGCTAGATACATTCCCAAAGGAAGCTAACTTATCCTTTCCAAGGCCAATCTGGAAAAGGGGTATAGAAGGGGGCAAAACAATGGTCAACATTATAATGGACTTGGCTTTGCCATTATAATCCTTCCCATCGCCCGATGCAACAAATATGCCAGCTGGGCTTCTCATTTAATGCTAAGTAATAATATTTTAGCATGAATAAACAACTTAAGGTTCCAAAGTAGGGAACCATACCAAGAAGTCACCAAGAAAGTGAAATGTACCAATCACGCACAATTAAAGTGTTCCAACAATCTCAATTAACACTTAATTAATTTCCAACACAAACTTAATCACAAAGGACCCAATTCTATCACTAGAGTGTACTACAATGTTCACTAAGGTCAACTAGAAGGACACCCAAGATTTGGATTAAAACGCATTCTTCAACCATACAAAATAACAAATGTAAACTTTCAGAGGACTGTGCGGCCGCCCAAAATGGTGTGTGCGGTCACCCAAAAAGGCCATCAACCAAGAACAAAAGCTTTCAGATAGTTGTGCGGTCGCCCAGACACTTTTGGGCGGTCGCCCAAACTTCTGGAATGCTGGAAATCGGGAAGAACAAAATGGGTTCTTCCATTTTCATACCAAAACACATTCCAACCAAAATCCAACCCTCTAACTAGCATACTAATGTACCAAAACAACTTATAAGTCCAAAAAGACTCATACAACAACATTTAACAACCAAAATCAAGAATCAAATCCCAACATTCATAAATCACCATTTTTGACCAAAAACTCAAATAAATTCCAAACAAATTCAAAACCCAACCAAACTTCAAATATAACACATCAAGCATTATCTAAGCATGATATGAACATTTTAGCATCAAAATGGGGAAAAGTAACTTACTTGGATTTTCTCAAAGTTGATGGATTTCAAATATTTTTGATTCTACGCGATCCTATCGACGATCTAAACACATTTCACGTTTTAAGAAATGAGAGATTATGAGAGGAAGAGGAAGAAAATGAAGAGAGATGAAGAGAGATGAAGAGAGAAACTTACCCTTTTTTCTTCCTTGGAGAGAGAGAGAGAAATGGGCTGGGAAGGATGGAGAGAGTGAGGGAGAAGAGGAGGAGTAGGGAGGGAGTAGGGGAAATGATTTAAAAGATTTTACACTTAGGCCCCCTCCACTACACTACACACAATTCTACACTCCCTACTAACAATTAAGACCCAACAATACTACACTAGCACAAATGACCCAAATAAAATGCTAGGCATAATTATTATGAAACATAAAATGCACACATAAATATTTAAATAAATAATAATTTAAATAAGTAAACAAGCAAATAAATAAATAATAATTATTTATTACTAATTAAAATAGAGCCTATATTTCGGGTCGTGACAACGCACGCGCCATGTCGGCCCAACCAGACCCCGCCACGTGTCTGAAATTGCAGCCCAACTTTCCCATTCATCAGTGTTAACCATTCCATTAAACACCCGTTCAACACCATTGCACCCATTAAACACCTCCCCATTTTGTTTAATCCCATTCAACACCTCCATTCAACTTCCATTGTGCATGGTCTAAGGCGGAAGGAGGCACTCCCTCTTTCTATATCTATCGAATAGATCTTCATATATTATTCGTAGTTGCTACGACGGTATTTTAAGCAATAAGTTTGAGTTAATTTAATTATCTTAATATAAATTTAAACATGGTTTGTGAAACTATTGTTGAAGGTGTATCAAAAACAAGTTTTAGATGTTCATATTAAGATAATTAAATAAACCTAAAATTATTATTCAAATTACATTCGTAATAACTACGAAAAAATAATGAAGATCATTTTGGGATTAAAGGAGTATCATCTAACCATTATTCAGTCTATAAGATTTGGAGGTTTTTTGGAGAAAATTACCACCTAATCCTTGGATAATATGGAATCTACGTTTTAGGACAAGGATATTTTTGGTTTACGTCCTAGTCCAACAAAATATTTTATCTAACCATATCATCCCTCACCAAACTAACTACACCTCTTCCCTAATTACACCCAGATAAAATACACCCCCCCCCCTCTCTCTATACTCACTCTCTACCCCACCCATCTCCGGCGACCCTTCCACTCATACCCCGGCGGACCTTCCCTTCCACTCATACCCCGGCGGACCTTCCCTCCCACTCCAGCGACCTTCTCTCCTACTCCGGCGATCGCGACCCGACAAGCTCTCCCCCTCTAACCACCTTTCTCATCGTCCATCTCCGGCCATCCTACTCCGACCATCGTCTTCCCATGAGCATAGATCCGGCCACCCCAACCCTCCCCCACCTCCGTTCACCCTTTCTACGCCTCCGGCCAGTCATAGATCCATTCTCCAGTCAGATCTGACTCTGTCTATCTGAGTAACCCTCCTCTCCTTTCCCTATCTCCGACTACCAATCCCATCTCCAACCTCCAGCCGTCATCTCCCTTCCCCTGCCTCAATGTTGCCTCTCCTTCCTGAAATTGACTCCGGCGGTGGTTGTAATTTTTGTTGTCAGTGAGTCATAGTTGGAGAAAGCAGTAGAAAACGATTGCAGTAGGTGGGGATGAGGCAGATCTGTGGTGGGGAAGCATTTGATGAAGGCTGAGGACGTCGCCGGTGAGAATGAAGATGTAGACAGACCGAGGAGATAGAGGATTATGTTTTGAAAAGTGCAGTCACATTGGGGAGAGAGAGAGAGAGAGAGAGAGAGAGAGAGGCGTGGGTTTGTTTAGACCCCGCCTAGCGCTTAGGCGGGGTCTAAACGGACTTAGGCGGGGCCGATAACTTAGAAATAGTTATAATATCTTAGGCGGGACTTAGGCGTTTCAGGAACGCCTAGCGCCTAGACCGGGCCTAGGCGGCCTAGACGGACGTCTTTTAGAACACTGATTAGGATAGCTCCTGTTTTTTTTGGATAGTTAACTAAGATAACAAGGCTCTAGTATTCATTTGTTCCACTTTTACAATTTCTGAAAAATATGATTTATTTTTTTGCTTAATTAAAATAATTACCTTAATTTCGTTCAAAATATTGAAAATAAATGATAACAAATTTAGCTCTGGCCCGCTTTAAGGTTCTTACTTTCCTATTTGGTCTGTCCCAATTTAAGGTTCTTACTTTACTTTATTACCTAAAATGAACCATTGGACCCACCTGTCATTCTCACAACAAAAACTCCCAACCCACTTTATCTCTCCTACTTTACTTTTCACACTCACAACATTTACTTTATCTTAATCTTCGTGTAAAGTCAAACTAAGAACATTAATTCGGGATGGAGGGAGTATAATATTTTTGACATTATAGACTAAATTCGTGTTGGTAATTGTGTTATCTAATACTCCTCCCATCCTAAATTATGGTTATTTTTTGTCAAACCTATTTGAGCTTTGACTAACATTTTATGCTAAACTATTAATTTTTATAAAAGCGTAAAAATTGTTATTGAACAGTTCTCAGTTGTTTGGTCACCGGAGTTGATCGTGCTCTTAGTAGTTTAGTTGACAACTGAGAATTTACTGATAGGTTCTCAGTTGTTTGGTCACCGGGGGTGATTGTGTTTTTAGTAGTTTAGTTGATAACTGAGAACTTACTGATTAATTTTCAGTTGTTTGGTCGCCAGAGTTGATCGTGTTAGTAGTTTAGTTGACAACTAAGAACTTACTGATAAGTTCTAAACTGTTTGGTCGCCGGAGTTGTTCGTGTTCTTAGTAGTTTAGTTGATAACGGAGAACCTACCGACAAGTTCTCAGTTGATTGGTCGCCGGAGTTGGTGGTCGCCAGAGTTGATCGTGTTCTTAGTAGTTTAGTTAACAACGAAGAATTTACTAATAAGTTCTCAGATGCTTAGTCACTAGAGTTGGTCATGTTCTTAATAGTATAGTTTACAACTGAGAACTTACTCAGTTGGTCAGTCGCCAGAGTTGGTTATTGGAGTTGATCGTGTTCTTAGTAGTATAGTTAACATCTGAGAACTTACTGATAAGTTCTCAGTTTTTTTGGTTGATGGAGTTGTTCGTGTTCTTATTAGTTTAGTTGAGAACTAAGAACTTACTGATAAGTTCTCAATTGTTTGGTCGCCGGAGTTGATTGTTGGTGGTCCCCGGATTTGATTATGTTCTTGGTAGTTTAGTTTACAATTGAGAGCTTGCTGATAAGTTCTTAATTGTTTGGTCGCCGGAGCTTAATCGTATTCTTACTAGTTTAGGAAAACCGATAATTTACTGATAAGTTCTCAACTGTTTGGTCGTCTTACTAGTTTAGTTGACAACCGAGAACTTACTGATAAGTTCTCAACTGTTTGGTCGCCGAGTTGTTCATGTTCTTTGTAGTTTAGTTGACAACTGAGAACTTACTGATAAGTTCTCAACTGTTTGGTCGCCGGAGTTGGTCGCCGGAGTTGGTGGTCGCCGGAGTTGTTCATGTTCTTACGCTGTTCGACTGAACTCGTTGGCTCCGCGTCCACCGGTAACCGGGGGGGGGTGAAACGAGGTGTAGCGCAGTATGTTTCGTGCATACGTACGCGTACGTGCATGTGTGTGTGCGCGTATGCTATTCATATGCAGCTAGGGGAGTTGCAGTCACTGGATCCTCCCCCGTGCAAAAAGGTTCAAAAGAAGTGGAAAAAATTCATTCGATTGAAACGTCCCGCTTGGCTCGGTCTCTGTTGCCTTTTTCACAGGTCGACTCGAGGAAGGAAGATTGTTTGACTTACCTTCCGCTCTTCAAGGAGCTCCGGGTCTTCACACATTAACAATTCATCTCAATCGGCGCGTCGAAAGAACACATTTTTTTTTTTATTTTTTTTTTTTTTTTTTTTTTTTGTTGCGCCAGAGTGTTCGCCGGAGTTGGTGGTTGCCGGAGTTGTTGACTAGAGAAGATGGTGAGGGTAGCCTAAGGTGATAGTGGTTTGGGTGAATGTAACATGTTGAGAGGGTGAAAATAGTAAAATATTGAGGAAGATGTAAGCAAGGGACTATATGGTTAGTCAAAATATTCCTTGTCTTAAAATGTAATATAGGCTTCCTAGAGGGCTTATGTAACGCCCATCCTTAATCTCGTTAAATATTTGACTTATTTGTTAAATTCTTGACTTGCTTGTTAAATTCTTGAATAACATATTTATATGCTATTTTATTTGAGTTAATTATTTAACTACTTTAGAAAATTAAGGTGGTTAAATGTCAAAGTTGAAAGTTTAGGGGCCTTTTTGTCAAAGTTAGAACCTGAGGGGCCAAAGAGCAATTTTTGAAACTTGTTAGTATAAAGTGTTTGTTTGCCTGAGAAAGGCATTTCATTCTTGATTCTTCTCGTACTTTCTCTCTGTCTCAGAGAGAAAGTTAAAGTTTACCATATTCTCGACTCCTCGCGATTAATTATCCATCTGTTCGTGATTTTGATCCCGGATAAATATTCGTGGCGCTGAATAGAGTGTTTCCTGCCGAACAAAAATTAATTTGGGTCAACTTGATTTCTGACTAGGTAAGCTATTGACTCCCCCTTACTTGTAATAACATGCATATATGTTATTCCCGATACTTGTTCTTTTTAAAATTGTGTTTTGGGCAATTTTCGTGATACTTGTAAATTTGGGACAGGGAGTATTCGTATAATAAACAAGAAGGAATAGCCTTGCACCTGGGAATGACTTGAAAAGTATTGAAAAATTATACTCCTATTCGTGAGACGGTAAAATAGTAACTTGATTTAAATATTATTAGAAAAATTGTACCATTATTTGTGGTACGGGAAAATGAATGGAAGTATCCCTAGATGATTATATTAGTATATTAGAAAATTATACTTATACTTTTGGGACGGTGAAATATTTAATTAGAATAAAAGAAAATTATTCTATTACTTGTGGGACGGTGATAAATTAATAAAGTGTCCCTATAGAAGTGTTCTGAGCATGTTAAAATGCACTCTTGAATGCTAGAAAGTGTTAGTGGGTTTATACTCCTACACTTGAGACGGAGAATTTGTAAGTATAAAAGTCTCTGTTGAAATAAGAAAGTGTAATTGAAATAAGTGATTTAAGCTTATTATATGTCCTGGGTAATGTTAAATGGTGAGTAGAAGTTACTCCTACGCTTGGGACGGAGAATTCTAAGTCTGAGAAAGAAATTAGTGTTTGCTGAAAATTGTACCAGGCGCCCGCCTGGTGGTCCTCCAAGCGCCCGCCCTTTTCAACAGAAGTTTTGGGTTTCAAAGGTGCTTCAATGAGCGCCCGCCCGGTCCCCTGTTTCAACCAAAGTGTTTTAAATCTAAATAAAATTGAAAGCTTATTCCTTGTTAAGGCATATAGCCTTAAGATAAGATGTCCTAGCAAGTGTTGTGACACCTTAGGGGTATCAGAAGTGAGTCTTGAACATGATTACTCATTTAATTAAAATGAGAACTTGAGTATAAAAGGAAGAACTCTTCTTTATGTCTTGAAAGTGCTATGAACTTGTAAGTATGAGTGGTATAGCTCATTTACTTAATTTGAACTCGAAGTATTCTTGGTCTAGGTTTAGGGTACTACCCTAGATGGCCTAGATGAGTGTTGTAGAACACTCTAGTACTGAAAAATAGTCCCTTTGTGAACAAATAAAATATGGACTTGAATCATAATTAAATGATAACTTGAGTATAAGAGTAGTAGTAACTCTTTTATGTGTCTTGGAGTTAATGTTTGTGTACCTTAGGGGCACCAACTAATGTCTTGAGCTTGAATGTCCTAAGAAAAGGATTGGAAAATAATACGTGAAAGATGTATAATTCATCTTCCTAACTTGAACTTGAGGTATAAGATAATTAACTCTTGAACATGTTTAACCATCCAAATAAATGGATTGAGAACTTGGATATAAGATGACAAAATCTTGTATATGTATTGAATGTCCTGAATGTCTTGAATGTCTTGAATGTTTTAAGTTGAGACAGTAACTTGAAGTATAAGACAATAAAATCTTGTACATGACTTGAACATCCAAATAATTGGATTAAGACTTGAATATAAGGTTATAAAATCTTGTACGTGCCTTGACACCAATATATGTGTATGGTAATAAACTTGAAAGATCCTTGATGTGTATATGCAAATCTTGCATATAGTTACTTGATAGAATGTGGCTTCTTGATTACTTGATACATGGTATAAATAACCAAAAGAGTTGGGATATGAAATTAGATAGAGAATAATTAACTCTTCTACACATTTGAATTTGATACGTGTATATTGGAAGTGCTATGAATAAGCACTAAAGTGCTAGTGATTGGTTTTAATCGTGTATATACTCAATGAAGTATATAAAGAATAAAGAAGATAATTCATATAATCGTGAATACTACGATTTAAGTTAATAAGAATAACTACAGAACACAATATGTGTTGGAAAATGTATTCGATTACTAACGATACATATACGTGAGATATGACTGTAACTAGGTATGATCTGACCTATTCTAGTACGTATTTAGAGTCTAAGGTATTGGGCTCTATTTGATAGTAAGGGTATCGTGATAGACACTTTAATGTGTTAAACGTGATATGAATATGTATGTGCAAACTTGGCATGTGACAAAGTGATATAGAATGATATACCCTACTACTTGTTTGAGGTCTTTTATTAATAGACTCTAACTTGGATTGACCGTGTTATATGGACACTCTACGTGCCATTGTTTGATTGATTTGTCTTCGAAATGATTGCGTACGTGTACTTGTATTCTCGTGAGCACATGATACATGATTACATGGTGCATATTCTCGTGAGCACATGATACATGATTACATGGTGCATATTCTCGTGAACACATGATACATGATTACATGGTGCATAAAGACTGGTCCACTAATATGGGACTTAGTTCTATTCTCGTAGTTCAAGTAAACATCTACTTGTGCATTCTCGTGTGAGTCCAGCTGGCTTATTTGGTTCAGAGGGGTGTATAGGTTCACGCTTATTGCGAGGACTGGGGCATAAGTGATAATCTTGGGTCTATGCATTCGGTCTGTTTTTCCCTTACTACTGGCCATAGTAAGGGCTTAGCATCCTATATTGGAGCAATACGCCTGATATAAGTGAATGCTAACTCGTGAACACCTCGTGAATCTTGTTCTTGTGAATGACACTGGTTACCGGGTCTTCTTATATACTGCATAGCAGTCTCTTGATCTTGATCGTGGTTGTCCTCAGCTATACAAGCATCGACAACAATGGTACTCTTGGGAGAAATAAGGAAGGATTCAGGTAATGATACGTGATAGGCCTATGTGCATCTTGGTGAGTTGGTCTAGCCTCTCACACTACTTGACTACTTGTTACCTGATCATATCTTGAGCTTGATTACTTGTTGAGTTGGCTTAGCGTCTCCTATACTTGTTACTTGATGATACTTGATATATGATTACTTGAGTATCTACTGGAATAGCGTGATAACATGTCATGTAGTTGCATGTTAATAGCTTACTGAGATTTATCTCACCCTTTATTTGTTTCCCCCCCCCCCAGGAAAGCAGGGGATAGTACGCAGTGAGGCTCGACATAGCTGGGAACGTACTCCGCAGGATGTTCTTGTTTGAGACTAGTGTCCTTTTTCACTTTGGTAAGGACGATGTTGTATGAGTTGTTAAACTCAGGGCTTGTTGGGGTAGACTTGTGTAGTACTTGCTGTCTCTAGACATCTCTTGATGCCAGATTATGTGTTAGGCATGTCTTCCACTGTATGTAACCATGTTTGGTTTTAATTTTCTTGGTCTAGAACTCGTTGTGAGCTATCTTAGCTCCTTACTCTTGAGTTTATATATCATGTCAGTTTGTTTCTAACAGGTATTGTTCCTGTTTCCCGTTAGTTTCTTGTTTCTTGTTAGTTACGCGCACCAGGTTCGAGGTTCTATTAGGGGATCCCGGGACTTGGGGCGTGTCAGTTTGGTATCAGAGCTATGGTTTAGCTCTAAGCCTGGATAGGGTCTATGGCCTAGCTTGGGTTAGTCTTGGGTGTGCTACCGACGTTGAGTGTTCCTTTACTTGTTGTTATACCAGGCATAGGACTGGTGTTGATAGTGTTGATCCAATTGGATTAGATGGTTTGAGAATCGAGAGCACGAGTCTTTAAAGACTTAGGCGTATCTATCTTGTCTAGTGGACATTGTTTCGTGCTATATATGCATGCTTGTCCTTATCTCGTGAATTACGTGGAATTGTATTCTCTAGTAAGAGACTACATGCTTGATATCGTTATATATAAGAGCTTGATAGAAGTGTGGGTGATAACACCCTATACGTTCTATGTTAACTTGGTCATGTTATCTAGATGGGACATTGATGTGATACGTGTTATGGCTTGGCTCTTACGTGTTATGATTTGGCTTTCTATATGTTATGCCATTCTTGTTTGCCACAATAGATGGTGAATAGTTCCATGCTAGTATGCTTGACTATTTTTATGAGCATGATATAATTATGTGTAATATTCATGTTCTGCATTGAAAGTTCGAACAGTGTTATCGAGATTGTACTGGGTATTTAACCTATGTGATTGACAGTGGAATTTCTACACCAAACCAGATGGATGTATCCATTCTTGATGAGATCTCAGCTATAATTTCTACTGAGTAATACATGTTACTTGATGAGAAACTTGGATTATCTTGAGTTGTTACAGTGCGAATACAGTGCTGACATCTGGATTAATGTTCTTGACCTCGATTGAGTTAAAAGAGTTGAAGATTCAACTTAAGAAATTTCTTGATAGAGGATATATTTATTTTGAAGTGGATGCCTGAAGTAACCATCTTTGTTGACCTATAAGTGGAAACAACCAAGGTACGCTTGTTCTTGAGATTTTCTTGATCTTGTTAGAGATTCATTAATGAATTTCGAAGGCAGCTCTATCGTTAATTATTTGACACCGAGAGCTACACCTTTTCGATGGATTGATAAACGTGAAGTCAATTTTTAAATATTGAAATGATGGATGACCACGACTTCAGTATTTGAGATTGCCTAGTGGATTTGACTAGTATTACAGTGATCTGGAGGATATGACCAGTTCTATTATTTTAGTGGATATGTCAAGTTTCACCAATATAGTGGATTGACTAATCGAGTCTGCTTGACTTTATGTGTTTCGATGTTATAATTGATACATCTGGATTGCATAGAATATTTGTGAGCATACGTGTAATATTTATTTGTGAGTATATGTGTATAGTCTTGATGCTTTTGAGTTCTATTTGTTGATTATATATGTTATAATCTTGATCAGTAAAATTCGAGGACGAATTTTCTTTAAGGTGGGGAGGATGTAACGCCCATCCTTAATCTCGTTAAATATTTGACTTATTTGTTAAATTCTTGACTTGCTTGTTAAATTCTTGAATAGCATATTTATATGCTATTTTATTTGAGTTAATTATTTAACTACTTTAGAAAATTAAGGTGGTTAAATGTCAAAGTTGAAAGTTTAGGGGCCTTTTTGTCAAAGTTAGAACCTGAGGGGCCAAAGAGCAATTTTTGAAACTTGTTAGTATAAAGTGTTTGTTTGCCTGAGAAAGACATTTCATTATTGATTCTTCTCGTACTTTCTCCCTGAGAAAGTTAAAGTTTACCCTATTCTCGACTCCTCGCGATTAATTTTCCATCTGTTCGTGATTTTGATCCCGGATAAATATTCGTGGCGCTGAATAGAGCGTTTCCTGCCGAACAGAAATTAATTTGGGTCAACTTAATTTCTGACTAGGTAAGCTATTGACTCCCCCTTACTTGTAATAACATGCATATATGTTATTCCCGATACTTGTTCTTGTTAAAATTGTGTTTTGGGCAATTTTCGTGATACTTGTAAATTTGGGACGAAGGGAGTATTCGTATAATAAACAAGAAGGAATAGCCTTGCACCTGGGAATGACTTGAAAAGTATTGAAAAATTATACTCCTATTCGTGAGACGGTAAAATAGTAACTTGATTTAAATATTATTAGAAAAATTGTATCATTATTTGTGGTACGGGAAAATGAATGGAAGTATCCCTAGATGATTATATTAGTATATTAGAAAATTATACTTATACTTTTGGGACGGTGAAATATTTAATTGGAATAAAAGAAAATCGTTCTATTACTTGTGGGACGGTGATAAATTAATAAAGTGTCCCTATAGAAGTGTTCTGAGCATGTTAAAATTCACTCTTGAATGTTAGAAAGTGTTAGTGGGTTTATACTCCTACACTTGAGACGGAGAATTTGTAAGTATAAAAGTCTCTGTTGAAATAAGAAAGTGTAATTGAAATAAGTGATTTAAGCTTATTATATGTCCTGGGTAATGTTAAATGGTGAGTAGAAGTTACTCCTACGCTTGGGACGGAGAATTCTAAGCCTGAGAAAGAAATTAGTGTTTGCTGAAATTGTACCAGGCGCCCGCCTGGTGGTCCTCCAAGCGCCCGCCCTTTTCAACAGAAGTTTTGGGTTTCAAAGGTGCTTCAATGAGCGCCCGCCCGGTCCCTTGTTTCAACCAAAGTGTTTTAAATCTAAATAAAATTGAAAGCTTATTCCTTGTTAAGGCATATAGCCTTAAGATAAGATGTCCTAGCAAGTGTTGTGACACCTTAGGGGTATCAGAAGTGAGTCTTGAACATGATTACTCATTTAATTAAAATGAGAACTTGAGTATAAAAGGAAGAACTCTTCTTTATGTCTTGAAAGTGCTATGAACTTGTAAGTATGAGTGGTATAGCTCATTTACTTAATTTGAACTCGAAGTATTCTTGGTCTAGGTTTAGGGTACTACCCTAGATGGCCTAGATGAGTGTTGTAGAACACTCTAGTACTGAAAAATAGTCCCTTTGTGAACAAATAAAATGTGGACTTGAATCATAATTAAATGATAACTTGAGTATAAGAGTAGTAGTAACTCTTTTATGTGTCTTGGAGTTAATGTTTGTGTACCTTAGGGGCACCAACTAATGTCTTGAGCTTGAATGTCCTAAAAAAAGGATTGGAAAATAATACGTGAAAGATGTATAATTCATCTTCCTAACTTGAACTTGAGGTATAAGATAATTAACTCTTGTACATGTTTAACCATCAAAAGAAATGGATTGAGAACTTGGATATAAGATGACAAAATCTTGTATATGTATTGAATGTCCTGAATGTCCTGAATGTCTTGAATGTCTTAAGTTGAGACAGTAACTTGAAGTATAAGACAATAAAATCTTGTACATGACTTGAACATCCAAATAATTGGATTAAGACTTGAATATAAGGTTATAAAATCTTGTACGTGCCTTGACACCAATATATGTGTATGGTAATAAACTTGAAAGATCCTTGATGTGTATATGCAAATCTTGCATATAGTTACTTGATAGAATGTGGCTTCTTGATTACTTGATACATGGTATAAATAACCAAAAGAGTTGGGATATGAAATTAGATAGAGAATAATTAACTCTTCTACACATTTGAATTTGATACGTGTATATTGGAAGTGCTATGAATAAGCACTAAAGTGCTAGTGATTGGTTTTAATCGTGTATATACTCAATGAAGTATATAAAGAATAAAGAAGATAATTCATATAATCGTGAATACTACGATTTAAGTTAATAAGAATAACTACAGAACACAATATGTGTTGGAAAATGTATTCGATTACTAACGATACATATACGTGAGATATGACTGTAACTAGGTATGATCTGACCTATTCTAGTACGTATTTAGAGTCTAAGGTATTGGGCTCTATTTGATAGTAAGGGTATCGTGATAGACACTTTAATGTGTTAAACGTGATATGAATATGTACGTGCAAACTTGGCATGTGACAAAGTGATATAAAATGATATACCCTACTACTTGTTTGAGGTCTTTTATTAATAGACTCTAACTTGGATTGACCGTGTTATATGGACACTCTACGTGCCATTGTTAGATTGATTTGTCTTCGAAATGATTGCGTACGTGTACTTGTATTCTCGTGAGCACATGATACATGATTACATGGTGCATATTCTCGTGAGCACATGATACATGATTACATGGTGCATATTCTCGTGAGCACATGATACATGATTACATGGTGCATAAAGACTGATCCACTAATATGGGACTTAGTTCTATTCTCGTAGTTCAAGTAAACATCTACTGGTGCATTCTCGTGTGAGTCCAGCTGGCTTATTTGGTTCAGAGGGGTGTATAGGTTCACGCTTATTGCGAGGGCTGGGGCATAAGTGATAATCGTGGGTCTATGCATTCGGTCTGTTTTTCCCTTACTACTGGCCATAGTAAGGGCTTAGCATCCTATATTGGAGCAATACGCCTGATATAAGTGAATGCTAACTCGTGAACACCTCGTGAATCTTGTTCTTGTGAATGACACTGGTTACCGGGTCTTCTTATATACTGCATAGCAGTCTCTTGATCTTGATCGTGGTTGTCCTCAGCTATACAAGCATCGACAACAATGGTACTCTTGGGAGAAATAAGGAAGGATTCTGGTAATGATATTTGATAGGCCTATGTGCATCTTGGTGAGTTGGTCTAGCCTCTCACACTACTTGACTACTTGTTACCTGATCATATCTTGAGCTTGATTACTTGTTGAGTTGGCTTAGCCTCTCCTATACTTGTTACTTGATAATACTTGATATATGATTACTTGAGTATCTACTGGAATAGCGTGATAACATGTCATGTAGTTGCATGTTAATAGCTTACTGAGATTTATCTCACCCTTTATTTGTTTCCCCCCCAGGAAAGCAGGGGATAGTACGCAGTGAGGCTCGACATAGCTGGGACCGTACTCCGCAGGATGTTCTTGTTTGAGACTAGTGTCCTTTTTCACTTTGGTAAGGACGATGTTGTATGAGTTGTTAAACTCAGGGCTTGTTGGGGTAGACTTGTGTAGTACTTCCTGTCTCTAGACATCTCTTGATGCCAGATTATGTGTTAGGCATGTCTTCCACTGTATGTAACCATGTTTGGTTTTAATTTTCTTGGTCTAGAACTCGTTGTGAGCTATCTTAGCTCCTTACTCTTGAGTTTATATATCATGTCAGTTTGTTTCTAACAGGTATTGTTCCTGTTTCCCGTTAGTTTCTTGTTAGTTACGCGCACCAGGTTCGAGGTTCTATTAGGGGATCCCGGGACTTGGGGCGTGTCAGATTATATGGTAAATCCCCCTTTTTTGTAATTGAGATTTTACTCAAACTTGATTCGGTAAAACCCTAATATAAAAAAAAATAAAGGAAAGAACTTCAGTTCAAGATTTATCAATTGAGCAAGCGACCCAAACTTACCTCCGGCTTGGTTAGTGTTGTATTGATTCAGATCAAATTATAAAAGAACTTGGCTTCTTCATAAGAAACAATTAGGTGGATTCACTTAAATGTCAAGTTCAGACTAAAACAAGAAGGCTAGATAATTTTTTTTAAAAAAAAAAAAAATCTCCCTCCATCTCATAACAAAGTACTCCCTCTGCATCAAACTGTCTCAAACTAATTGCTACTTACCTATAATATTCAATTTTCTCTCTCCTGCCCACTCACAATTATTATTTCTCCTACCCACTCACAACAATTATTTTTCTAACATATTTTCCCGATTCCCGTTCATTCAAATCTTGTAGCTATTAGTTTGAGACGGATGGAGTATCCATTTTGTCATTTAGAGTCTTAATTATTAGATTATTAGAAAGTACCACTTTCACAAAAATGAATATATATACTCCATTATTTCTCTTTTTCTCACTCACAATAACTATTCACTTTCTCTTTTGTTTCCACTCACCGTACCTACTTTTCTAACATTTTTCTCTTAAATCTCGTTTTTAAAATAAATTACTATAGCACCGCGGAAGTATGGAGTTGATAATACTGAGGCTTGATATGCATTATTAGGTATTTATCCACTACAAGAAAAACTTGAAATAAAGGCATTCAATAATGCCACATTTATTCACTTCAGTAGCATTTATGGGTTAGTGGCACTACATAACCAATGTCACCTATAGTGATGTCACGGTAGATTTAAATGCCACTACCCATATACTAGTGTCATTTATTTAAATGTCACTGTGTCAAATTAGTGTCATTAATTTAAATGCCACTGTGTTAAATTAGTGTCGTTTATCTCATGCCACTATTTTATCTTAATGTCACCAAATCGATTTATTAGTGCCATTTCTTAATGTCACTAGTAAATTTGAATGGCATTAGAAAATAGTATTAAAATGTCACTATCCAAGAAGATAGTGGCGATAAATAATATCACAATTTACTTAACATTTATAACAATATTATATGTTTTATATCCACGTTATAGATCCTCTGACCTTTGAGTGGATTAAAATCTCTAATACGAAAAAATGAATAACAACCAATAATAGTACACAATAATTTTTATTGCCATAATGAAAGTGCAAAACATTGTCAATTGTCAGTGACATAGCACAAACAAACATTTCTCTTAAATTTGTTTCACATCCTCACAAATCAATAGTCCTAACTACGAAGTCGTGTATTGTCAGTCACAGAAGATTCGAAGTCGAACATCTTCATCCATCCAGAAATCTGCACAAAGAAGAACAAAAATATAACGGAAAAATGGCCTTATGAAAATTGAGGACTAGAAAGTTGAGTTAAAAACATGAAACATTAATAATACGCCTACCACAAATAGTGAAGAGCAACCAACATGTGCGCCTACTCTCATCATTCTTAATTGCAATCCGAATCTTGTCCTGCTCTATAGCTGCTTCTCTGGCACTCCATGCAGACCAATAAGATGCACATAATGTAGTACCAACAGCCATAAGCCATAGAAACACTTATGCAACGTCAACCAGAGGACGCTTTGGAGAGTATAGCTGCACAGAAACTGGAAAAAGAAAAGTTTATATAGCACAGAGAAAGCAGACCAAATTGATGGATTAGATCCAGTAAGCAAAGGGAAAATTACACCCAAGAAGTAATTCACTACAAGATCGAGTAGTATTAAGTAGGGTTATGCGCACAAGAATAAGTAAAAAAAGAAAAGCAAGCTTGCAGGATAAATAATATAATGCAAAGTAACCGTTAACGACTTGCCTTTGGAGTTGTTCTGTAAACTTTCTATCAAGCTTGCACCAGCATCTTGCGGGAGCATGACCGCATGAATAGTGATGTTCACATCACGTTCCTTCGCTTCACAAACCATCTTAAAAAGTTCTGTAGGACATGTGAGCTTCAGTCGCATAAAAGTTCCGTGTAACAACAATAGTATGTGATGAACTAAACAATGTTCTACAGTTCTACTTCTACAATATAAAATCCGTCTTTCCGGCAGAGCAAAGTCTATTTGTCTATTCAAAATATGAATAAACTAAGAAAAACACCTTGATCCTCACAAGCCCACTGCAGCAGAACGGTGAACATTTAAAAGTTTACCGATCAAAGAGAGAGGGGAGACATACGAACCTGTATGGTTGTTTATAATAAGGATCGCACCAAAGCAACCAATCAGGTTCTGTACTGCAGAGAGTAGAAGGTCAATACAACGAGTTTTGGCACCAAGTTATTTCTTGCAAATGTTAAGTTGCCATGTAAACCAATAAATTTTTAATTATGAAGGTTGCAAAAAGAATATTTTACTACCTCTTTCCCAAAATGAATATTTGAAATTGCTCTTGATCAACAACAATTTTCGACATTCATTTAGGGACGGAGAGCGGTTTTTTCTTTTTCTTCTCAATCACTTAGTAGTAGTTTTTGATACTGTAGTGTAGTCCTTTTGTGATAGGAAGAAAAAATAAAGGACAATATACTCTATGAAATATTACGGTTTCTCCAAAAAACACAAATGTTTTTTGCCATGGAAGAAAATACCTAGGAGCTCCTCCAACAGTTCTTGCTTCATCACATGGAATCGGTAGCACTGTATCTTTTTCCTCTTCGACCGCCACCTCAAATTGAACTCTCACATAACCATCTTCGAGGCGAACACCATGACAGGTTTCATTAGGGAGATTGTGCGAGAATCCTTTCCCAAGATATCGACGAGGTGGCTCCTGGTACAAATAACACTCGACCGGAAAACATCAACTCAAGACAAATATATGAAATATTTTAACAGATAATTCATTTCAAGCTGCTATAGTACATGAAAATGAAAACATCAACACAGAACAAAGATATGAAATATTTTAATGATTGTTTAAACCAGAACATGGGCGTCGCAGTGACTTAATCTTATACCATAATGAAGTGATATGTAGTGTTTAATTTGCACACCAAATGAATGTCCATTTTGGTAAAAGGTTTATCCCAAAAATGAATGATTATTATTGATGTAGTTACTCAAAACTCTTTGGTGATCATAAACTTCTTAGGATTTCCTTCAAACTCAAAAGTGGGCATTTATTTTGAAACGGACGGAGTGGTACTAATAACCAATAATTCATAAACTACCAGGTAATCGATTCAGGATAGCATATTCAGTGTAATGAATGAATATTTTTCCAAATAACAGTGCAATTTCAACAACAAATAAGAAAATATTATAGCACAGTAAGCGATTTGGAAATTAGATCAAAATGAGTAATTCTTTGGGATTTAAATTAATGATACATATACAGACAGATAGAGATCGATGAGAAAAATACCGGTAGAACGGAATACCCTTTTGCAGTTGTTCTGGCAAAGGAATGAAATTGAACAGATAATTAGGTTCAATCAAAAGCCCTAGACGAATTTCAACAGAAATCTTCACAAAATTAAGAAAGTATCTGGAAACCTAAACAAAGAGAAAAGGATTTGTAGATAAATAAAACCGTAGAATGAATCGATTGTGATGATTCCTGTGATTTCCTTATGTACGCGGCGCCCTCTTCCGTTGTGGTCGTCGGTTCGCTAGTTTCACACAAGAGGGAATGAATTGATCGAAAGCCTGTGATTCCTATGAATTACTTGACAATTTGATTCTAACGATCATCAGAACAGTAATCAGAATACCTCAACTGCTTTCCAATGACTGGGGATTGTTTCGGCACTGAAAATAAATCATGCCGATCACGGCTTTGATGCAACTGTGATTAACACTGGGCGCATGGGTTTTCGAGTACAAAAATCAGTGGAATTGTGTCATAAGCGAAGGATGGTGAGAAGGAATTAGGGTTCAGGGATAAGAAGAATAAGATTATGCGCTTTAAATCTTATACTCTACGGATGAACCATTTTAGCTGTGGGTAAATGGGAACCCGTCTAACCTAGTTTTGTCAATTTATCGAGGGTTAATTTCATTCATAACACTCATTAATTAGTTCAGTTCTTTCTTCAAAAAATTAGTTCAAAAAGAAAATAAAATGTATAATAACTGCTACATTTATAATAAATAATCTACATGCCACTGAATTGGAATGGTGGTGACTACAAACAAGTGACACTATAGTTGGAATAGTTACACTTAATTCAATGTCATTTTTTAATGCCACTATATAGTGTCATTAGTTTGAATGCCAGATGTGATTTTATTTGTCATTTGTTTGAGTGCCACTAATATGTGATTTACAGTGTCATTTTCATTAAATTACAATGGCTATTAAATTTCTAGTGTCATTTTATTATTGAATGACACTAAATGGTCATAACAAAAATGCCGCTATAAACGAAATGATATTATATAGACATTTCGTGTCATTAATCAAGAAGGTGCCACTAACTTGATGCCACTAATTAGCAATTTTCTTGTAGTGATCCATCACGTAACATTTCTAGATCTGTAGTGTATTCAATTCAGTGGTAAACAAGACAGATAATGTTAGAAACGTGGGTTGCTCGGGACGGCCATTATGAGTACATCCCCTCACCACCAATCCACCACGCATTGAGATGTGGATTAGACCCATATATTATTGAAGGGATATGAATTAACAGTCGGCCAAAATTTTATTTTTATACATTGGCAAAAAGCATATTTTTGGTCACTGAAACTTTAGACCATTTTCAAATGTTCTCACTAAACTTATTTTCTTTTAGATGTTCTAATCAAACTTTTTTTAGTTTTTCAAATGTGTTCACGCTATCTAAAAATTCATTAAAAACTAAATGAGTGTTAGTCCCGTGACTTCATTGTCCTCAGTCCACCCATCTCGTCTCTCACTTTCTCTCAATCCCAATTTCCCACCATCCTCTCCCCCCTTCCTTCCCCTTACCCACCTGTTGTGGAATAAGCCCTCCCAACACACTACAAGAAAAAGGGCAGATACCGACGGAATTTACCGACGGACTATAATCCGTCACTAATTGAAACGAATTACCGACGGAATAGCAACGACCTAGAGTGGGAAACAAAATCCGAAACTAGGACGAGAATACCGATGGTTTTAGTGACGGAAATACCGAGGGAGCACATTCCCTCTCTAATCCGTCACTAATGTGGCGCCAAAATTTTGCGCCTTTCATTACCGACGGATTTATGACGGAATAAATGATTTTTATTTTTTTATTATTTTAAATAGAATAGCGACGGATCTAAGTCGTTGCTATATGCATTTAAAAAAAATTAATAAATCTATATTTTATGTAGCGACGGAATAGCGACGAATAGAGTTTACCAAGGGATAAAATCCGTCGGCACGTAAATAGCATATTTTTACCGACGGATTACCGACGGTTAAAATCCGTCGGTAAATAAATTACATATTTTAATGATAATATAATAAAGAAATGAGGGACGGACAATATCCTTCACTATGAGTATTTTTTTATTTTTATTTTTTAGCAATTTTTTTTTCAAAAACTAATATAAAAAAAGATAGAAAATTAACTAAACAAATGATTGTATAATAAAGAAAAAAAGGGACGGACAATATCCTTCACTACAAGTATTTTTTTTTTAATTTTATTTTTAATATAAATAAATATTTTAGAATTTTTTTAATAAGAAAGTCTTTTTCAAAAAACTAATATAAAAAAAGTTAGAAATTAACTAAACAAATGATTGTATAATATAATGGCCTAAATTTTAACTACAAATTTCACTTGGATAACAATCTCATCCCTTCATTTCAATTGAAATCAATGGTCAAAAAATATTTGTCTACTTTATTTAACCTAATTTTCTAGGGGAATTTGCAATTTGGTTCCAGACATTTAACAACTTTTGTAATGTTGCTCCCAACAGTTTTTTTTTTTTCGCCATTTGGTTCCCAACATTTACATTTTTTTGCAATGTGGCTATAAAAGTAACTGGGCGTTAGTTTTCTAACAGATTTTATGTCATGTGACTAGCACATGACGTTTTAAGATATTCTTAAAGCCACACATATCCGATTAATATGATTCTTCTTTTAAATTGAAGTTAATATTTAAATCTACAACATATATTTTTTTTGGAAATTTATTGGGTAGTTGGATTATTTTTACATTTAATCTTAATTTTAAATATTATAAAAAATAGAAAACACGTAAAATATAATCTAAAAAAGATATTAGCCCAAATATGTTCCATATGAAGTAAATTCTATATGTAGATTATCAGTTCGTAAAAATGTTTGATAGAGAAAAAAGGTAGAAGAAGAGGACGGTGAATCGAGGGAAGAGTGTATGTGGAATGGGTGTTGCGGGAAAGTGGCAGAGGGGTGGAGAAAAATAAACTTTAGGAAAGATACATATAGAAATTACTTCATATGAAGCATACTTGGGCTAATATCTTTTTTAGATTATATTTCACGTGTTTTTTATTTTTTAAAATATTTGTAGCTTTACGAATATTTTAAAACGTCCTTTAAAACGTCATGTGCTGGTCACACGATATAAAATCTGTTAGAAAACTAACGCCCATTTACTTTTATAGCCACATTGCAAAAAAATGTAAATATTGGGAACCAATTGGAGAAAAAAAAACTGTTGGGAGCAACATTGCAAAATTTTTAAATGTCAGGAATCAAATTGCAAATTGCCCAATTTTCTAACCGTAACCTTAATTTTTTTTTTTAAAAAAAAAAAAAAAAAAAAAAAAAACTAACCAAAAATGCAGCCACCCTCTCCCCTCCCCCATCCATTTCATCTACTCTCTCTCTCTCTCTCTTACTTTGTTTTTCACACTCACAACAACTAGCCACTACTATTCTTTACTTAATTCCCGTGCACGACTCATATTGTGCACATAGTTATGTGACGGAAGGAGTAAGTAGAATTTTATTAGACTCTTGAAATAAAGGGAAAAACGAAAAACAAACTCATAGAGTGGAGTTTCCTGATCTAACCATCTCATAGATTGATGGCTATCTACTTCCATTTATAAATATTACTGAAGCTCATTTGGTTTTACAGCCTCTTCCCCAAACTGGTAAAAGTTAAAATTCTTACTGGGGTTTCTGGCCATAATTATAAGTAAAAAGAGATAGATTTCTTCTTAAAAAAAAAATAAGGAAACCTTTTCAGTTTCAATGCAGAAACCATTAAATTTATTGTGAGGATATTTTAGCAACTTAAACATATTTTTGTTATAAATCAAGATAATCATACTACTTTAACCAACTTTTTAATATGAGTAAATTAAAAAAAATTAAAAAAATCTTACATTTATGGCCAAAGTAGTATATTGAAAAAATAGACATTTATAAGGGAGAACTACAATGATTTATTTAGTACAGTCGTTATCGTTCCATACTTTCACTGTTTCATATCGGCACCGTGCCATCCGGCATGGGCATAATACTAGTTATGTTACATTCATAGATTGGATAGCCATATTTTTAATTGTGCAACTTTACTATAATTTTTAATTAAAAAATCATTTATATATTAAGAAACATTTTTATTGTTTGATATAGGATAATTCGTTATGTTTATAATAGGTAAACAAGAGTATATTTCTTGATAATAGTAAAACGTCAAGTATTCTGGAACAAAAATTAACTATAAAATGACATACTCCCTCTGTCCCATTTTAAACTTCAAAGTCAAAGCAAAATTAGTCAACTTAATTATACTTTGACTAAACACTTATAAAATAATTAATTATCTTAATAAAATTTTGAAAATTGTTTTTGATTCACTATTATTAATACTCTCGTTAATAATTTTTAGTTTTTCAATAGAATAATTAAATTTTCTCTAAATTAACAATCAAAGTGCAATGAAGTTGACAAATTTTACTTTGACTTTAAAGTTTAAAATGAGACGGATGGATTATATTTTGAAAAGGGGGAGTAGTTAACAATTCCATGGTCATTTTGCAATTAAATGGATAGTATTTTTTTTTTAATGGATAGTAGTTAATTTATACTACTTCATGCCATGTATCACTCTCATTGGCTATTAAAGATTCACATGAATCACCACAAATATTTTCAACTACCCCTTACTACCATTGATTAAAAACTATCAAAGGCTCATATTTAACTCACTTAAAACCCTAGAAACATATCCTCTTGTGTTCATTTTTCATTTAGCCCACCCCACACTCACACACTCTCTCTCCTTCTCTCTATTTCTCTCCAGCTTCATCCTCTTCCTTCATGCCGCCGACCTCCCCCCCTCGCCGTGTCCCTGTCGTGGCCCCGCCGTGGCCAGCCATCTCTTCCCCTTCCCACTTCTTCTTTCGATTCCCCATCTTCGCCGCCCCATAGAAAATGTCTCCGCCAACGTCGCCGCCTCCTCCTAAAAATTCAGGTAAGTCCATCGCCTTCTTTCTCTTCTCTTCCTCAAGCTCGATTTCTTTCTCCTTCTCTCTCTCTCTCTTTCTCTCTCTCTCAAGCTCGCTTTTTTTCTCTCTCTCTACACGGATCTGTAAGTTCGTGTCTGTAGCTCCGGTGTGTGTATGTTCGTGTGTGTAGATCTGGTGCGTGTGATGTGTGTTCGTGTGTGTGTAGATCTGGTGTGTGTGAGTTCGAATGTGTTATCTGATTTTTGTTACTTTTGAATTTTGGTCTGATTTTTTAATTGTTCTTGTTTTTTGGTGGTGGTAGGGATGAAAGTGGTTGAAATTAGTGGTGTTGATGTTGAAGACAATGGTGGTCTGTGGTGTTGGGTTGAAGGTGGGCCGATGTCGATGGTGGTGGTGGTGGTGGGCGACGTGGTGGGCTGATGATGGTGGTGGGAAACGGTGGTGGTGGTGCTGGAAGCGACGCTGAAAGAGCGGGCCCAGGAAACCTTGGAGGACCTGGAGACGACGGGGCGGCGGCGCGATCATTTTGATCGTCGTCAGTCGTTGGTGAAGTGAAAGCACTTCATAACGTTCATTCAAGAATTGACAGTTCAAAAATGGACATGAGAACTGGATTGCGGATGATTTAGAGAGAACATAATTGTTTTTTTTTAAGTTCAGGGATAAAGTTGAAAAAAAAGAATATATAAGGACTGATTTGAATATAAGAGAAATTGAGGGGAGTAATGTGTAACTATTGAAATATTGAGCATATCTAAATTATCAAGGACTAATTTGAGAATAAGAGAAGTTAAGGGACTGAATTGATTGACAAAAATTAATTATTTTTGATAAAAATATTAATCATATATATTTAAAAATTAATATATACTTTTAAATATATATATATATATATATATATAGTATTTTAAAAAAATAATTTACAAATTTAGTGATGGAAATATATGTCAGTAATAATAAATTTAATAAAAAATATTAATAGTTTTGACGGAATGTTCCCTTGCTAAAACATCACAAAAATGGGTGAAAATAAAACGACCATTTAATTAACGACGGAAAATCCGTCGTTGATCCGTCGGAATAAGTTTCAATTTTTGTCGTCTGATTTACGAACTTACCGACGGCTGAAAGACTTTTGCGACAGATATATCCATCGATAAATCGTAAAGAAAATCGTCGGTAATCCGTCGAAATATATTACCGACGCACGTTTTAACATCGGAATTTTAACGTCACAAATCCGTCGTTAATTTATTTTAGCGACGGAAATTGGACGATTTGTGACGGAATATTCCGTCGGTATCTGCCTATTTTCTTGTAGTGACACCCAAGCAAATCGCAAGAATCACCGCACCACAAACAAGCACAAGAAATAATAAAGCAAAGCAAAAGACAGAGGAACACAAGAAATTGTTTATCCAGTTCGTCAATATGTTTGACTACGTCTGGGGGCATTACCAAACCAGGATCTTGCACTATAATATGTTAAATCTGAGTTACAATGAGTATGGGGATGGAATATTGGTTAAATATGCACCTTAGAATAAGACCTAAACCTAAACACAAGAGAAATCCCGAAAATACTGCTCAATACCGAATTCCCGTCTGCGGCACCGAGTGCCCGCTCGGTAGGTACCGAGCGCCCGCTTACCTCTTGCCAAAAACCAATTCCTTCTGATCAAAACCGAGCGCCCACCTGGTTGTACCCGAGCGCCCGCCTGGTCTCCTGTGCATATTTTCTCCCCTTTGTTCCTTTACGATCTCTATTCCAACAATCTCCCACCTAGAGATCAACTCGTATATTCAAGCCCCGTATCCATCTTCAACTCATCCTTAGTACCATAGTGCTCACCTTGATCATGGTAGTGCCTTCTTCCTCCCCTATTCTCCAAGCCCCGTTGAAGCTATGCATAGCTTCAACTTATCAAGGTTTACAACCTTGGTCAACATGTCAGTTGGGTTCTCCGATCCTTGAATCTTCTCCAGCCTTAAGATCTTCCTCTCTAAAAGATGTCTGATGTAATGAAACCTCAGCTCGATGTGCTTCGTCCTAGAATGAAACGCTGGATTCCTAGCCAAATGTATTGCACTCTGACTGTCACTGTAGAGAGCATTACCACTTCGCGTCTTCCCAAGTTCACCCAAGAAGTTCTGCAACCATACCATCTCTTTGCTTGCCTCTGTCACTGCCACATATTCTGCTTCCGCAGTAGACTGAGCCATGATCTTCTGCAATTTAGAAGCCAAGGAGATTGCCGTACCTGTTGGAATTATGCTCTAGGCCCTTGAGAAAGGCCTTACGTTACATCATTTGTTTTGGAGATAACAACCTTGGGTTATTATATGTTTTACATGTTTATTATAATAATCCCCGTCCCTAGAACTTATGAAGAACTAGTATAAGTTTAATTGATGATCATGTGATGATCATGTGTATTAGATACAGATTAAGCTTATGGGTACATGTTGGTGACCATGTACTGGACATGACCCACCTATGGGATTTATGTCATGGTCAAATGTCATAATTAAATCTCATAATAGTTATATCATTAATATCCTTAGACCTGAGATTATTACAGTCTTCCACATGATGAACATTATGTTTGACGTACTCAAACGTCACTCCTAACCGGGTGGTTATAAAGGCTACGATTGGCATAATCGGATTCATGTAGGGAAAGGTAATAAGTCAATATGGGATTTGTCCCTCTCTCAAGAGAGATATCTGCTTAGGCCTCTCGTAGAGTGAGATTGATGAAATGCGTGGCCGCGCTCAAATGAATTGATGAGATCAATACCATTTGCTCATTATCAATCTACTCAAGATCGAGAAAGCATTGAACAATATAAGTTGACATGGACCATGACTTATGTTCAATATGATATCGTGAGACAAAAGGATTGTGATATATTCTATTGAGGATTACGAACTTCTTTAAGTTATATTAATTGGGTATTCATGATGGCTTGCTAGAGTCCGCTCATGATTTATGAGTTTGACCTTGGTTGGACTCATTGCCAACTTAATATAATCCTATGGGGTCACACACAAAAGAACGAATTGTTTAAAAGGCTAAAAATGACTTTTTGCTGGTGCTCGGCCGAGCACCTCAAAGGACTCGGCCGATCATGAGAAACAGAAAGTTTTGACACAGAGGTGCTCGGCCGAGCACCTTATAAGACTCGGCCGAGCAGGCCCTGTTTGGGCCCAAAATCTGATTTCGTGTTTTGACGGGTTTTGACCTATTTCTCCTAAAAGGTTTAGGACTAATGAGTTTAAATACCTCTCTCTTAACCCTAATCAGTATGGATTGATATTGTATCATTATTGGTAGCCTCCATGTGTTTGAGAAACATATTCTTGAGTTTAGATTGAGAATCAAAAGCTCAAGAACACCAATAAAATCATATAGCCTTTGAAGATTAGAAAAGCGTGTTTTCTAATGGGTCTAGCAATCCATATCTAGAATCGTTCTAGATATTCGTTCGCGTGTGGATAAACATAGAGGGCGTTGGCATCAACTCCTTCAAAGTTCGTGATCCAAGTGTTGCGGTCGTTCATGCGTTCGTGATTCGAAGAAGCGCGAAGAACAAAGATTGAAGATCTCAGAATTTTAAAGCTCCGTCACGGTTAGTGTTCTAAATTCATCCTCGTATTAATTTAATCATCGTGATCGGATCTAGGCTTTTGGGTTTTAATTCCGCTGCGCATGTTTGCTCAAAACCCAACAGTGGTATCAGAGCCCCGTTCATCATGATTATTTTAATAATATCATGTTAATAATATAATTGGATTATATGTGTTGGCATGTTATTTGAATTTGGATTCTTGATGTTTATGTGATTTGAATTTTATGTATATATATGTGATATATAGAGATCATAAAATCGCACCGTTTAAATACGTTATGTGGGATTTTAAATTGCAATAATAATTTGATTATTATGTTCCTTATGATTATCAAAAATTAATTGGATTGATTTGTTGATGATTTTTGATTCATGAACAAGGCTTTGATGAACATGATGATTTGATCATCATGAACATCAAACCCTAATTGAATCGGGAAAGCAATTTGAGAACTGAAATTCGAAAAATCTGTTCTGATCATTGTGCTCGGCCGAGCAGTCCATAAGACTCGGCCGAGCAGATTGAATCAGAATGTACAGATTCTGGAACACAAAGATGCTCGGCCGAGCACCTCAAAGGACTCGGCCGAGCAGAAGGATTTTGGACAGAATTTGTTTTTCAGATGGCTGGTTTTAGAAACCGTGTTTCCTGAAATTAAGGCATGTTCGAAATCACTTTGGATTGAACTTGTTTGTCAGATGGCTGGTTTGAGAAACCGTGTTACCTGAAAACAAATTTCAAGGTCAAAGTAATAAATTGATGGGACAAAAGAATTTAGAATCGAGTTACTTTATGTAAGGGATTGTGGATGCCTTCTGGCTTAGTTTCGACCTTACATAGTTGTTTCTTCTAGTTTCTAAATTTGGTACGGGATTGTGGATGCCTTATGGCTTAGTTTCGACCGTACAATCGTGCTCTCAATAATGTGTTAAAGAATTTATCCCCATAAATCAATCACATGAAATCTTAATTTAATTAATGAGATTAGTTAAATTATTAACCGTTGCTTTATGTGTTTATATTATGTGACTATAAACATTTACCATGCTATATGTTGTGAACCTTCTTTAAAATTTAAGTTCCGTGCCAGTCCATGATTAAAACACTTGTGAGTACGTGGGTAGTTTTGTGTGGGCTCTGCCAAAGCGAGGTGCATTGATTCTATCCATTTATGAGCAAGATGAGGAAAGAGTGATTCCTATACGTTTAAAATGGTTTGACTTAATTAGGCTATCAAAAGACAAAATTTTGGGCCTAAGGCACAGATGAGATTAAAACATGTTAGATATACGATATCTACAATCTCATAAAAGATCTAAGAGTCATATATGATATGATTTACAAGGAGTTGTCTACCTAATTAATTTAATTTTGAGCAGTATCGCCAAAGCGGACTTGAAATTAAATTAAAGAAGGATCTTAGCCCATTCAAATTATATTATACCTTGGATGTATATGAAGGTTATATAATTTAGTGGGAGTATTTATGAAATACAATCTATATATCTCTTAAATGACTGGTATGAAATATAGGTGTATATTTATTTGCATATTTGTGTAGAATATTTTCTTAAACTTTAATTATGTTTATTACTGGGATCTGTTCTTCATAATGGAAATTATTCATGAGCTTAAGAATTGTTCTAAAGCAAGAATGGAAATTATACATTCTTAATAATCCTGAGTAACCTAAATTGCAATATTAATTTGATTAATATGTTCCGTAGGATCATCAAAATTTAATTTGATTAACTTGTTGATGATCTTAGATTCATGAATAAATTTTTTATTCTTGGTTTTGATAATCATGGTGATTTGATCACCATGAGCACCAAATCCTAAATGAATCAAGAAATGCAATTATAGGATAAATTTGGAAATTTAAAATCTACCGCTTCTAAGATAAATATTTTGAGTTGAATTTAATTATCAGATGATTGGTTTCAGAAACCATGTTTCCTGAAATTAAATGTCAAGTTCAAGATTAATCTGGGATTGAATCTAATTTCAGACGGCTGGTTTGCGAAACCAAGTTTCCTGAAAAATGATGTCAATTAAGAATTCAGATAAACTAAAATTAGAATCTTGAATTGTTCTTGATTGCTGAAGTTAGTCGAATTGATGAGACATTGGTTTGTGCTCTCAATATCTGAACTATTATGAGGAAAGATGATGATCTAAGTCGAAAATTCGATTTTGACTTTATGATTTTCTAAAAGGAAGGATTAAAAGCTAAAGGTAAGACAAACGTTGTCAAACCTAAAGGAAATAATTGTGGCTAAAATTATGACTCTGAATAATGCAATTTGGTAATGTGGCAATTTGATTGACCATTTAAAATTGCAATCAAAATTTTGGATGATCAATAAAAGGTGAATGGTAGTGAGACAACCACAAAGGATATTTATGCTATAAAATTAATCTTTCTAATTTTAATCATTGGGTATTGGATACCAGATTGGATCCCACATTTGTATAAATGTGCAACAATTAATAAAAAGAAAGACTACTTATAAAAGGTAAAGTTAATCTGCGAATGATAATGATGCAAGAGTTGCAACATTGTTCGTGGAACACTTATGAAGTGGCTTTGCTCATTAAGTAAAAAGCATTATTTTGCTATAAGATAATGAAGGATATTTATTTCTTATTTGGAATAAGAAAGAGCTTTATTTATTATGATTTGCTTTATCGTATTGTTAAATCATATAAATAAATCTCATATCCTAAATCTTGAAGAACAAAATAATAAATAAGACTATAACATAAATAATTAAATTCTCAAGGCATTATTGTTTTGATCAAGTAAATGAGAAACGCATATCTAAAATTCCATGGGACGGAGTTTTAAAGTCATACGATTTTGAATCATATGATTTATGCAAATCTTATTTACTTTGATTAAGACAACTTTTACTAGGAGTAGTAAAAGGCTGATATCTTATTAGACCTAATACATGTCGATGTATATGGTTCATTAAGTAGCAATGCTAAAAGAGGATTTTGGTAACTTGGCAAAATTATTCAGAAATCCCGATTCGATCGTGATAATGAATAATTGAACCAAGAATTTGATAATCATCTTTAGGTTGTGAAATTGTTTCACAAATTAACTCCACCGAGAACACCATTTAGAATGATGTGTCTACGTGGAGGTGTAGAACCTTATTGGATATGGTTCATTAGATGATAAAGTCAAATTGATTTTCCATTATTTATTTTGGGGTTATGTTTTGGAAACCGCTATAATTACACTAATTTGAGTTCCATTAAAATAGGTTCAAAGGTACCATATGTGATATGGAATGAAAGAAAACTTGGTTTGTCTTTCATAAAGATTTAAGATGGTGAGACTTTTTGCGAAAAGACTTGTTTGGAACAAGCTCACACTTAAATCTAATAAATGTATTTTCATGGGATATCCCAAGGAAACTTGAGGATATTATTTTACTTCTAAGAAACAAATTGTTTGTTGCTTGTAATGGTACTTTTTTAAGTAAATTGTTTATCTCTAAAAGAATCAGTGGGAGTAAAATATATCTCGAATGGTTCGAGACCTAGAAGATAACATAGAACCTTAGATGGAAGTTGAATGAACTTTCGCAAGGAGTTGTGGAAATTCGTTCAAATTACACAAGTTAATTGCATATATGATAGGATACAATCTATAATGAGAAATATTGGATTTCTTATTAAAGAAAGTATAAGAGGTAAAGTTCATTGAGAATGGTATATTTACTTCCTATCAAAATGCAATGTCCGCTCCATTTTAGATTAATGGCCTGGAGTCATAAAATCTAAAAGGCAATCCATGTATATTAATCAAGTTTGGAACTTGATCTTTCTAACCTAAGGTGTAAAAACCAAAGGATGGAATCAAGTTTTCTTGGAGAAAACTAACATGGGTAGCAAAGGAACATACTAATTAAGCAAGATTAAATGTGAAAAGGTTGACTCATATTTCGACTATGATAAAACTTTCTCACTTGAAGTCATGCTTTAAGTTATTAGAATTCTCATTGTCATATCTTCATATTTGGAATATGAAATTTGACAAATGGATATCAAAACAGCGTTTCTTAACGGGAATTCACTTAAGGATGTATTGGATACAACCTGAAGGTTTTGATAGTCTAGAAATTCTAATAAAGTATGTATGTTGCGGAAATCCATGAGATGGATTGAAGCAAGCTTCTTGGAGTTGAAACAATCATTTTGATGGAGCGTTCAAATCGTTTGAAATTCATCAATAATGAGACTTGTGTTTGCTAAGAAATTAGTGGGAGCATAGTCTAATTCCTAGTCTTAAATATATGTGTAACATATAGTTCATTTGAAAGAGTTTCTTAATGAAAGGACTTAGGAATAAGCCGCTTATATCCTTGAAATTAATATCTATTGATATTAATCTATGAAGTTGATTGGTTTGTGTTAAAGTACTTATGGAGACAATGTACTGAATTGTTCAGTATGCAAGACTCTTGGAGAAGAACTTGCGAAGTTGTCTAATGACAGTGTTCTTGGCAAGACTTAGTCTTAGTGGAAGACTAATGAGCAAGAATACATTATTAGGATTCCATATGCTTCGGCAATTGGATCTATCATGAATGTCATATTATGTACTTAGACGGTATAACTCGTATACTTGGAGTATGATGAGAACATACTAATCGTATCCTAGTGAAAGTCATTAGATAATGATCAAGAATATCCTTGTGTACTTGAGAAGAACTAAGGATGCATTCTTGATGGTTGTTGGAATGGGAGATGATCTAGTAAATGGTTACATAGATACATGCTTCCGCATCGACAAGGGTAATTTAAATCACAGTCTAAACATATGTTTAAAATAAGTGCTATTAGTTGGAATAGTTCCAAGCAAATACACTATAATTTATTCTACGAATAAAATTGAGTATTTAGTTACAAGAGTTGTAGCTAATAGAGTTGTTTGAATATAGATGTTATTAGTAAAACTAGAAATAGTTTATAGTGATACTAATCCAATGGACCTTGTTGTGAAATAACGGTTATTGCACAAGCTAAGGTGCCAATGGCTCATCTATGATCCAAACACGGGCTCAGACGTTTCCATCTCTACGAGAAATCGTTGACATGGGAAGTGTCAAAAATATGCAAAATACCTTATGATGATAACAAAGACAATCATCTTACATGTGCTCACTTGAAAAATGATGGAGATCATAACTTAGCTCAATGGGTATTGGATACACGTTGATTGGGCCTAGTGCAAGTGGGAGATTGTTGGAATTATGCTCTAGGCCCTTGAGAAAGGCCTTACGTTACATCATTTGTTTTGGAGATAACAGCTTTGGGTTATTATATGTTTTACATGTTTATTATAATAATCCCCGTCCCTAGAACTTATGAAGAACTAGTATAAGTTTAATTGATGATCATGTGATGATCATGTGTATTAGATACAGATTAAGCTTATGGGTACATGTTGGTGACCATGTACTGGACATGACCCACCTATGGGATTTATGTCATGGTCAAATGTCATAATTAAATCTCATAATAGTTATATCATTAATATCCTTAGACCTGAGATTATTACAGTCTTCCACATGATGAACATTATGTTTGACGTACTCAAACGTCACTCCTAACCGGGTGGTTATAAAGGCTACGATTGGCATAATCGGATTCATGTAGGGAAAGGTAATAAGTCAATATGGGATTTGTCCCTCTCTCAAGAGAGATATCTGCTTAGGCCTCTCGTAGAGTGAGATTGATGAAATGCGTGGCCGCGCTCAAATGAATTGATGAGATCAATACCATTTGCTCATTATCAATCTACTCAAGATCGAGAAAGCATTGAACAATATAAGTTGACATGGACCATGACTTATGTTCAATATGATATCGTGAGACAAAAGGATTGTGATATATTCTATTGAGGATTACGAACTTCTTTAAGTTATATTAATTGGGTATTCATGATGGCTTGCTAGAGTCCGCTCATGATTTATGAGTTTGACCTTGGTTGGACTCATTGCCAACTTAATATACTCCTATGGGGTCACACACAAAAGAACGAATTGTTTAAAAGGCTAAAAATGATTTTTTGCTGGTGCTCGGCCGAGCACCTCAAAGGACTCGGCCGAGCATGAGAAACAGAAAGTTTTGACACAGAGGTGCTCGGCCGAGCACCTTATAAGACTCGGCCGAGCAGGCCCTGTTTGGGCCCAAAATCTGATTTCGTGTTTTGACGGGTTTTGACCTATTTCTCCTAAAAGGTTTAGGACTAATGAGTTTAAATACCTCTCTCTTAACCCTAATCAGTATGGATTGATATTGTATCATTATTGGTAGCCTCCATGTGTTTGAGAAACATATTCTTGAGTTTAGATTGAGAATCAAAAGCTCAAGAACACCAATAAAATCATATAGCCTTTGAAGATTAGAAAAGCGTGTTTTCTAATGGGTCTAGCAATCCAGATCTAGAATCGTTCTAGATATTCGTTCGCGTGTGGATAAACATAGAGGGCGTTGGCATCAACTCCTTCAAAGTTCGTGATCCAAGTGTTGCGGTCGTTCCTGCGTTCGTGATTCGAAGAAGCGCGAAGAACAAAGATTGAAGATCTCAGAATTTTAAAGCTCCGTCACGGTTAGTGTTCTAAATTCATCCTCGTATTAATTTAATCATCGTGATCGGATCTAGGCTTTTGGGTTTTAATTCCGCTGCGCATGTTTGCTCAAAACCCAACAGTACCACCCAATGTAAACACATAACCCGTAGTACTTCTCCTCTTATCAAGATCACTTGATGCCAAATCCGCTTCAACATAACCCGCTAACATGACATCCTTGCTTGAGAAACATAGAGCCTTACCAGCATTACCCTTTAAGTAACGAAGGATCTATTTAACCGCTTCCTAACTAATAACAGGTTCTTTTTCAAACCCGGAATGTGTCTGACCCCTTGTAGATGTAAGACCTTCCCGTCCGATGCTTCTATTCTAACATTCCCCTTCCCCTTGATTTCCAAAGGCTCGCCATCCGCCAGATAGACCTTTCCGAAATCACCGGAAGTATAATTTTTCATCTCCTTTGCATGCCTGCATGAGTGGAATGATGCCCCTGAATCCAGCACCCATAATTCTAGCGCACCACTAACACTTAGAACTAGTACATCTTCACCCCCAGTTACCATATTCGCCGATTTATCCCCTCGCATGGGACAATCCTTCTTGTAGTGTCCTAACTCGTTACAATGATAGCACTGTACCGATCCCTTGGCAACCCTTGGTACATTATTGTTTTCCCTAGGCCTGTACTCACCACCTCCTACGTTTTCCTTTGATTCAGTTCTCCCCTTGTTGCTAGTACCCAGCTTTCCCCTGCTAGTTGTAGCTAAAGTCGATCCCGAAGTAGATGGTGTCCCCAACTTCTTCATACGATTTTTCTCGCCTAAAAGAAAGTCCTTAACATCATCATACTTCAATTTATTCTTACCTGCTGAAGCATTTAACGCCGTCACCGTTCCGCTCCAACTTCCTGGTAAGGATGCTAGCAATTGACAAGCATGAACCTCATCCCCAAACGTAATATCCAACGCCGCCAATGAGTTTATAACATCCATAAACTCATCGATGTGTTTAGCTATGGATCCTCCCTCTTACATCTTGAGATTACCCATCTTGCATATCATATCAACCTTATTTGCAGCAGATGGAGTTTCAAATCTCTCAGTAAGATAATTCAATAGCTCTTTGGTGGTTTTCGCCTTCTTGGTAGTCTTCGCGATCCATTTTGACAAAGTGGATCTAACCACCCCTAGGGCTTTCCGATCCATAAGATCCCAATCTTCCTGCTTTTCGCTTTCCGGCTTGACTCCTGTTAAGGGCTTATAGAGATCTTTGTTGTACAAGAGATCCTCTATTTGCATCTTCTAAAACCCATAGTCAGACCCATCAAATTTCTCCACCGCTTGTTTATCCTTGCCCATTTTTGATTGCTTGATAAACCCGGATCGTTAAACCGGAGCTCTAGATACCAGTTGTTGTGGAATAAGCCCTCCCAACACCCAAGCAAATCGCAAGAATCACCGCACCACAAACAAGCACAATAAATAATAAAGCAAAGCAAAAGACAGAAGAACACAAGAAATTGTTTACCCAGTTCGTCAATATGTTTGACTACGGCTGGGAGCACTACCAAGCCAGGATCTTGCACTATAATATGTTAAATCTGAGTTACAATGAGTATGTGGGCAGAACATTGCTTAAATATGCACCCTAGAATAAGACTTAAACCTAAACACAAGAGAAATCTCGAAAATACTGCTCAATCCTGAATTCCCGTCTGCGGCACCGAGCGCCCGCTCGGTAGGTACCGAGCGCCCGCTTACCTCTCGCCAAAAACCAATTCCTTCTGATCAAAACCGAGCGCCCCTGGTTGTACCCGAGCGCCCGCCTGGTCTCCTGTGCAGATTTTCTCCCCTTTGTTCCTTTACGATCTCTATTCCAACACCACCTCCACTTGTCCACCCTCACTTCCCTCTTCCCCACCAGCGGTTCCCCTTCCTCTACAGCCCCCTCCCAAATCTTTTACCTCCCATGCGTCACCCGTCCCACTCCGCCATCACCCGTTAGAAAATCAAGTTGGTGGGTTTCAAACCCTAAACAAAATGCCAAGTTTTTTTTTGGAGGGTACATGATGGTGGATGTTTGTGCTTGCAATCAGACATCTAGATATTCATAAAATCAATTTTGACCATAATTTTATGAATATCTAAATATTTCTATGAAATTATAAAAATTGTTATTGTTTCACTATTAGAAATACTATCATTAATAATTTTTAAAATTGTATAGAGATATCTAGATATTCATAAAATCATGGTCAAATATTGATTCAGTTGACCAAAAAAATCAAACTGTGCCCTTTGGTATGGGACGGAGGGAGTATTATGTTTTTATAATTAACTTTAATGCATTATACTTTTGTAATTTGAGTAAAATATGCTATATTATTTATTAACATACAAGTTAATTAACACAATTTACAGTATGTAACTTTTTAGAATTAGAGGGACTAAATTTGACAAATGAAACTATTGCACCGAATTTGGTGTAAATGAATAGTTTTACACCAAATTTGGTGTAACACTATTCATTTACACCGAATTTGGTGTAAAATATACTCCCTTCATCCCTCTTTAATCTACAAAATTTGCCATTTCGGTTCTCTCACTTTAATCTATAAAGTCCCAAAAAAGAAATGTTTTAATACTTTTAAAATAATGAGACATACTTGTCACACTCACAACAACTATCCACTTGCTATTCTCTACCCCACTTTCTCTCTCACACTCAACTATCTACACTCGCAACACATCAACTTTTTTACTTTTTTCTTAAATAATGTACCAAACACAAAATTTGTAAGTTAAAGAGGGACGGAGGGAATAGTGTCCATTGGAGTAGTGAATAGTGGCTTTTTTAGTATTTTAGTGTGAAATTTAGTGTTCATTGGAGATGTTCTTAGGTGGTAGTTTTGGTGTGAGAAAGTTATAGTTGTTTGTGATGATGATGGTTGTGATTTTTGTTATTGATGGTGGTGGCGGCTTTGTGGAGATGGTTGGTGGCTGATGTGTTGAGATGGTGAAGGGCACATTGGTGGTGGCACCAAGGGTGAACATTTTGGATTCATTAAAGATAACGAATGTTATAAATGACTAGTTAAATGAGGTCAAGTAACTAACATTTGTTACATTAATGAAATTTTGGACGGAATAAGCACATTTGAAATGTTGTAAAAGTTTAATGAAAAAATTTGAAAGAAAAAAAAGTCAGTGAGAACATTTAAAAATAGCCTAAAATTCAGTGAACAAAATATAATTTTTGCCTTATACATTTGCAGTTATTTTACACACAGCTCCATCTCTCAACTAAATAAATCCAATGGGCCAAAATTAAGAATTCTTTAATACTTTCTCCATGTTAAAATAGTTGTTATTAATATTTACTCTCTCCGTCCAATTTGTATAGGTCATGTTTAATTTTTTGAGTTAACGCAAGTAAACTTTTAACCAAAAATTAATATAAATCTTATTATCTTAATGAAATTTTAAAAATTGTTATTGATGAAAAAAGTGTGAAATGTCTTTCACGGGGTAGCTCAGCGGTAAGGAACTGAGGGATGGTAAGAGAGGTTTTGTGTTTGAGTGGTGGGAGGAGCAGCTTGGTGACAAGTGATGTAAGTCCTGCTGGAAATTTCCTTTGGAGCTACTTACCAACTTGGCAACTAAGATCAGACCCGGATTTACATGTCTATGGATCTGAGAGGGTGGTTTATAGATCCTAGGATTACGGAGGGCGCAAGCACCGACACCTAAGTAATAAAGAAAAGTATGAAAATTATTTTAAGATGGAGGGAGTGTGAGTAAATTTTGTACTTCTGTTTGTAATTTATGATGGAAAGTCATTGATGGTATATTTTCCATTTGTATTCTTTAAATTTTTTCAGTAAATATTTTCAATGTTTTTCTAATGAAAGTAGGGTATGGAACCGTTATACCGAGATTCGATGCACCGATGTGAAAGTTGCACAACGTATTGTAAAACGTTTTTTACACAACATTTTAATGCACTACACAACGTAAAAACGACCGAAAAAGTGTTAGCTCCTGAAAAACGTTTTACATTTGCAAGTACACATTTTATATTAGGTAGAAAACGTTTTACAAAACGTTGTGCAATTTTAACATCGGTGCAACGGTGCACCTAACGTGTTGGTGCAGCGGTTCGAAATCCAAAGAAAGTAACAACATCCCACCTAACACATTTCAGGATTTAGGGATAGGGACCATATGGTTCAGAATTACACTCCCTCCGTCCCATAACTATATGCACAAATTACCATTTTGGGTGTCCTATTAATAAGTCACACTTTCTTAAAATTGCAAAAAATCTTTACTATTCATCCCACTCATTTTCTATTTTACTTTAATTTTATACTTACAACACCAATCAACCTACTATTCCTTACCTCACTTTCTCTCTCCTACTTCTCTTTTCACACTCACAATAACTACCCACTACTATTCATCCCGTAATTCTCATGCAAAACTTATTTTGTGCACATAGTTATGGAACAGAGGGAGTGTGGTTTTTTTTTTTTTTTTTGAAAGAATAACTAGTGATGGTTAACACTGTAATTTTGGTTTTTCCTTTCACTCTATCTATATAAATTATGATCTTGTCCAACTTGCTCAAAGGCAAAAAAAAAAAAAAAAAAAAAAAAAAAAGCCTCTTGTCCAACAGCGTCTACTTTGGAACAGAGGAGTACGATGATCGAAACTAAAAGCAATTGCTTCTAACTAGTGTTCTAAAAGATGTCCGTTTAAGCTAGGCTGCTTTAGCGACGCCTAAGTCCCGCCTATAATATTATATCTATTTCTGAATTCTCGTTAAAGCCCGGTTTAATACCTTGCTTCTGACACTCTCTCTTTCCTTTGCGACGGAACAAGCCGCCATTTTAATCAACAAACAATACACTGCTCCAAGAAATGGGCATAGAACAACAAGAAGAAAAACAATCCAAAGAGCCACTTTTAGTTTCAACATCTGGTCAACCTAAAGATCATGAATCAGACGGCGGCCTAAGTTTGATCCGAAGATCATGGTCCGAATCATACAAGATCTGGCAAATCGCCGTCCCCTCCATTTTCTGCCGCTTAGCCATGTTCTCCCTCACCGTCATCACTCAATCATTCGCCGGCCACCTAAATGACTCCGACCTAGCCGCCATCTCCATTGTCACCACCGTCATCATCTCCATAACCTTCGGCTTCTTGGTAACCCCTCAATTCAACCCCTAATATTTCAATTTCACAATTCAAATTTGCAATGACACTGTTACAACTTGCAATTTCATCTTCAAATCAAAATTGTAATGATATTGTTTCAATTCGCAATTTCATCTTCGCAGCTAGGAATGGCGAGCGCGCTCGAAACACTGTGCGGACAAGCCTACGGCGCCAAACAATACCACATGTTAGGCATTTACTTGCAACGCTCGTGGGTTGTGCTCTTTGTAAGCTCAATTTTACTGCTGCCCCTTTTCCTGTTTGCTAAGCCGATACTCCAGTTAACTGGACAGCCGGCGGCAGTGGCGGAGCTGTCGGGTGGGGTGGCGTTATGGTTGATTCCGATGCACTTGAGCTTTGCTTTCCAGTTCACATTAGTGAGGTTCTTGCAGTGTCAATTAAAGACTGCGGTGATTGGTTGGGTGTCCGGCGGGACACTTGCAGTCCATGTGTTTGTTAGTTGGTTATTTGTTTATAAATTGAGAGTTGGGATTGTTGGCACAGCTTTGATTCTTGATTTCTCATGGTGGTTGTCGGTTTTGGGGTTGTTTGGGTATATTATGTGGGGAAATTGTCCTGATTGTTGGAATGGTTTCTCTAACCAAGCTTTTGCTGGCCTTTGGGAATTTTTCAAACTTTCTCTGGCTTCTGGGGTTATGCTTTCGTAAGTGATCTTTCCGTTCTTATCGATGACTCATTTAATTTGTTTATGGAATATCTTAGTCATTTCTGAGCGTGTAAATGTTTTCTTGTTTGGTAATGGCTAGGTTGGAGAACTTTTATTACAGAGTATTGATCATAGTTTCAGGAATGATGAAGAACACTGAGGTTGCTATTAATGCTTTGTCTGTCTGGTTAGTGCTCGTGTGGACCATTGAAGTTAATACGTATTTCAAATTGCAAATTTTTCTTAGTATCTTCAGCTTGTTTTTATTTTTTATTTTTTTTTGATGGGCAGCATTACTTTGTATGGCTGGGAATCAATGATTCCACTAGGATTTTTCGCTGCAACTGGGTATGTACAGTTTGTATTTCGTAAGTCATTCTCTTGCTCACTTTCCATGAGTGATAAAGCCTGTTGCATTCCATTTTCTGCTATGGTTGTGCTTCCTCTATAAGATAATCTGAATGTCCTTGGGATTAAGATTGGTTATTTTAACAGTTAAAGAAATTTTCGGTTTTGTTATAGCATTTCAATTTGTTACACTGTTGCATCAGGGATATGTATTATTACTATTAATCTTATGTAATAATGAAGTACAAGTATCAGTCTTATGTTAGTAATGATTTGGCAAGGGAAATCAAGCAAATATTTATGCTTCATCTTAGCATAGCATATAAGCATGTCCCTCCTAAAATCTTATGCGAAAGCTGACCATGGACCTTTCTGCATCCCCCCAGCGTAAGCTCCATTAATTTGCTAAATTCTTTCTCACTAAATCTCCTACTAGTTGAATAAATTCTAAGTGCCCATTTTGGTAGCCAAGAGGGGTGAGTACTGTTAAGAAGGGCAATAATTATCCCAATAAAAATATTATATTTTATGTTGGGTAGCAATTGTACAACACAAAATGTTACCTTGAATAACTATACTCCCTCCGTCCCACCCGAATTAGGATTTTTGGGTTGGGCACGGGAATTAAGGAAAGTGAGTATGAAAAGTGAAGTAGGAGAGAGAAAGTAGGGTAGAGAATAATGAGTGGAAATTTGTTGTGAGTGTGAATGTGGGACCCATTAAATAAAACATTTCTATTTTTGGGTTGTCCTAATTCGAGTGGGACACCCAAAATGGAAATTTGTCCTAATTCGAGTGGGACGGAGGGAGTATGCGTTAGTTGGTTCACCATCTCTCAGACTTGATATATTGCCCACAAATCATACCATATTGAACAAAATCCAGTCTTTCTCTATCTGGAGCAAAGCCCAAAATTTTGGCGAAGTCAATTAATGATTAAGTTGGAGAACAAAGTACGAGATACCGCAGCCAAGAATGAAGTCAAAAAGATTTCCATGGAATGGCTTACTAATGAGGGGCTTTATTGTGAGCCCTAAAATTAGTTTGCCTCTCATAGTGGTTCAGGACGAGAAGGGATCCAGGACTCTAAAATGATACAAATCAAAAATTACTAAAACTGAGAACTTTGATTTGATATGTCAGGAGGGTGCCAATGGTGACCAATGAGGAATTTTTGTGCCTTTTTTTTTTAGGAGGAATGAAGGTGAGGGTTAGCAGTAGCAGTCAGCAGGTTGGGGGGGGGGGGGCATTGAGGAAAGAGGGCTACTGTGTGTTCGTTCCACCTAGATTATTAAAGGGGATTTGCATCTAGTTATCCCTCATCCATATAACACCCTCCTTGTTGATACCACCTTTCAAATGGAAATAATGAGGGAATAGGGAACTTAACTCGGATGGCGCGTATTAGTTATGTGACACCTTAAATCTTACTGTATACGCCTGAAATAATAATTTTAACTTATGAGATGCCACCTATGTTTAAACTTTAAATCTAAGGAAAACATAAGAAAATCCATTTTCAGGTTCGGGGGTTAAGTTACATACAGTATGTGATGTTGTTAAACTCCCATCCCGCCCAGTACTAATGATCGGTCTGGTGGTGGTGTTTATAGTGGTGAGATAATAAAGCATGCAAGAGTGGTTTTATGGTAAAAATCGGATCTTTGTTTTAGAACGAATCTCATGAATTGGGATCATCCTGTGACCGATCCTTTTCTTTGACACATCCGTACGTTATTAAAAAAGTGTGATTGCACTCGACTAGCATAAAAAACATGAAAGCATGGGAGACTATCATTAAAACTTGTAAAACTACGAAAAAGACTAAAAAATAACTAAGATAGGTAAAATATCATACTTAGCCTTGGGAGGGATTATGATAGGAGAATATAGGACTGAGCATGAGTGTTTATGACTTTAATATGTGTTGTGTCCTCCAATTCATGGCTCAGACCCTCCTTATATAGTAGGAAGCCTTGGGGGATCAAGAACGAAGAAGTAGAAGTGGAGAAGGACACCTCCTAAGGGTATTGATAGGATATGACTCAAGGAGGATGAGATTGACCAAAACTAACCAAAACTGAGTAAACGAACACAAACCTAACTCTAGGGAATTAGATCAAGAAACCAAGGCAATCGACAAGATCGCTGTTCATTTGGGCAAAGGGAGAACAGAGGACTAGGTGTCCTCGCGCAGGTCCTTGTGAACACCAGGGGTAGCGGGGTAGCACGGATCTTGCTGTAGAAGTAGCTGAAATTCTGACAAAAACCTGACGGGCCTATCGGAAACTTAACTGAAGGCTCCAAAAATGGAATGAAATTACATAAAAGACGACCAAAGTGCAATCACACCAACCAGGTACCGAATTGGGTGTCTACACTTACCAAACACCTATTCAAATGGTAATAGCATGCAGAAGTCCAACAGTACTTGATGATGGATCTCTTCTTCTCAGTTAACTTAAAATAGAATACTCCATCTGTCCCTAAATGAATGTCCAAATTTCATCAGGGAATGTTCTGAAAATGATAGTTTTTATACAATTTAATGGCAAAGATGCATAAATATTCTTATTATCCACTTGAACATTTCGGTGATACATTATTGTTTACCAATATTGTTGGATAATTCTTAATGTTCATATGTTTCGGCTATGATCACAGTACCAAGGTTAGAACCAATGTCTGATCAAGTATTGTTGATGTACAGGGTGCGTGTAGCAAATGAGCTAGGAGCAGGCAATACAAAAGGCGCCAAGTTTGCCACCATTGTCTCGTTGGTAACCTCGCTCTTTGTTGGCCTCCTCTTCTGTTCAATGGTCATAGCCTTCCCAGATAAGCTCGTAATGATATTTACATCTAGCGCCCCTGTAATCACCATGGTGAAGGAGCTAGCTGTCTTACTAGCAGCTACCATTCTCCTTAATTGCATTCAACCAATTCTTTCAGGTAACGAATTTGACAACAGTCCAGAATGTCCAATGTAAAATGGAACAATAATACTCCTTCCGTCCCAAAATGATCTTCCCATTTGACTATTCAAACTTTTTAAGATATGAACACTTGTTTCACTAACCATGTTTTTGTAATTCTGCAGGGGTAGCAGTTGGATCTGGTTGGCAAGCGAAAGTAGCATTTGTAAATATTGGAAGCTACTATATTGTTGGAGCTCCGCTCGGGGTCTTATTAGGATGGTTTCTTGATTTCGGTATAAAGGGTATCTGGACAGGAATGATTAGCGGAACAGTAGTCCAGACATTGATATTAGCAATCCTCACCGTCAGATGTGAATGGAATAAAGGGGTAAAGTTGGAATAAACAGGTACATTATTTCTGGAAAAAAGTTTCATTATGTTCTTTTTACCCCCCCCCCCCCTTTTTTCGTAATAATTAAACATCTGTTTGATTACGTTAGATTCAGGTAAAGATTCGGTGTCTATAGTCTATTAAACCGCTTGCAACCTGTTGGAGCGATTCAGGATGTTTTGTTCAGACAATGAGAAGTCAGATAACAAATTTAGGAGATAGCTATTGACTGGTATCTCAATCATCCACTACCTGTTTGCCATATACACCAATAAAAAGTGAAAAACTCATCTCATCCTCTATACCCGAAGAACAGGTAAAAGAAGATCCTGCGCTTCAAGAGAGAATGCATGATGACTTTTATGTATTCATCCGCGTGTTTCCTCCATATATACGGGAAAGAATTCTGAGAGAAACTTCGATTTGTAAAACCATTTATTATTGGGTGGTACCAAATTACGTAACTCAAGACTGGATTTGGTTATACAGTCCGGCAGTATAATGAACTATATGTGCAAACTCCGCAAGCTCAAAATGGTTTGGAAAATTTGTGGTCTGGCAGTTTGGATCTCGAACCCCCTTAGTTGTACATACAGTATTCACTAATTAATCTTATAATTTTGACAAGTCAACTGTTACATTTATAATTGGACGGACATCTATTATTAGACAGAAAGATCAATCGTACATATATGACAATCGTATATATATCCCAAGTCAACTGTTACATTTATAATTGTTTGGTCATTGGATACTTAGACCATGTCCGATAATCCAACTAACAAAAAACATTCAACTACCCTAATATCACGACACCTCATCTTCTCTCTCCATCCACTTAATCATTCAACTACACTTTCAACTACCCCTCCCACAATAAGCTAGTTTAATTTAAAATTCAACTCCTCCCAACTCATCATTCTATACCCCACCACTTTTTATTTTATTTACAATATTTATTTTATTTATAATCTTAATAATAATAAAAATAATAATCATTTTAAATTAAAAAAATAAATAATTATTCTTATTATTATAAATTCGAGATTTTTTTTTAATTAACACTTAATTTAAAAAGGATAATTAAAGAATTTTTAAAGAGAAAAGAGGGGTTTTTTTTCGGTGTCCAAATCAAACGAAACTTATATCAAATTATAGAGGAAAAAAAATGATGAATTTTGGCGGAAAAAAAAATAAAAAAAATTAATTTGCTGTAAAATAATTGAGCTCAAATAATTGGGTTGAAAATTAAAATGTAAAAATTTGGCAGACCAACCAGCGCTTGACAATTGTCAAAGCCAGAAAAAAGAAAAAAAAAAGAAAAAAGGAAAAGTTTGGCGGACCAACCATCGGTTGACACGTGTCCAAGGAGGCCCCCTCATTTTCCTCTCAACCCGGTTGAGACTTCTCGACCCCTCCCCCTTCAACCCCCTCCTCTCAACCCCTTATTGCACCAATCTCGTGATCAAGTGAATAGGATTAACGGAGAATAAGAAGTACCAATGAAATTGAATTAGAGGATGGGGATAGTGATCAATCCGAAGTGCTTTTTAAATCATTATTTTAATCACATTTAGTTTAATTTCCCGTCTAGGAATTAAGTACAATCAAAATCAACCCCCAATCTGGTCAAGTGACTGTTCGTAAATAAATAACCGTTCTTCGTGGATCGACTCTGAACTTGCCCTAGCTATATTTTTAGAACCTAGTCCAGGTTTAATTTGTAGGTGTGCGACTAAGCCTACCAAATTTAACTAACTCCCTCTCAACCCCCTCCTATACTCCCTTATTGGACATGGCCTTATAATTTTGTCTAAGGAATCCAAAAGTTAGAAATTTAAGTGGAAATATTGGTCACTATGTCTTAAAATAATAGTAAGTCCTTAATTATTATCAATTGATATGTGCTAACACAATCGGCAAAGATTAAGTTTAATATTGATGGATGAGTGACTGATGAGTAGTACTCCCTCCCTCTGTCCCTAAATGGGTGTCCATTTTTAAAAAATCTTTGTCCCAAAATGAGTGTCTTTTTTAACATAACTTTGTCCCTAAAAAAAAATTCGAATTTTTTTTCACCGGTCTCTTTATACGTGCAAAACTAAATGTTTGGAAAAGAGATTACAAGATTATATATGAATCTGTGCCACCAAATTGTACAAAGAGTTGAGATTTTCAGATGTCTCTTAAAATGAAATTTGGACACTCATTTAAGGACAGATGTAGTATTAAATTGTACTTCATCCACTTATTTTTTTTTAGAATAATACTAGGGGCACAAAAAAGTCACAAAATCCTGCTCACAAAATCCTAGATGTAGTGATGTTATCGGTGTTTTTAATTAGAGTGTGGCGGGTCCATTATCAATCCAACCAATAAAATATCGTCCCTCCATCTTGTGAGCAAGATTTTGTGACCTTATTTTGTGCCCCTAGCATTGCTCTTTTTTTTTACGCCTTTCAAAAGAAATACTTTAGTATAAAAGAAATTTAATTTATCATTATACAAATAATATATTATATATCCTACAAATTAATTAACTATTATTTTGTAGTATGTAACAAATCAAATATAATATTTATTTTAACACAGACTACTCCTTCCTCTCATACTTATTGCTACCAAATTGGAGTACAAAAGGATTAAGAAAATATGTTGAAAAAGTAAGTATTGTGAGTGGGTAGGAGCGAGAAAATAAGTTAGTAGATAATTCTTCTGAGTGGATAGGAAAGTGAAAAGTAAACATTTTGGGTGAAAAGCAAATATGTTTGGGACGCTAAAATAAAAATAAGTAGCTAAAAGTATGGTTAGAGAGAGAGAGCGTATAGTATGATGTATACTAATGTTAGATACTATAGCATAAGTGGTGGGCCCAAACCTAGATTTCGTATTCATACTTGTCTTTAAATTTTCATATACCAAATTCACTCTAGGCCCTTGCAGTCCAATTGCACAAACCTTAATAATTCCTGCTGAGGGCATGTATGTTTATTTTTGGTGGATTTTTTAGGACAAAGAACTGCTCCATGAGCAATTTTAGCTCAAATGCTCCAACCTACGGTCCCGATTCGACCAAATCGTCTTGTTTATTTTGTGCATGACAGAACGATTTGAAATTTGTGGGACCCACCGAGCTCAAAAACATCTCGGCCTATCAAAAAATTGTTGGGATTTTCCTCAAATTCTAACTCAAGTGAAATTAGAAGGTTATCAATTATAATTAGAAAGTGACGTGCATACGTTTTGAGTTTATTGCAAAATTGACATGTCTACTTTCAAAATATATCAATTTGACATGCAAACTTTGGAAACATCAAATGTGTCCTGCCTACTTAACATTGCAAAAAATTTTAAACACGTTTTTTAACACCCGTTAAATTCATAACGGGACACTCCAAAAAACTAACCATCCGTCAATTTTTTGTAATGTACGTTATTTTTTTAACACCCGTTACACACCCCTTCAGTCTCCGGCGCTGCCCCTTCCCCTCCTCCGGTCATCCCCACCTCCGTCTCCGGTGACACTTCCCTCACACCTCTGGCCTCCCCCTCCCACAGTTCCGGCGACCGTCCCCTTCCTCACCTCCGGCCGATTCCTTCTTCTCCGGCAAACCCCTTCCTCACCTCCGGCCGATTCCTTCTTCTCCGGCAAAGACGACTTCGCCGGAAACGCTGTCGATTCTTGTCCCGGCGAATCAACAGTCGATCTTCAGCGTTCTCCAAATCATTCAAGGAATTCAAATCCCTAGAAATCTCTCAATCTCATCTAAGGAGACTCAAAATCAAAATGCGCATCATACTAACCGAATTCGAAAATCGTTAATACCATAAAATCTGGGTTTGTTCTTCAAATCTTTGGATCTCTGAAATTCGAATTTGGGTTTTTTTTTCTTCAAACCCAGATTTGGGTTTTTTTTTTTTTTTTTTTTTTTTTGCTTCAAATCTGGTTTTTTTTCTTTAAATATTTAAACTTCGAACTTCAAATCTGGGTTTTCGCTTCGTATCTTCGAGCTTCAAACTTCGAATCTTTGAACATTGAATATTTGAAGATTGGACCCAGATTTTTTGGAAGCAGACATCCACCTTCCGGAGATGAGGAAGGGGACGGTCGCCGGAGACGGAGGTGGGGGATGACCGGAGGAGGGGAAGGGGCAGCGCCTGAGACTGAAGGGGGGGGGGTGTAACGGGTGTTAAAAAAATAACGTACGTTACAAAAAATTGACGGATGGTTAGTTTTTTGGAGTGTCCCGTTATGAATTTAACGGGTGTTAAAAAATGTGTTTAAATTTTTTTGCAATGTTAAGTAGGCAGGACACATTTGATGTTTCAAAAGTTTGCATGTCAAATTGATATATTTTGAAAGTAAGCGTGTCAATTTTGCAATAAACTCCATACGTTTTTCCCTAGTGCGGCCTGGTCAATGGATTCCTATTTATATTAGAAAAATAATTAGGGTTTTCATTATGGCTATATAAAGAGTAGTTGGTCTATTATTTTGAGTGTGCTTTGTGGTGCCAAGAGGGGCTACCTTTAAGGGAGAGTTGAGGAAGAGGGGATTAGTGGGTGTGTCTCCCCTATACAAATAGGCTTAACTAATAAGTTTTTGGGGGTTCTTTGTGCGTGTATTTTCAAGAATTTTGAGAAGGAGAGATACCTCCATTCTTGTAATACCAATTTTGAGTGAGTGGTGAGTCTTTGCGAGTTTCTTGAAGAAAACTCGTCATCTTGTAATTCCATGATATTATAGTGAGATGTTGATCGGTCTGTGGACGTAGCCCATTGATGTTGGGGTGAACCACGTTAAATCTCTTTTTTTATTACTCATGTTTTATTGTTGTTTGTTCAAATTAAATGGTGTTGCATAACCTAATTTATTGATGATGCATGAGAAGACGCTTATCAATTCAAAAAATCTCTCTCTGGGCGATTTCTTTCTTCCCCGTCACTAGGGTTTCGCCCTAGGGGAATTGGCCGGCAACCATGTATTTTCCGGCTGCACTGTTCACTTCTATGAACTCCAGCACCAACATTCCCTCCTATAATCCTACCCAGCACAACCCAAACACAGTTCCAAACCCTAATCCTAGTGCGGCGCTGCAAGGTTCCTATGAAACCCTAATCTGACGCAAGCGACGCAAACAACCAAGCCTTCTCCGGCTTCGATTGTGAATCCCTTTCCGTCTACTTCAACCGTTTCCAAATCCTTTGCGGACTTGTTTTCCCAAGCGCCACAATCCCTAGCCTTTCCTATTGTTCCGTTAGCTACACATAAAGGCACCCCTTCTATTAAACTGACCAAGGAAGCAATTGACAGGTTTGCTCGTCCATTCACATGGGCTTTGGTCGGAAAATTCTCTCACGGCAGGCCGTCCATGGAGGATACCAGATTGGCTTTCGCTAAATTTCAATTAAAAGGTACGTATAAATTAGGGCATCTTGATCAGAAGCATTTATTGATTCAACTCACTGTTGAAGCTGATTACCAACGTCTTTGGATGAAAGATGTGTGGTACGTTCAAAAATTTACGATGAGAACGTCAGCTTGGACTCCGGCATGGCGGCCGGAGCAAGAATCTCTTATTGTTCCCGTTTGGGTAGGCCTCCTAGGACTTCCGGTGCACTTGTTTAATAAAACATTTTTGTTTTCCTTGGCAAAGGCGATTGGTACCCCTTTGTCAATTGATAAGGCTACTGCGGAACTCACAAGGCCGAGCATTGCAAAGGTCCTTATTCAAGTTGATGTGTTAAAGAAATTGCCGCATGAGGTTTTCATTGATTGAGGTGATTTTATTCCCAGTTTCTACCAGAAAATTGAATACGATAATCTCCCTCGGTATTGCAAGCATTGCTTTACTTTAGGTCATGATGTATCAAATTGCAAGTGTGCTAACCCTCCTGTTATGGATGCCAAACAAAAGGCCCCTGTTGCTAATCTTAACAAAGGTGGAGAGCAGGTTTATGTGCCCAAACAGATTGGGACCAAGGATAAGGCTCCTATGGTTGAAAAGAGTGCTGGTCCTAATGATCAAAACACTGATCCTTTGAAGACCTCTTCTAGTAATGGTTCTGCTACAATTATTCAAGGTAATGCGATGGGAACAATGGCAGGTCAATCTGATTCTATTGGCACTGGTACTCCGGAGAATGACTCGGTGAATACAAACTTGATTGTCTCGGCTTTAAAGCCAACCAGTGATACAATAATTTCATCTGAGAATCTTGTGGCTTCAAAGCCAAACTCCATTGATTCGGTGGACCCACAAATGTTGAATGTGAATATAGAGACACATAAAATCAATGAAGTGGTAGGATTGTCCCCTTCTAATCAAGATATTGAAGCAATTGTTATGGCAAATGTGGCTGCATTTAAAGAGATAAATCAAGCTTCTTCTGCTCCCAACCTTCGGCCCATTTCAGCTCGAACACCGAACCCCAAATATTTTAACCCCGAATATATCAACCCAAAAAACCTAAAAGAAGCTCTCACCCATCCGGAAAAATGCAATTCTGAACCGGAAGGCGGTCTCTCTGATTCTTCTCCTTCGGCATTTGACGACGCTCGACTTTATGGAGGTATGGTTGGAGGAGTTCCTGTTGATCCTTGGGCTCCAATGGCTAATAGCCATAATTTGGAAGATTTCTATGATGATGATGACGGCTTTCAAACAGTCAAAGGAAGAAAAGCTAAAGCAAAGAAGCCGAAAAGGCCTTGGAAGCCGACAAGACAATTCATTTGACCTTCCTTTTATTTAATTTTTACTTTTATTTTATCTAATTTTTTATTTTTATTTTTTATTTTTATTTTTATTTTTTTGTGTGATGGTTTTGGCCTAGTCCCCCATCACTTCTTTGTACTTTTTACTTCATTTCAATAAATTTTAGGGGGCACTACCCTTTTCTTTTAAAAAAAAAAATTAAAAAAAATGAGAAGACGCTTCCGCCCGCGCCCAGCAAAAATAAGGCGAGGTGACAAAATGGGGGGTGGAGCTCGCTGAAGCTAACACTCACTAGAGCAAATCTGATTTCGATTTTTTATGGATAACTAATCTAGTCTTAAAGCTTGGGTTGCTTATTAATCTACAGATCAAACAGTCTGTCAATCTAGATTAAATAGCAGCCTTTGAAATCATCATGGTTTGGTTTCGAAATGCTTCTGTTACTTAGATTGTTACTCCTACATTCTTAAAATAAATGTCCCTTTTGTTGATTATGAACTATGAAGAACAAAAATATACTCCCTTCGTCCCGGCTCCCTTCGTCCCCCGGTAAAAGCTTCACCTTTCACCTAAAAAATGGTGTTCATTAGAAGCTTCACTTTTCCTAAAATGGTTATAAATATAGGCCTCACTTGTCAACCTCATTCACATTTTCCTCGCATACTTAATTTGTGGTCCCCACTTGTCATACTAGTAACTTTTTCCCCTCGCACATTTGAATTATGGGTCCCACTTGTTGTACCCACTCACTTCTTCCTTCCTTCCTTCTTCTTCCTTCTCACAACCCATTTTTCACTCATCATTTTTCTTAATTTTTGTGTCACTCTCAAAATAGTGAAGCTTCTACCGAGACGGAGCCAAGGGGACAACTTTTGGATCCTACAGGGACGGAGGTACTCCCTCCGTCTTAGGATGAATTATAGTCCCTAAATATTCAATCATTTTAGTTATTTATTCGTCTTTTCATAATTTTTTTGGTGGTGTTAAACAATTTCTATATTAGCATCATGGTTGCTCTAGAAACAATAATGACGCAAGTAAAGTGAGGAGTATTATTTGTTACAATTTGGTTACTGAATGTGTCTTTTTGTTTCAATCAGGTGTAATTTTGGATGGCCTGTCAAAAAACTAACGAAAATTGATGAAAAACGTAACAAGCTTCTTTCAAAATTGCAATGAACACCCCACAATTTAAATTATCCCACTACACCCCCTAGCTCTTAACGAATGTTAAAAAAACTAACAAAGGGAAAAAATATAAATGTGTGTGCGTGTGCGTGTGCGGGGGTGTGTGTGTATATATACCTTCATCTTCAACCTTTTGCACAACCACACACCACCACCACCAAAAAAACCAGCACTGCCTCCTTATTGCCGTCGTCGACACCGTGCCACCACCATGAACAAAATTATACACCAAGCCTTTTCACTTCAATTGTTTCTCAATCCAAACAATAAAAGCAATGAACTAAACCAAAGAAACACCAAATCACCCACCACCACCAATCTCCACCACTCAAAACCACCACCACCATGCCGCCGACACCGCTATCTAACCATCAACCACCACCATCACCACAACATTACAACACTACCTAAACACATCCATCAAAGAATTCATTTCAAAGCCCAAAAATTAAAAAGAGAAAAAACCCTCAAACATTTTAAGATGCCCCAAATCCACCATAGCCCTTCAAGTTCTAATCAAATCAATGAAAAAAGATGCACACAAAAATAATCGACAATCCCGCACATAGAGAGGCAAGCGCACACAGACAAACACTCTCACACACACACAAATCAAACACGCACACGAAGACGCACTTACATGTAATCGAATTCGAGAGATGTAGAGATAGATGGGAGATTAAGCGACGAGGGAGAGAAGATTTCGATAGGGAAGGGGAGGGATAGTTAGAGGCGACGCGAGGATACAATTAAGAACGGCGCTAGGTTACCGGAGAAGGAGCTTGGGGTGGGATCGTGTTCGTGGATAGAAGGTGGTTTGAAAAGCAGATTTTTGGGATTCCTATTTTCTATTTTTTCCCTTTCTTTTTTAGTTTCTTTTACTTTTTATTTCTTTCTTTTTCCCTCTTTATTTTAATCCTATTTCGCTTGATTTATTTTTAATATAATAATTAGTAAGTAATCTATTAATTTATTTTTTTAATTTTAATATATTAAAAATATTAAGAGGATTAGTGAAATTTCTGAATTAAATCATTTCCAAATCTGAGATTTTTTATTATTATTTTATTATTTTTTAGTAAAAAAATTGAAATTTGGCTAGCGCTTTAGGGTTTCTATTCATTAAGAGCTGGGGGGCGTAGTGGGATAATTTAAACTATAGGGGTAATCATTGCAATTTTGAAAGATGCTTGTTACGTTTTTCATCCATTTTCGTTAGTTTTGTAATGGGCCATCCAAAATTATAACTGATTGCAACAAAAAGACATATTCAGTAACCAAATTGTAACGAACACAAACTGAATAACCAATTGAAACATAGTGACAAACTCACGTTACTAAATTGCAATTTGCCCTATAATTTATTGGACTTAGAGCATTCATAGTCTTATAGTTCATAACCATTTCTAGTAAAATTGCATTAAGCGTTGTCAATGTTTTTATGTTTTTTTAACAATGTCTTTATGTTTTGATGAATGAAAATTATTTTTCTTAGTATAACATAATGGAAAGTATACAGAAAAAATGGAAACTAACAAGTTATTCTACATGATAATACTCCCTCCGTTCCTATTTATAAGTCGTTTTAGACTCTCAATTTTGTCCATTTTTAATTGTCGTTTTAGCTTTTATTTGGTCTTTTAGACCAAAATGCCCATCTTTAATGTCAAGTCTAAAGAAGAGTTATTGCTTCCTTGGTTTGTGTAAGGTAGTTGAAGAGATAAAGGAGTCTTTATTTGAATTAAATTAATTAAGAGATAGAAAGGGTAATTTGGGAAGTTTAAAGAAGAGTTATTGTTTCCTTGATTTGTGTATTTTTTGCAAAAACGACTTATAATAAGGAACGGAGGGAGTAATAGAGTGGCTCTCCTATGAGCCTTAAAGTTAGTAAAATGGAAATCACTTAAAAGAGTAACTCCTTTTCTTGGCTTCATTTAATTATCAGGGTAAACATGCAAGTCAAGAATTGTTCATCAAATTTTGTCTTTTCATGTTCCCATATTGATTTGAAGAGATGAACTTGTCACAAGAAAGAACACAAATCAAATCCGAATAAAGTGGGAACATCACACAATCTAAATTGATATTTTAAGTAACACGTCACTGTCGTCCTTTTTGTTGTTATTGTGATCACTCTCACCGCTCCACATTAATAGGATATTGAGTGTTTTAGACTCAGTTTAAACGAAATTATTTTTGACATCTCCTAAAATGCTTAAGGGAGTAGCACCATTTAAGGCATCTGCAAAAAGATCTCATGGAATCGCACCAAGAAAAATCCTCACCATTACACATTAGTATGCTATTGTTCATTTTATGCCGAGCCTCCACGAACTTAGTTTTAGACATCTCCAAAAAGGCTTCATGAAGCAACAACAGAGGGTTTTTAGGCATCTTTCAAAATGCCTCATGGAGTCGCACCCGGGAATATCCTACATATTGCAAGCACGGGGTCTACTGTATCGGACTCATCCATGAACCATGATGAAAATTCTACATATTGCAAGCATGGGGTCCATTGCGTAGGACTCATCAACGAACCATGACTCTGATACGATACCAGTTGTTGAGACTGCGACCATCCTGACCACTCCACATTAGTATGATATTATCTCATTCGAGTCTTACCGAACGAAATCATTTTTTCACATCTACAATGTCTCATACTAATGAAGTGTGTGGCCTTCATTATAAACAAAGTAATTCTTCTTTAATGTCAATATAGAACTTGAGTTGAATTTCAACAGTTTTTCTCTTTCTGAAAGTAAGACACTGGTACTAGAGGCCCTTTTGCGGTGCTGAGACTTAAAACTGTTCATGGGAATGGTCTCAAATTCATCATATTCCACTATTGATATACTCCATCTGTCCCAAAAAGATAGTCCCATTATGATTTTTTATGGTCAACAAAAATAAACTTTGACCAAACATTAGTATCAATTTAATGATCACAATAAAATTCTAAAAATTGTTATTGATAAATCACTTAATAAGTTATCAATTACAAATTTTAAAATTTCACTAGAATGATTAGATCATCATCAATGGTTGGTCAAAGTTCATTTTTGTTGATCATAAAAAATCAAAATGAGACTATCTTTTGGGACGGAGGGAGTAAATCCGTCCCGGCACAAGTGAGACTTCATTCCTTTTTTGTTCGTCCCACTAAAAGTGAGACTGCCCAAAATGGAAATGTTTCAACCTCACTCATTCTCTATCTTCATTTTCCACTACTCAATTTATTCAACCAACATTACTATTTATTCTATTCATTCTCTCTCTTTCATTTTCCACCGCTCAATTTATCCAACAACTCTACTATTTACTCCACTCAATCTCTCTTTTCATTTGCTACCACATATTTACTTTTTTTTTAATTAGTGTGCAAACTCCTCTAGTCCTACTTGTGATGGGACGGAAGGAGTATAAGACTTGGTTAAAGCATAGAGTAATTTTCTGTTTAATGTTGTTAACAGGATACAGAAAAAAGTTAAAGACTTTGACCAATGGGTGGCCCAAAATGTTTTATTCGTATACGGCCCTATTCGAACACGTGGCATTCCAAAATGACGTATTTCTGTCGTTGCACGTTTGGAGGAACCTGGTCGACGTGGAATCGTTTTGATGGGACCCAACACATTACCTCATCTGGGCCTTGTTCGAGTTCGAATCAGCGGCGGGGACCTAGAGGCTAGAACCAGGGTAGCAACAGTTATTTCCAAGCAACCAAACTACCGACAATGGGTAAATATAAAGTCCCAAAAAAAAAGTGCTATAAAATTCAGTCTACAAAATGATTTGTCAAAATTTTATTGGTGTTTTTATTTAGAGTGTGTCGGGTCCATAATCAATGTAATCAATAAAAATATCGACACTTCATTTTGTATTTATTTTGTGCCCCTAGGATTGCCCATAGACAATAATACGGCATTTTATTTTGCAACAGCCAACAAACGGACCCAAACTTTCTACAACCGAACAGGGGCGGACCCAAGAAGGTCCAAGGGGGTGGAAGTGAAACCCCTAATTTTATGTTGACAGTTAAAAAAAATATTTTTTATTTTTTTAGTACTAAGTGACCCCCCCCCCCCTTTGCTAGTTTCAGCCAACCCCCTTGCCAAAACAAAATAAAAGAACATAAAAAGAGAGAAATTTGTATATATTTTTGTCTAATGTATTTTGTGAACCCACTTGATTTTGGAGCTGGGTCCGCCCCTGCAACCGAATTTGTCTAGAGCTCTGGTGAGTAAGCTAAAAGAACGTTAAAAAGGAAAAGAGCAATTCCAGGAGCACAAAACAAAGTCACAAAATCTTGCTCACACAATGTGTTAACGAAATTTTATTGGTTGTATATCAAAATTTAAAATTAAATACTCGAAAAAAACATTAACAGAAAAAAAAAAAAAAAAAAGATTATAGGTAAAAAAAACATCAACATGTGTAAATTATCTGATCTTTTACTAGTTCCGTCACATAACTGAGTATTGCATTTTTTTTTTAATCCTTTCAAACAGAAAAATGTTTCTCTTCCAAACAATAGTAATTAAAAAAAATTAAAAAAAAATTGTAACGTAATTTCCGCTGGGGAACAACACAACTTTTCGAGAAATTAATTGCAATATTTGTTTCGGAATGAATGAAGCATAATTTATAATTTAAATATACTAATGAGACTTATCATTTTTTTTAAATGTCTTAATGAGGAGAAATAAAAAAGAATCGAACTCTAAATTTTACGGATTGTGAAGTTTGACCACTATCAAATGAAAGGATGCGATAGAGTCAAAACAAAAATTCAAGCAATTCATTTGTCCAAAAGAAATATAGTACTACCTCTGTCCCTAAATGAGTGTCCAAATTTCATTTTAAGGAAAACTGAAAATCTCAACTTTTTGAACAATTTGGTAACAACGATTCATATATAATCTTGTAATCTCCTTTCCAAACCTTTAGTTTTGCACGTATAAAGAAACCGATGAAAATTTTTTCGAAAAAAAACATTTAGGGAGAAAGTTATGTTAAAAAAAGACACTCATTTAGGGACAAAGATTTCTTGAAAATGGACACTCATTTAGGGACAGAGGGAGTACTTCTTTCGTTCTTAATAGATTGTCTTGTTTGACTTTTCAAACAATTTAAGATAATATTATGAATTAGAAATGGGACTAACTTGGTGAATTAGACTTGAATTACTTTTAGATTTCACATTACTAATCACGTATTATCTTTAGATTTCACATTACGGATCATGCGCAATATCTACACTAAGTTTGTGAGAACCAGATTAGATCAATAATGTTGTAATTTACATTAATTTTAGATTACAGTGTCCAAATTGCAATTAGTTAATACTAGATTATTGGTAGATATGAACACTTGAGTAATAATCGGAATTTGGGTTATATAGCATAATAACAAGAAGAGTTTGGAAAATGGTGACAAAGTGAGGGGACTTATGGAGGTCTGATTCAATGCAGCAAATTATAGTGTTGAAGAAAAAGTCTCAGCAATTATTGTTGAATTCTTTTCATTTAACATATTATGTCGACAAACACCAGCATTTGTATTTACTTTATATATATGTGTATATATATATTATTTGTCTTTCTTTCATAAGAATTTGGGGTTGTGCGTGTTGGACATTATGTCCTAGGCTCTTGAGAAAGGCCTTACATTACATCATGTTCTCATTTGTTATGGAGATAACAACCTTGGATTATTATATGTTTTGCATGTTTCATATTATAATCACCGTCCCTAGTATTTATGAAGAACTAGTATAAGTTTAATCGATGATCACATGATGATCATGTGTATGTGATACAAATTAAACTTATGGGTACTCGTTGGTGAACAAGTACTGGACATGACCCACCTATGAGATTTATGTCATGGTCAAGTGTCATAATTAAATCTCATATAGTTATATCATTTGATATCCTTGGACCTGAGATTATCATGGTCTTTCACATGATGAACATTATGTTTGACATAGTCAACCGCTACCCTTAACCAGGTAGTCATAAAGGCTATGATTCGCATAATCGGATTCTTGTAGGGAAGAATGATAAGTCAATACGGAATTTGTCCCTCCTCAAGAGAGATATCTGCTTAGGCCACTCGTACAGTGAGATTGATGAAATGTGTGGCCACGCTCAAATGAATTGATGTGAACAATATCATTTCCTCATAATCAATCTACTCGGGATCGAGAAAGCATTGAACGATGTAAGTTGACGTGGACCATGACTTATGTTCAATATGATATCGCGTGGCAAAAGGATTGTGATATGTTCTATGAGGATAACGAACTTCGTTAAGTTATATTAATTGGGTAGTCATGATGGCTTACTAGAGTCCGCTCATGACTTATGGGTTTAATCTTGGTTTGACTCATTGTCAACTTAATATAATCCTATGGGGTCACACTGTGAATACCCCTTTCCGATGAAGCGACGCATGGGAAGTATCTTGTGATTATTTTTATTTACAAAGGGAATATTCTTAACGACATTAAAAATATGAGAGTCGCCACGCCGTTTTAATTAAAGCCAAAACATTGAAAAAAGCATTTTTAGTGGGTTCGGGGGTCAAATTACAACAAGAGAAGAATATTGGACGTTATCACTCCTATTGCCCGAATTGATCGGTCTTTCTATCATGATGAATGTGTTAGTAGTGTGTTAGTGATTTAGACCGGATCCGAAGATTGCCTACGTTCCTCTCAATGTGAGAAGCTCAGGTCAGCGTAGTTCGCAGAGAATTAGAATAGGCAGAAGAATCGGGATCATGCATAATGAAGGGGAAATTACCTAAAGATTAGGGTTTAGAAGTAGTTCCTAGATCATCCTCGGGTTGATGAACCCTCGATCATCATCGGCTATGAAATAACATGTAATTATGAAGATCGCAACTCTAAATATAGCATAAATGAGGTTTTAATCTATGAATACGAAGAACATGCGAAGAACATATATGAACATATGAATGAGCATGCAAAGAATATGAAGAAACTATGAATAAACATGTACGAACATGAATATAAAAGATCTACATTGAAAATAATGCAAGAACATGAAGAAAATGTTAGAAAACTTACCTATGTTGGCAAGAAATAAACCTTGGATCTTCTTGGAGGTTGGAAGGCTAATTAGAGAGAAAAAATATTGTTTAAGAACTCCAAAATTCGTACTTAGAGCTCTCAAAATCGGACCCCTAAACCGATAGCATGGGATTGGTTTATATAGTAAACTGAGGGGAAGATCTGATGGTCCAGATCATCCGGCGCAAGGTTGGCCGCCTGGCCATTGTTGAAGGCGGTTACAAGAGTGGCCGCGTGGCCAAGATCAACGCGGAGCAATGTTGGCCGCGTGGCCAAGGCTACCGGCTGACTTGATTCTTAAGCTAGGGTTTCTGTATGGTTTTAAGGAAACCATTTACTACCTAATTTGATAGATTTTGTCATAAATGAGATATTTTGGGAATCCGGGACAAGTCTTTGCAAGGTTTCTAATTCCTATAAAGTCCTTGTATTTTTGGGAAAGTCCTAATAAACTCATTTTCAGGTCGGGTACTAACAGTAGCCCCTCGGCGACGCTTCTTGCAAGGCAATGTGGGGTCGACGATAAAAAGAAGGATCCGTCTGAAACATGAGTTTCAAAACAGATGAAAGGTAAGGGAACGGCTGAACCTTGGCAGGCGACCTACGTATCCACGGGGGAATCAAGCCAAACGTAGTTCAAATCTGATGGGAAATTGGGAATGACTGTCCTCTGATGGGGAGCAACGTTTTTTGCTGGGGAAAATGCACCTGCCGGGGATGAGAGATGACCGCGTCGGTCGGGTGGCTGAACCTTTTCAGGTTTCCTACGTATCCTCCGAGGAATCAAGCCGGTCGTAGTTCAGAGATCTACTGGGGATAAAACGAGATATCGGACTCCTGCTAGGGATAATAAACCTACGGGCACTATCCTGTACGAAGCACGAATCATTCGTAAGCAATGAAGTTATTTGGGAAAATTAAAGACTACATTGTCTAAATAATCCAAGTTGGAATGGTAAACGCAATCAGGATCGCCAGGGTTCCTGCCAATCGCGCTAAAGTAATCGATGTTGGATCTCTCGCAAACAGAAACGCCGAGGCTTCTGCCAATTACGATTGATAAAGGATGGTATATCATAGAGGCGCCGAAGTCCCTACAACCATACGAATCCTAAAATAAATGCTGGATCTTTCGCAAACAGAAACGCCGAGGCTTCTGCCAATTACGATTGATCTAGGATGGTATGTCATAGAGGCGCCGAAGTCTCTACGATCATGCGAATCCTAAGCAAATATTCGGTGAAGAATGGAAATTTTAAGGGGCTTTCCGTACCCAAAGGTAACGAATATCAATCAAAGTAGTGTTAAAGGCATTTAAAATGAATTAAAGGGAAAAGATCAGGGACAAAAGTGGAATTTTATCTGAAGGGGCAAGGTCGGCCGCGTGGCCAAACACACTGAATTGCAAAAGTGGCCGCGTGGCCAAGGCCGCTGAGTGGTCAGATCTCCTTCACGCGGATTGCTGATCTGACGGCTGGGTTGCAAGGACGAAGTTGGCCGCGTGGCCAAGGCTGCCGATGGGCTGACTCTTGGTCACATCACCAGAAACCCTCCCTCTTCTTCTTCTTTTCTTCTTTCTTCTTCTTCTTCCTTCCATTGACGAGTTAGGGAGAGAAAATTGAGTTTTTAGAGAGAGAAAGCTCAGATTTTGATAATTTTGAAGGTTTCATTTCACATAATTCTTGAAGATATGGCGGATTGGATCAATGAGGCATTATTTAGAGATTTTCCGGGCCATGGTGGGTATATGATTCCACAACAAGAGCAACAAGGAGAGGGGCACGGTAATGCTCAGGGCGCAAGAAATATCGGGGCTGATCCAGGAGCGGGCTTTGAAGCGGCGCCCTTGATTCCACGGGGCGGTTTGAGACCACGAGCCGCGACTCGGAATTATCGCGATAATCTGCTGCGGTCTACGTTCGACCAAGATTACGATTTTTATATCGACTCTGAGCGTCATTGGTCGATGGGGCTTCCGGAGACGTGAGAGGTAATTTCGAATTTTCACTCCTCTCCTTCTCGCACATTTGTACGTTTTATGCACATAATGTGAAATGCTAGGATAATGGAATGCTAGAATTTAAATTGCTGGAATTGTAAATTGCTAGAATGGTAACATACCTGTGCTGTGTTTACCTGCAGAGGATCAAGGCTCGTGGGTCCACAGTGACTGTGGGCAAACTGTGGGCGTCCCTGCCGGAGGGACCGGGTGGTTTGCGTGCTCGGATCGAGGCTATGGGCTTTGGCCCATTCTTTGACAGTGTCCGCATGGTCGGGGTTACCTTGAAGGTGGCAGCGGTGATAGAGGTGTGCCGGGAGTTCTGGTGGGATACCACCCATACCTTCCACTTTAGTTGGGGAGAGATTACCATCACGCCGACGGATTTCGCGGCCATCACGGGGTTGAGGTTTACCGGTACCCCTTTGCCTTTTGACGAGAGCTTGGCGGAGCGACGGGACTATAGACAGGCTCTGCTGGGGGTTGACACCGACCTAGGAGGAGGTGTCAAGGGTTATGGAGTGGAGGCCGGGAAGGTGAATCGCTTGGTGGAGGTGGCTATTGAGGCCTTTAGTAGGGGGAATATGATTTGGATTGCTTGGTCCGGCTGTTCTTATGGTACAGCTTTTCAGAGCTTTTGTTTCCCAGTGGGGCTACTGTCTGCCGGTACTCACTGCTAGGGGCTCTTGTGGACTTGGACTTAGTCGGTGGGATTTCTTGGGGTGGAGCCGGTTTGGCTGAGATTTACCGGGCTTTGGACCATTGCTCGAGGGCTAGCTCGTCGGCCTTTGACGGGTTCCAGTTCGCCTTTGAGGTATACTCTTGACTACCCTTCTTTTCATTTGAGATCTCTATTCCATATTTTGGTCTGAAATGTCTCTCTCATTATATGCACAGGCTTGGGTGTACGAGGTCTTCGGTGTCGCCCCTTTCAGTGGTGATGAGTGCTAAGAAGGTTGTTCCCATCATGTCGTACTGGTGCAAGGGCAACAGGGCTCCTTCCCGCAGAAACCGGGACAGGAAGACAGTAGATGCTGCTGATCTGAGGAGGTGTTCGCGATGTCTGAGCCCATCGGGGTTAGATTTTACCCATGGAGCCCGGCCAATGAGGCTTCAGTGGGTCCCTATGTAGTGGAGTTGACCGCTTCTAGGGTTCTGCTTGTGGGTCTCACCGGGGAGGCCATGTATCTTGGGGAGAGGGTGGTTCGTCAGCACAGGGCTGGTGCGTTACCGTGGGCTCCTTATGACCCTCCTCGGGATATGCTCCGTCCCGCGAGGTTGGCGACTTTCTTGGCTCCCACTCCGGCAGAGAATTACAGGGGGGGTGATGATTATGCCGGCTATGTACGGACGCGGTTGGTCAGTCCACAGGTACGGGCTAGGATGTTGTCTGGAGAGGGATCGAGCTCGGCCCGTTATGTTGGTCGGAGTCGGCCTTTGGTTGACATGCCCCTTCGCTCGAGTAGCGTGAGAGTGATGAGGGGCGGCCGGGAGGTGGAGCTTAGCTTGGAGCCGACTGATGCAGATCTTGTTGAGGAGACATTCATTCCTCCGCCCGACGCTGGGGTACGGCTTTGTGCTTTATATCAGCCATGTTCGCACACACTTATTTCTTTCTGCATTGTAATCATTGCCTTGGTTTCATTTTCAGGTGACTCGGGAGGCCTATATCCGTTCAGCTCGGCGGGAGAACGTGTTGATGCGCTTACTGAGGGAGGCGTACCATTCCTGTACTTGTCAGAGGGACGACGTTGCGTCACCCCAGCGTCGTGAGCGGTCTCCGAACGGCGCGGGTTCTTCTCATATTGGTGGTCGAGCGGTCCGGGGACGGAGTTCGGGTGCCGGTAGCTCTCGGGCTTTAGCGCGGCGTGGAGATACCACGGAGGAAGATTCTGACTAGGCGGGGCCCATCTTTCCATCTTTATTTCCTACACTGTTAGCTAGTAGAGAGCAGAGGGATATGTATGTATAGAACAGATGTACAAAATGCATGTATGTATATTATGTTCTAAAATGCAATTTTATTGTGGGAGCCTACTTGTGCAAACTAGTTATTTTACAAATGTTCCTAATTTTATACAATGCATGAGCCATGGAAGGGGGCAGGTACGTAGTTGCATGGATCCGTCACGGAGTGGGAAGAAACAAGCTTGATTTCTGCATGGAGCAAAGTTGGCCGCATGGCCATGGCGAGGCCAGAACAATGTTGGCCGCCTGGCCATGGCAAGATCCGGCAAAGTTGGCCGCGTGGCCTAGGACGAAGTTGGCCGCCCGGCCAAGGCAATATCGGCCGCGGGGCCAGGGGCAATGTTGCCGCGTGGCCACATCCTGCGCCGCCTCCGGTTTTCTTTTTCCTGGCAAGAGTGGGAGTTCGTGCCCTATTTAATGAACCCTTTGCAGCCATAAAACGTACCAGCAACCTTTTGAGCAGTTTTTTGAGTTCCTTTTAGCCAATTTTTCTTGCTCTTTGCCATGGATCAAGAGGCTAGGATCACAAGCCTTGAGAAAAAGTCTTTATAACCTCTTTGGAGAAGTGGGTTGCCAAACTTCCTGGTTCGAGTCGTAGGAAACTTGATGAACGGTATGGGATAAAGTGTCTTTGGTCACTTTTGCACATGAACTCCAATACCAACCTCTTGCAAGCTTGTGGTAAATTTTGGAATGATACCCTCCATGTCTTCAACTTTTCATTCAACGAGATAACACCCACTTATGAAGACATCGCAGCATTATGTGGCTACGAAGGGAAGGGTAAAGTTGCCTTGCCTTTTGACTTCGTTTGCTTGAGGGACAAGTTGGTGACTTTTGGCGTACCCGCGGATGACTTTGATAGGTATGCTAGGGGCGGTTATGTCGACCTTTCTTGGATGCCACAACACTTCATGCATGCAGACGTGACATCTAACCGCTCTTTGGACCATCTTGCACTGTGCTTGTTCAGCTCTATCCTTTTCCCTTCTGAGGTGGGATTTGCCAGTGAAGGATGTTTGGGTATGGTGAACTTGGCTCGTTTGGGTTATGATATTGTACCGGCCATTCTTGGGGAGATGCTCTGTGGGATTCCCCATCTCGCGGCTTATGGTGGGATGCCTTGTGGTAGTGATAGGCTTTTGACCATGTGGTTGCAAGAGCGGCTTCGAGTGAATAAACCGGTGGCTTCTCTGAAGGTGGCCCCATGGATGCACCGCATTAGAGGCATGGTGGAGCGGTTTGAGGGCATGACTCTCAAAGGTTGGGAAAAGTATTTGGCGGAAATGTGACTGACGACATTCAGTGGGTGGTGCCCCATTGGCACATTCACTCTGTGAGGGAGAAACAAGTGGGACTTCACATGATCAAAGTTCCGACCCTTTCTGGAACTACTTTTTACTATCCCTCTAGAGTGCTTCGTCAGTATGGTTTGTGTGCAGACCATCCCGGAGGGTTGGGACGAGGAGAGAGATGATTTCCATTTGGGGTACTTCAGTTGGATGATAGTGCCTCAGTCCTTCTTTCTCAGATGTGGGGTGAGGCCGGCTTTAGTCGTAGGACCTTCCTCACACGCTCTAGCAACACCTTCCTGCCACGCGAGTATTTGGATTGGTATATGGGGAGACTTGGGCATGCGGAGCAGACTCTAGAGACCCTAAGGGGCACTATTTTGGGATCCTGTGCTCCAAGTTCTTCATTGAGGATTAAGGAGGCTGAGGCTTATGAGAGGAGGATGAGTAAGAGCGTGGCTAACGGAGGCGGGAAGAAGTGGGGGCGTCAAAGAAGAGGAAAGGCGAAGAGGCTCCTAATGGCAGGGCTAAAGGTGTTAGCGAGTTCGAAAGAAGATTTTGTGAGAATCCTAGCAAGAAGAAAGTTCGCCGTGGGCAAAGCAAGAAGAAAGAGACCGAGGGCACAAATGGCACTAAGGAGTAATCCGAGCGTCTCTCCATAGTCGTGCAGACACATTAGTTTAATTTAGTTACTTTTGTTTTAGTTTCAATTTCAGAATAGGTTATTTATTCAAAAAGTATGTCAAGCTTAGACTCATCAAATAAGCGTTAACATGCAATGACTATGGGAATAAAAGTTTTTTGCTTTCAGAAAATACAACTTCTATCTTTATTGCTTTGACAAGATTTGGATGTTTATTTGTTTTTTTAGACCGCACCTTTTGAAAGGCTGCCTACGTTCCCCTTTTACAAATAGGACTAAGGGGCTCAGGTCACCGTAGTTCACTCCAGTCAGACTAGAATGATTATAAAGAAAGGGAAGATAGAAGGGGAATGCTCTAACTTTTGCCTAGACCGCCCTTGCGGGTTTTCGATCTAGCGAGCTTTGTACGCACCCTTATTTTGCATAGACCGCCCTTTGCGGGTTTTCAGTCTATCGGGCTTCTTTTTGCGTAGTAATAATTTTTTATTTTATTTTATTTTTTTTTTTTTAAGAGGGGGAGTCTAGTCATAGTAGCGTCTGAGCTTGCTGAGGTTGACTGGTTCCTTGAACGGGTTGCCATCCAAATCTGCCATTCTGTCTAGTCTTATGGCGTGCCTCGAGCTTTGGTCATTGCGTCGACGCGTTGCTTCAAATCCCCTATTTCTCTTGAGATGTCTTGAATCGTTTCTGCAGTCAGGTGCGAGAGTTCCTCTGGGCTGTTCTCACATAAGGCTCGATTTCGTAGCAACCGAGGAGTTCTAAGTTTTCGTTTTCTCTATAGAACCAAAATCCTCTCACCCTGGTGAGCATGTTCGCGTCCATCAAGCCTTGGATTCTCCTTTGTAGAGCGACACAGTCGTTGGTGTCGTGGCCTTCGTCTTGGTGGTAAGAGCAACTTTTGGTAGGTTCAAATGGTTGAAGGGGTGGTAATTCGGAGAGTAGTGAATGTTCCCCTAAAGGTTGCATCTTGCCCATTTGTTTAAGTTGGTCGAACAATTTTGCGAAAGGGGTCCCTATTCTTGTGTAGCGGGGACTGAGAGGGGGTATTTTTCCAAAATCTTTGCATTTTTTCACTGATTTCCTTTCCCTGGCGCGAGGGCCACGATTCTGTCGTTGGTGTTGGGGTCTGAAGTTCATTCCCATGTGCCGGGTGCAGGATTGGGGTATTCGCGAGGTACTCCTTGAGGCAGCATAATGCGAACTTCACATCTCGAACTCCATTCTTGGTCGCGGGCCCTTTCTATTTCTCTGAGTGTCGGCTCCCCCACTGTTGTAAAATGGTTGAGGTGTTGCAGTAACTTGACGAGTTCTCCCTTTTCGGCTTTGTTCCGAGGAGACTGCATTCTCAACACGGCTCGAACTCGCCGACTGATGGTCCTCCACGAGGTTGTGGAGGGGGTCGTTCTTGGTCCTCCTCGGTTGTCTCCATCTGGTTATATCCGGCGAACCCATCAACAAACGACTTGACCTCATAATGGGCGGTCGCGTCCACCAACATGTCGATATTTGGCAAGGGAAGTCATCCTTTGGCGTAGTTTTGTTGAGATCCCGAAAATCCACACACACTCTGACTTTACCGTTGGATTTCTTGACAGTCACCAGATTTGATAACCACGTTGGATACTCGATCACCCTGATAAAACCCACACGGAGTAGCTTCTCAATCTCTTCCTTCACTTGCAAAGACCATTCCGGCTTAATACGGCGCAACTTCTGCTTGACTGGCTTAGCGTCTGGTGCTGTCGGGATTCTGTGCTCTACGATCGAGTTGTCGAGCCCCGGCATGTCCTTATAAGACCATGCGAACACATCCACATATTCTTTGAGTAGCTCAATCAGTGCTTCCCTTTCGGCTCCGCTGAAGAAGCTTCCGATCTGCGTTTCCTTAGGCTCGGCTTCGGTTCCCAATTCACGCATGTTAACACCTCATCGGCAGCTTGGGCTCGAGATTCTTTTTGATTAATAACCTGTTCTGAGATTCTTTTAATGTATTCATCATTTAATGTGCCTGTGTCTGCCTCTTCTAATGAATCATTATTAACTAAGTGTATATCATTAGTTTGATTATTAGCCAATTTATCAGTTAAAAGAGTGACTATGGAGGGATACTCGGAAAGGTCGAGGGTTTCATTCATAGCAAAAGGGAAAATAGCGTTTACAACAAGATCATAGTCTTCAGACGTAAGGTCGTCAGACTTAGAGGAAGACTCAAATTCAAATGTAAAACACTAGACTCTGAGGATAGGGATTTTGGGTGAGTGACAGGAGATGCTGCAGGAGTGGCGACAGGAGAAGGAGTAAGCCCCAGTGTTCCCCATCATAAATTCCGGAGTAGCTATAGGTCCCCCAATGATGCACCAATTCTTGAGCTTGTCCCCCATGGGTACCACCAATGTCCTTGGGTCCACCTTATCTTCAGAATCATCCCCGTGACGGGAACCATGTCTTCGTGCAGCCCCAGATTACCCGATGTTGAAGCAGATATTGGCCGTCCCACGTCTCAGTCAAACTTGGAGTTTCTGCGGCTTCTCTTGCTGGCTTGTCAAGGGTTGTGGCTTCAAGTTGATCTGCCAAGTCCTTCTGCAACCTTGGTGGAGTACTCATGCTGATGGTTCTAATTCTGCCCGTGGCTTCGTCATATTCCATGTAAGTCAGCTTCATGTTGGACCGATCGAATTCCACATCTCTGAAAATCTCGAACCCTTTCTGCAATTTCCCGGTGTGGTCAATCCATGGCTCGGCGAACTCAAAACACGAAAACTCCTCGCCTTCCCTTACAAAGTAGCTATTTAGGGACAGACGTATGGCCGCATTTCAGGCTTTTTGTAGGGAAGCTTAATCGTTTTTAAGCAATTCTATCCTCTGTTGCTCCATCTTGTCTTCAAGAGTAAGGGTGTATCCAAGACCGAACAATCCTCAGTGATCAATCTCTCTAACCAGTTCTGTGGGGCCTTGCAAGTTCTTACCTAGCCCCAGCCCCGGTATGAAGCCCATATTACGCAGTATCTTGACAACAGGTGCCACTTTATCCGTTGTTTTGGTGAGGTCGATGGTGCAGATCTGTGCTTGAGCGACTATTTCGAAGTCATTGAAGAGTCGCTCTCTTCCCCATGTTGAATCTGTAAGACAGGAACGCCCTTGGTGTCCGTCCCTTGGGCAGTTACGAGATCACTGTAGATGATGGTCCACTTCATTACCGGATTGGAACTTCACACACTGGTGCAGGGAAGATGGGACCGCGCCCGACTGATGTAACCATGGCCGGCCGAGGAGGAGTGAGAAGGTTGCGGGGATGTCGATGACGTGGAAATCTGTCGGCAGGATCTTTGTTCCGATGGTAATGGGCAGGGTGATTTCGCCTATCACGGCGCGGCATGTAGAGTCATAAGCTTTGATGGTTTGCTTGGATGGGCGTAAATCAACACCATGAACGCCAACCACATCCATCATCCTTGAAGGCAGGATATTGATAGCAGAACCATGTCAATGAATACACGGGAATCTTCTTGCCATTTATTTCGACAGTGATGTACAAAGGCTCATTATGATCAACTCCGAACACTGGCTTGTCTAGCTCCGAGAAAGTGATGATGTTTCCATAGTGGATATTACCAATCATGTGGGTGACGTCTTCCGGGGTAATAGTGGATGGTACCATGGTGGCGGAGAGGTTTTGCTCGAGCATGAGGCGATGGCTAGGGAGGAGGTGAGTATGGACCATAGTGAAATGTGGGCTTGGGTTTGTTTGAGTTGAGTGAGGATAGGGTCTTCTTTGTCTA